>JADLZN010011200.1:0-122280 GCA_018155175.1 Sinocyclocheilus anophthalmus
TGTGTAATCAGATGTGATTAAAACAGCTTTTAACTGACTGCAGGGTTAAATATATTGTATTTTAAATATGTTGTTCCCACTCAACAGGTTTCTCACTTTCTCTCACTGCTCTCTGTGTGATTTAGGCTCATCCGGCTGTGAAAGCATTCATGTGTGGCTCTCTGAGCGGGACGTGCTCCACGCTGCTCTTCCAGCCTCTGGACCTGGTGAAGACGCGTCTGCAGACCCTACAGAACGGCGTCCAGCCCGGGTCAGTCCACACACAGGACGAGGTTCAGTCTGGCTGAATGAGTATTAAATGAACTGTCTTCTGTGCCTCAGGTCGGGTCGGATTGGCATGGTCACGGTCTTTGTAAGTGTCCTGCGGACGGAGAAGATCCTCGGATTATGGAGAGGCGCTTCGCCTGTGAGTATCACAGCTGATTTGGTACGAAACCTCTATTATGTTTCTGTTTGTGTGGTTATATTCTGTATTTCTGTCTCCGCAGTCGTTTGTGCGCTGTATTCCAGGTGTCGGCATCTACTTCAGCACATATTTCACTCTAAAGCAGCACTTTTTTGCAAATGGGGCCCCGGGGCCCTTACAGGCCTACTGCTGGGACCGGAGCAGATGTGTCGCAGGAGTCTGTCATCTTGCCCGTCCCCGTCATCACAACACGCTTCGAGGTGTGTGTTACCTGCTGAAATTATTTTATTGATCGAGGATTTCATTAAGTTGAATCAAAAAGTGACAGTAAAGACATTTATAAAAAAAAAATTATATTCCAAATAGAATGCTGTCATGAACTTTCTATTCATCAAAGCATCTTGAAAACTAAAATGTATCAGTTTCCACAAAAATATTGTGCATCACAGCTGTTTTCAACATTGATAATACTCAGTAATGTTTCTTGAGCAGCAAAGCAGCATATTAGAAGGATTTCTGAAGATCATATGATGCAATTTCATTTTTTTCTTTTCTCTTTGGAGTGTTACAAGCTCTTGTGCATAAAGAAGATCTGTACAGTTGCAAAAACTAAAGTCTCAAATCAAAAGAGATATACTTTATAAAAGTTAAGAATCAGCCACGCCTACCTAAACGTCTCGTTCTAACATGCCCCCACATATCTACTTCACTATGTGGGAAGATTTGCATAACGCCGCCCAAATGTTCACGCAAAGAAAGAAGGCGTAACTTTTATTCTCACTGTAGTTTTGTTGACGCTGCAGCCATGTCGTGAAGGTGCTGTGTGCTTCGTTGTGAAAGCGAAACTACTTTGTTTGGCCTTCCAAAAAAGACGTATCTCGCTTCGTCATGCCTGGAGCTGATCTGTGCTGGTCGCTGAGGAAATACATCAACTTTCACCGTGGACAAAGCGGAGTCCAGCCCGGGGTCCGTCACATGTGGTTGCCGCTCATTCGTCTCATCCACCGGGCGCGCCGTTCTCAACCCCGCCACCTTAGCTCACTCTAGCCCGGCCTCAGCTCAAGCTAAGCCGGGGCTTCCCCTCACGCTAGGCCGCTGTGTTTTTCGTTGTGAAAGTGAAACTACTTTGTTTGGCCTTCCAAAAGAGGACACGACTACAAATCAGTGGTTAAGTTGTTAACACTGTTCCAGAACACTTCAACCCGTATATTCAGATGTGTGCAGCACATTTTATGGAGGACTGTTTACTGATCCTGGAATACGTTAGACTAAAATGCCGGCAGTTCTGACTCACGTAAGTACGTTTTTATTTAAAGGATTTGCCACTGATGATTCATACGCGAGTTTTGGGCAGTAGAGTAGCACTTGTTGTTTGTCATTTCTCTGATCACAAATGCAGACATGGTTTTATGTTTACACGGCGCGATGCAACGCAACGCGTAAAAAGACAGTATAAGTCATTATAATCAGTAATTATGTCCCCACTGGATGCAACAAATGCCTCGTTTGTAATGGGTTTTAATGTTTTTGTCTCGTCGCTAGCTGCTTCCGGCTGGGACATACTGCATCAACAGTAATGTGAGGGGCGTAACATTTCCGTCTCACGCTTGAGGTATTCGGCCAATCACAACGCACTGGATAGCTGGCCAATCACAGCACAGCTCGCTTTTTCAGACCGATGAGCTTATTGAAAAATCACCGGTTTCAAAAAGCGGGGCCTTATGATAAAACATAATGTTACAGTATGTTGAAATAATGGTGTTTTTTTACTTTAAACCGCCTAAACACATTTCATTACACCAAATAAATACACAAAATAATGTTCTTTTTAGGCTCATCATATGACCCCTTAGGTCAGTGTGGCACTGATGACTGGAGTAATGATGCTGAAAATATACAGCATTAAATTGTAATAATATTCCACAATTTTTACTGTATTCTTGAACAAATAAATGCTGCCTTGGTGAGCATATGGGACTAAAGCATTTTAAAAACATCTAAAGCATTTTACCAACCCTAAATTTTGAATGGTAGTGTATATCTGTACACATTGTATGACGTGTAACTTAGTGCATGTGTGTGTTTCAGAGCGGCCGCTATAAGTACAGCAGTGTGTTAGGAGCGCTGCGGTGTGTGTGTCGGACGGAAGGAACGAAGGCTCTGTTCTCAGGTCTGACGGCCACGCTGCTCAGAGATGCACCGTTTTCTGGGATTTACGTCATGATCTACAGCCAGGCCAAATACACGCTGCCACGAGGTCTGTACACATGCTTCAGTTTTAAATATGTGTGTGATTAAATAGGATTTTAGTGGCTTAAATGGTTAACTTTACAAAGAAACTTCTGGCTCATATTTATTTTATGGGAAAAATGTGAATTGTGACACTTGTGCCTAAAAGCTACATGGGATTTTTTTTTTTTATAAAAGCACTTTATGGACGAATGCAATATATATTGGGGAATGCAAAAGCTTTGTAAGCAAACACAAAATTTCTTGGGAAAATAAAAATTTCGCAAATTTCTCTGAGAAATGCAAAAGTTTTGCATACAAACACAACATATTTTGGGGAACTGCAAACATATCTCAGAGGAACAGATTTTCTAAGCAAACACAACATTTTTTTGGGAGAATGCAAAAATCTTCTATTCACAGTTTCTCTTTGGAATGCAAAGGTTTTGCAAGCAAACTAAAGGTTTTCCATCATCATATTTAGGGAGGTAACAGGCAGCAGGAATATTGCTCCTGATCTACAGATGTTTCTTCATAAGAGATAAGGAGAAAGAGTGACGTTGGATTGTGTAACAGCCGTGTGGAACATTTCCACAGACTACTGATAAGCTCTCTCTCTTTCAGAGATCAGTCAGTCGTCTTACGCTCCGCTAGCAAACTTCAGCTGTGGTATTCTGGCCGGTGTTCTGGCCTCTATTGTAACCCAGCCGGCAGATGTAGTGAAAACTCATGTTCAAGTGAGTCCAGACATCTTCAGCAGGACATCAGATGTGATTCGATACATTTACAAGGTAACAGATGCCCTGATTCTCCCGACATGCACCTCTCTCTGCCACTTAAGACTGGCACTCAAATAAAGCAAGAAGCAACACAGCTCATCTAATCAGATCAGACCCAGAACTATTTGTTTTATAATGGTGCTATATTAAGTGAAAAGAGTGAGTGCTGCCTGTATAAAAGTGAAGTATGTCATTTCTGCAACAGCAGCGTCACCAAACAGAAGGACAAAACTAATGACTGTTTCAGACAGGTTTCCACAAACACTTTCACCATCTGCTATCGTAGCTATGTTAGAAGCCCTGTTAGAACACTCAAAAATCAGTTGGCAGTTCCTTTTGAATTTTGGGGAAAAAACTGACACACCTCATGTTTAAATCTGCAAAATTCTTCAGATTCCAACAAGTCTGGAGATTCCATTGGGCCTCTTCAATATGAGTCTTATTAAATAAATAGAAAGGTTTGTCATTCACAGTTTGTGTTATCACAACTAAAACGATTACGAAACATTTTCATTAATTGAAATAAAATAAAAACATTAGATGAAACATTAGACTATAAACTAAATGGAAACTAGAAATGTTGCATTGACAACTAACTGAAATCAAATAAAAACCATGACTTTATAAATTTATTTTTTTAATTCATTTTCATAAAATTTTTCATGAAAATGTGAATTCAAACTCTTTCGCTCTTCCAAAACATGGACAAGGAACAAATTACGAACTAACTAAGAATTAACTCAAACTGAAAAAATTATATATATAAATCATATAAATAATTAAAAGCTAATTACAGCTCAAAAATGAAACCTAAAAAAATGAACCTTATTTAAATATATGACGATTTGTCTGTTAGGAGCATGGTTTGGTGGGGTTTTTCCGTGGCGCGGTTCCTCGCTCTCTCAGGAGAACCATGATGGCGGCGATGGCGTGGACGGTGTACGAGCAGCTGATGGCTCAGATGGGCCTCAAATCCTGAGACTGATCAAAACTACATCAACAAGATCTTCACATGGGATGTTTCTTTGACTGTGATCCATTTTATTCTCAATTAACTGAAGTGAGAATCATGCTGTAAACCAGTGGTCTTAAACTCAATTCTTGTAATCCTGAAGACCTTGGATTACACACATTAGCTGGCTCAGTGTGTGTTTAATTAGGGTTGGAGCTAAGCTCTGCAGGGTTGTGGCCCTCCAGGAATTGAGTTTGAGTCCAGTGCTGTAAACACAGATGTGAACTTTAAAATGCACTTTATGTCCACTTTGCTTCTCTTGTCTGTTTGTGAGTAAATAATGCTGCATATGTTGTGCTATAATAAAGTTTTTATGTACGATATTTATGAGGATGCTGTATGTTTGATTTTTGGTATTTTAATTTACATATATCATTTAGCAAACAAAAAGCGGTTACATTAGCAGACTTTCGTGAGCAAAACGTTGTAGCGATATAGGCCTACAGTATGAGGAAGCACTCACAGAGAGGTCCATTTCAAACCCAGCAGCTTTATGTTGGGCAACACAGCGTATATGCTAGAAAACGCGGAATCTGCTTTGAGAGATTTTTTTTTCTAAAGGATACATATTATGCCCCTTTTTACAATATGTAATATGTGTCTGTGAAGTTTCAGCTCAAAATACTCCACATATAATTTATTATATAATTTTGAAAATGCTTATTTTGAGTGGAAGCAGAAACACTGTGTTTTTCAGGCCTGTCTTTTTAAATGCAAATGAGCTGCTGCTCCCCGCCCCCTTTTCCAGAATAGAGCTGTGCCATTACAACTCGTATCTACTAAAAAAATCTGTTTTGGTTCTGATTATCATGTTTGTCGTGCTGAAATCATGCGTTTTTAAACCATATTAGTTTAAACTTCTTATATAAGGTTTTCTGAGTGCACATATCCGAAGCACACGGACAGAAAGTGGCTTTCACAGCATGTGAGTACTAAACTAAGGTCTCATTCACACACAAGTTTACATTAAAAACAAACGAGTTACAAAAAACAGTCGGTTATGTCTGTGAAGGTAAACATCTGGGAAATAAATTGCATGTTTATATTTGATCTGTGTGGCAGCAGCGTTATATACAGTAAATAAATCAATAAATCCACTGCTCTGGTCTCCTCTGAGGCTGGGACTCTAAAAACAGTGCTCTGTGCTCATCTGTGCAGCCAAAGAACAAACAGTTAGCATGTTTTGCTCAAACCTTCACCATGGCATTAGAGCTTGTACAGCACCCGTCTGTCCGCTCGCCGAAAACCCAATGCGGCTCCGGTTGTTGAAACTTAACAGATTAGGGGCTGTAATATTATAATGAGATCCCTTTGCAATGTCACTAGGGGAGTGAAATCAGACGCGCTCTTTTTTCTCAGACGCTTGCAGAAAAAGGCGTTCCAAAACAGAGTTACTGGGTTCATCTTTTTCACGTTTCATTGGTTGCAGAGCCGATCCTCCCTATACGCAAAAATATGCAAGCTGCGTAGGGCCCCAGAAACACCAGGGGGCACACTTGCTCTCAAAGATGATTTAATTCCCTCGCCGCGGCATAAGTATTTGTTTTTGAATTTGGCGCCAGCGTTATGAACCTGAATGTACCTCATTCTTTTAATGTGGTGTGCTCGCTCCGAGCACTCCCTCACCCGCATCCCCCTCTATCCTAATCTCTACGTAAAAAATCAGGTCATCAGGATAACGTGACCTTGCATCTCTCTGCTCGAGACACAAAAAAAAATCTCGTCGCTACCACCAAATCGACCGGACAGCCAGTCACTCCTCCCAGTTTTGCTTAGGGCCACCAGAAGTCTAGGATCGGCACCTTTAACACGATGTTCGATTAGCCAATGGGGAAAACTTGCAAGGGTAAACGTGACAGCACCTTTACAATCTTCTCCGGAAGAGTCTAAAGACACAACGCTGATTCAGCATATACAGACTTGGTTATTTGTTGTTCGTGCGTCCAGCCTTTCTTGCTAACGGAGCTCTTCTGACCATTTGTACCGGCCTAGTGGTCTGCGACTTCTGCGTCTCGCGTGGCGTATTCTCTCCCCATCAGCACGTGCCAAGTCACAAAGAAATGGGGTGGGTCGGGTTGGTCTCTGTGGGTGTCTTCCCATGAAACGAGCATGTTAGTTGGCGGAGATATTTAAAAAAACAAAGTGTCTATTTTCTGGAGAGAAGGGGGAAAGAGAAGGGGAAAAGAAGGAGAGGGGAGGAGGGAAAGAGGAGGGTGGAAGGAGGGAGAGAGGGTAAAGGTGAAGGGGGGAAGGGAGAGAGAAAGCGTGCTCTGTGAAAGGAAAAAGATACAAGACAGATAGTTGGAAGGAGCGCAGGAGCGGGCGAGCAGCAAATCCTCCAGCATGATCTGTCAGTCATCTCTTCCTAATCTTAACCCCTGATCAGTCAAATCTGCCTCCTGCAGCTCCTGTTGGATGCAGGGTTGTCAAATCCGCATTTTTTCCATGGAATTAGGCTACGTTTAAAATGTTGCCATGGGTTGATTTTCCCCAGTGGGTTAAAGGTTTGAAATACTGCATAAATTACATTTGACTGAAATGCTTGTATTGAAACATTTTCCATTCTACCTATGATAACTGTTTTGTGAAGAGGGCCACTAGAAGCCTTTTAGCTGGGTATGAGCATCTGACAGTGACTGTAGACTTTCTAGTTTTGATGTTTGGGATATGGTCATTGCACTACTTTGGGGGCTACTTTAACCCCATTTTTTCAACAGGGACAGTAGTTGTGTTGCAGGCTTAAATTTGGCTATGATTGACAGGTTAATTTTATGTGTTGTTTATTCAGAAAAATAAAATGATTAAACAAACAAGACTCAGAGTCTCATTGCGCAGTCACACGATTTTCTTATTTTTTTTACAGACATTTAAGAAACTAACATTTTTTACTGTCTGTCAGTATTTTCTGATCTGACTGAGGGTCATCAGCAGAAGTGAAGACTTTCTGAATGAAGGGAGCAGATAAGAGTGATAACCTCCAGCCTCTTACGCAAAACCCTTCAAACGATTCGAAGGAAAGTACACAAGCCATTACAAGACAACAGCGATTACATGTGACATGCTGAACGAGTAATGCTTTGCATTAACTTCTGTGTTTGACATGTTCAATATTGCAACATTGAGAGACACTTTAATAAAGCATCAGTATATTGTCGATTCCTAATCATTCACATTCTTGAATGTTTTATATTTCTGATATAGCTAATTGAACGTTTTTTAAAACCTTTTTTCCAAGAAATTTTCATTTGTAAGTTTCAAAGAGCCTTACCTACATAACTGTGCCATAGAGCGTCCCCCAATAACATATTCACTGTGCAGTCAAAAAAGAAAAAAATCGGAATCTTTGGCATTTTAAATCTATATATATATATAGATACACACATGCATACTCAGCTCTGTTATTTGCTTTATTTTTTTACGCGTTTTTATCCTGGGCAGTAACTAAAACGGCATTGGGGAGGAACCTATGATATCCCAGTGTTGTAAGTGACCTCCAGTTGTCTATGTAAGGCTCTTTTTACCCCAGCGAATTATTTTTAGTTGTTTGGGTTTCTGGAGATTTTCAGAGAGAACACAATGACATTTTAACCTAGTAAACGAGGGGGAAGTGAATGATCGGCTCTAGTTTCAATGTCAATCCTTTATTTTGCCAGCTGAGGATTTATTACTTTAACCTGTACAAGAACCCTCATTGATAACACACAACACACACACACACACACCACACAACACACACCACACAATACAACACAACACGTCCTAATTTTTGCAGCTCCTTTTCTTCACTTTCACTTCTTAGGTTTTTGGGATTTATGCATATATTCATATAAAATAAAGGTTCCTAAATTGTTAATTAAAAACATGGAAACATGTTTGTTGTGCACTGTGTAAACATTTGTGACACCGTCATTTAGGACATTGTCTCTCAGCAAACAAGTTGCGACAGAATGTACACAGTGTTTAACCGAGGAGTCACTCCGCGTCTCGCCATTGTCTTAATATGGTCTTTGTCTTAATATGGACAATCCATCCCGTGTGTCTTAATATGGTCCCCCGTCCGTCACAGCAGCGGCTTCTCCGTCTGTCCAGAGTTCCAGCATGCAACAGGGTCCTCAACCTCGTCTGCTCCAACTTCCTAGCACTTCGACTTATCACGTCACCGGTCATCGAATAAATTGCCAGTCAGTGCCGCTCCGTGCATAGCGACGTCGAGGTGGAATAGAGTTTTTGTCCTTTGTTTTACTTTACATATCAGCCATTTAGAAGTTATCTCGCCCCGCTTCGTCTTCCCCATCCCTTCTTCATTGGAGGGTTCGAGTGTTTCTATCGTAGTGTTTATAATTTCTCTTGGAATCTCTCCTCCTACTTAGGTTGGTCTTCTTTTTTTTGGACTTACTGGTTTTATCGCGCCTATTCAATTGGTAGGTTATCTAGGGTTTCGCAAAGCAATGTAGATCGGTTTGTTGTCTCTGGTTCTTTTTAGTTTTTATTCTCTGCATTGGGTCAAAGGGATAACGGACAATCCAAGACGTTGCTGTGTTCCTCTGGATTGCGAGAAATGTAAAAGTAGAGGTAGATGAAGATAGTCAAATTTGGTGGACCAAAGAATAGTTGTGTTTGGTGTTGAAGTGCTCGTTATCTCGGTCGATGAAGCAAATGCCATGGAAGAGGAGAGCGCTAACGCGGGGTCTCTCAATATCAGGGAACAAGAGCGCAGAAAGCTCCGAACAAACAGACGGAAAATGTAGACGACACAGGGAGTAGGAATCGACGAAAGGAAAAGGAGAAGCAGAGAAAGGAAGATACGATGGGAAGTGTGGAGGCACAACAACGAACCAGTGCTCATGAAAAGAAGACAGCGGAAAAGAGCTGGGGTAGCGGGGGTAGAGGTAAAGAACGGGCACCAATCATAGCGGGCCGGCACGAGGGGTGAGGCGGGGAAGAACCGTGCGGGCAAAACCGACTGCGGGGTCGAGGGCAGACCGGAATGACGGGCGGGAAACAACGAACCCCAAACCGCCTGGCCTGTAGGATGCCTGCAGCCTACCGGGACTGGGCCGGGGGAGGTAGAGCGGGGGCCCGAGACGGGGTGAGAATGAGGAGCACTCCAAAAGGTAGACACCTGCGAAGCAGTACAAAAGGAAGTCGGATAAAACAGACCGGCCCAGTACGAGGGATGTTACGTCCGAAGTAGACAGAAGGGTGGGGGGACCTGTTGGAGAATGGCGTTTCTAACGGGAGTGCCAATGTCGCGGGGGGCAAAGGAACAAAAGATATTGTTAGAAGCGGGGCACAGCAAAAAATACAGAAAACAAGAAAGAAATAGAAAGAAGAGGGACCAAGCAAGAAGCAGAGGGAAGAACCAGGCACAAGGCACAAAAACACACAGGGCGGCGGGCGGGTCAACGGAAGAACGCAGAGCCAGTAGGGCAAGTAATGCATAAAGGTCAGGGAGGGGAAAGGTGTAAATCACCAGGGAATAGAAAAGAGGCCATGAAGAAATACAGAAAATACTGAACAATGAAACCGAAAACTCCCGCAGGGAGCAAGTCACGATTGTTGTTCAACTGAACATCATCATTGATCATCGAACAGCGATGCATCGAACGAAGGAACGGGACGGGCGTTATGACCGGTATAATCATTGACTCACTACTGCGTTTACAACACGCCGTTCATTTCTAAACATCACCGCAAAAAATGAACCTTATCTATCGCCAGATTTTGACGCTAAAAGTCCAAATTCAAGTCAAATCTGGCCAATCAAAGTTCTCAGCGGAGCTAATGGTTACCAGTAGAAAATAATTTACATTAACTGCCGATGCCGAAGAACCATTTTGTAAAACATTGTTTTAGCTTAAAACCATTTTGTGCCGGTTCTTCTGCATGTAAACTTACATGGACGATGAGGTCCCATGGATCCATTGGCGTCCAGTTTCAAAGCGCACCCAACGAGAATTAAAGCTAAAGTGATGAAAGAGAGCACGTCAAGACGTTTTAATCTTACCCAGGTAGCCTATTCGTAACGATAAATATTTTCATAAGAGCATGAGCCGCTTAAAATGACGGTTAGGCCTGTATCTGCGTATTTCGCATGTATTTCAGTTTCTCCTTTTGATTGACAAATATAGACTGTTCAAAAGGCTTAGTTTTGTTCAAACTGGGTTTTTTATTGGTGGATTGGGAATTATTGCGAGGGATAGCTTAGTCCCGCCTCCAGAGTTTGAAGCTTGTCAGCTCTGCTTTAAGTGGATAAGCTTGCATTTGCTCAGCCATAGAATGAGTGTGGCCTCAACTTTGAAAGTAAGTTTATATATATATATATATATATATAATATACAGTGGGTACGGAAAGTATTCAGACCCCTTAAATTTTTCACTCTTTGTTATATATATATATATATCATTTAAGTTAATTTTTTTTCCTCTATGTACACACAGCACCCCATATTGAAAAAAAAACACAGAATTGTTGACATTTATGAAGATTTATTAAAAAAGAAAAACTGAAATAATCACATGTCCTAAGTATTCAGACCCTTTGCTGTGACACTTATTTATTTAACTCAGGTGCTGTCCATTTCTGCTGATCATCCTTGAGATGGTTCTACACATTCATTTGAGCCCAGCTGTGTTTGATTATACTGATTGGACTTGATTAGGAAAGCCACACACCTGTCTGTATAAGACCTTACAGCTCACAGTGCATTTTCAGAGCAAATGAGAATCATGAGGTCCAAGGAACTGCCTGAAGAGCTCAGAGACATAATTGTGACAAGGCACAGATCTGGCCAAAGTTACAAAAAAAAATTCTGCTGCACTTAAAGTTCCTAAGAGCACAGTGGCCTCCATAATCCTAAATTGATACGTTTGGGGACGACCAGAACCCTTCCTAGAGCTGGCCGTCTGGCCAAAATGAGCTATCGGGGGAGAAGAGCTTTGGTGAGAGAGGTAAAGAATAACCCAAAATCACTGTGGCTGAGCTCCAGAGATGCAGTCGGGAGATGGAGAAAGTTGTAGAAAGTCAACCATCACTGCAGCCATCCACCAGTCGGGGCTTTATGGCAGAGTGTCCTCAGTGCAAGACACATGAAAGCCTGCAGGGAGTTTGCTAAAAAACACCTGAATAACTCCAAGATGGTGAGAAATAAGATTCTCTGGCGGTATGAGACCAAGATAGAACTTTTTGGCCTTATTTCTAAGCGGTATGTGTGGAGAAAACCGGGCAATGCTCATCACCTGTCCAATACAGTCCCAACAGTGAGCATGGTGGTGGCAGCATCATGCTGTGGGGGTGTTTTGCAGGGACAGGACGACTGGTTGCAATGGTTGAAAGATGAATGCGGCCAAGTACAGTGATATCCTGGACGAAAACCTTCTCCAAGTGCTCAGGACCTCAGACTGGGCCGAAGTTTTACCTTCCAACAAGACAATGACCCTAAGCACCCAGCTAAAATAACGAAGGATTGGCTTCACAACAACTCTGTGACTGTTCTTGAATGGCCCAGCCAGTGCCCTGACTTAAACCCAATTGAGCATTTCCGGAGAGACCTAAAAATGGCTGTCCACCAACTTTTACCATCCACCCTGACAGAACTGGAGAGGATCTGCAAGTAGGAATGGCAGAGGATCCCCAAATCCAAGTGTGAAAAACTTGTTGCATCTTTCCCCAAAAGACCCATGGCTGTATTAGAAACAAGAAGGGTGGGGGGGGGGGGGCCCTTCTACCTAATACTTGAGCAAAGGGTTGAATACTTAGTACCATGTGATATGTCATTTTTTCTTTTTTAATAAATCCTGCAAAAATGTCAACATTCTGTTTTTTTCTGTCAATATGGGGTGCTGTTGGTACATTAATGAGGAAAAAAAATTAACTTAATGATTTTAGCAAATGGCTGCATCTAACAAAGAGTGAAAAATGTTAAGGGGTCTGAATACTTTCCGTACCCAATGTATCTATCTATCTATCTATCTATAAATCTTAATATATATATACTATACCTATTATAAAGGGCGCAACTGCACATTTGTCGAGGGGTATGCAAGATCAGTGTCGGCGCCCCCTGTATTCTAGTAGCCTCTAACACTAACTCACGCAGAAAACTTTCTGCAAGTCAATGACCAAAAAGCCCATTACTAGCTTGTGCATGGAAGGGTACAAACTCATCAGGAGTGTCAGGTGACAAAGCTTTTCGGGGGCGACTCGCTGTGTCGCGCCGGGCTCTACCCGCGAGCCCCCGGTTTAGACATAGGGAAAAAGTGAAAAATCTAAAACGAGAAAAAAAAAAAAGGTGCGTTCTCCGCATCACTATCGCATACCATACTCTATAAACTCAGGTAGAGTCATCAAAGGTATTTGAGGTACTCCAGCATCAACAAACCCCGGGGGGCACACGAGTATTGCAGGGGGGGCGCGGGTCATCTAAATAAATAAAACAGTAAAGCCAAAGGCGTACTAGAAGGGGAGACGGTACTCTTGTGTGAAGGGAAGAACAGTCCAAATGCAGTCCAACAGGACCACCGGAACAGGTGCTGTCATTCAAAACTAAATCAGAAAATGATGATGCCTATCTTGCGCTCGCGTGCACTCACGTTTCGATACCAGACACTAACAGAATTTTCAAAGAAGTCCGGATGGGGGGGTACCAAAGATCTCTCCCTGGACTGAATGCGACCATGGTGTAGCAAATCATTTAAAAGACTTTGGTGTCAGTATTCCTAAAATAACCAAGACATCTGGTGGTAGGATGTCGGGTTTTGTCCGTGTCGCGTCGCATCTCGTTGCGTAAGAGAAAGTCGGGGGGTTTATCTTTTTTTCTACTGTATTTTGCCGCGCGTCTCCGGTGTAAAGAACACGGTGTTAATGTCCAATGGAGGAGGAAAGCATGTGGGTGTCCTATGCCTTAGCGGACCATGCAAGAAACCACAAAACAATCATAAATAACAGAGAAGAATAACAAGCACGTTATTCTCCTCACTCAGACAAAAAAGTTTGAACCACTGCTTTTAACCCTTATGGCAGACCCCAACAGTAGAAAACAGCATTTATTATTATTTTTATTTTCAAACACATTTACTATTGCTCACTTTTTAGTTAGGTATTTTGAATATATATATATATATAATTTGCCTTAAAATTATTAATACTTTTGCACATTTCTGTATAGTAAAATGTATTTAAAAGAACAGCTGTATTTTATATTTTATATGAGATAATTCATGGAAAATTTGCCATGCTAAGTTGAAGATTTCTGCCAAGAATTCACCTAGTAGAAAAACAAATACTGTTAAAATGAATGTCATGATTCCCACTATGACCACAAAATTGCAGCAGAGGATCATTTATTGTCTCCTTTACCATTTCAACTCTGTAATATAGTTCTTTTCACATATTTTGCTAATAGATTTATATTTAGACATTATAAAATCACTATAACATTTAAAAGCTTTTTTTGTCAAAGTTCTGCATTGTTTTGTATTGAAGTATGAAGTAGAAAGAGTTTTCAACTCATTGAATCTACTTGAATTACAGATGGCCTATTTTGAATTTACAACTGCAATTTTCAGTGAAAAGTGGCTAGTTTGTATGCTTGTTTACAATCTTAGTTTCTCTCAAATGCCCATTCACAAACATGTTTCCACCATTGCACCATTGCTTGTTCTCCATCACTGCATAGGCCCACTCATGAATGAGACATGCAGATAACTATAGCCTAGTCAACCTTCACTGAATTTTATATAACCAATGAACTCTGAAAACTTCATTGTTTTCACAGTCTATTAATTGTCAAAATATTCATTTCAGCACTTTTGTCCCGTGGTGTTATAAAGTACCCTGACAGCCATACTCAATTGAAGTACAATATCTTACCAGAAATGACTTTGTTAGAAGTTGAGTCCCGTATAGACTCTTACTTGAGTAAAAGTCTGAAAGTATTGATATTTATGTACTTAAGTACGAAAATTTTTTTTAAATCTTAAACGTACTTTAAGTACTTGAAGTGAAAAGTCTTGTAAATGCAAATGAAACGAACACATAAATATATCTAAAAATGTTCATAACAGCTTGAGTAGCTTCTATTTTGTATTTTTGGATAAGAATAAGAAGCACTTCACCTAGTGTCTTTCATTCCCACATAAGAAACATTTCTTGAATCTGAATCTGAATATCATTTAGATGTAGTTACAACAGTTTGTTTTTTATTAATGCCTCTTAGATGGACATGGAATGCTTTAAACTGCAGTTACAAATGCATAAATAGGCCTAATGTTTTGTTTTTTAACATAAAATGTTGAATACTGATATTTGAAATAATTTTAAAAAAATGAAAAGATACTTTAAATGTTAAATTAAAACCGCCAGTAGGTGACAGCAATCGGCTGTTAATGAGTGAGTCATTGAGATTCAAACGATTCATTCAAACGACTGATTCATTCATGAACAAAGCATTTGACTGAGTTAATGAGTGAATCGCTGAATCATTTATTCAACCGATTCGTTCAAAAAGCTGATTCATTCAATAAGTAAACACGTCCTTTGCTCAGAGATGCAAAACAGTGCTGTGATCTTTGTTTGGAACTATTTTCGTTGGCAAAATTGAGCAAAAACAAGCAATATTATGTCTAAAATGTAAGTCACTTATTGCTTTATTGAACTTGTATAAACTGATTATTAAATTTGTTCATGCTGATATCTGCAGAAAAATGGCACTCTTTTTGTGATATAGATTAAGTTAACTATATTAATTATATAAATATAAAAAGCATACAGAAGCATTTTTGACGTCTACAATTTCGAATGCCTTGAATTTTGAGTTTTAAATAGTTGAATTAACCAGGATGGACAAATATATTAACGCTTAATGTATAATAATGCAAATGAAAAGTTTGATAGTAATAGCTTTATGAAAGGCTGTTACTGTGAATGAAACATTTACATAGATTAAACATTTATTTTGTGTAGTGAAAAGGATATTTTGTGATTGTGTGTTGTACTAACACAATTGAAAATATGCTGAAATGTTTGAAAAAAGTGCACTTTTGATGATCTGTTGTGATATAAGTACTAAGAGTTTTGAAAATTTACCAATTGCTTCTGAAAATTGCGCCAAAGCAATTAAAAAAACTGTAAGCGGCTGTTATTGCAGAAGTAGAGGTTTAACACTATATTTAAAGATTGGAACATTAGGTCTTGATTTTTGTCATGCTGTGTTCAAGCATTTGAAAAAAAAAATAAGATAAGAAAGATCCATTATTTTGTTATGGGGTAAGCTTGTAAGAAATGTTAAGCATTTTAGAAATGTATTAATTGACTGAATATTGTGTGTAAACAACATGAATTGTGTTAATGGTATGGTCACAACAGACAGATGTTGTGCTAATTGTGTGTAGAGTTTTGAAAATGTGACTACAGATTGGACAAAAGGATGTTAGCAACTGAAAAAAACTGTATTATTGGCCATTTGGTGTTTTATATCGGTCGCAAAAATAGGACGGAGGCATATCTTTGCTCGTTTTAACTGTTTAAACAGCATTCATTGTCCAAATTGATTCTTATACAGTTCACATGTAAAATCATTCATTACTCCATGTACTCCAGATTACAATCATGAACGCCAGTCTTCAGTGTCACAGCTACTTCAGAAATCATTCATACTGATCCTGTCTTTGGGTTTGTAGAGTTTCGTCTGTCTCTCACTCTGGATCTACAGATGTCTTTACTGTCAGCTCTCGTCTCTCATTTGATGATGTAGAGCAGTGTTACTCATTGCGCGGCTCGCCAAGCTTTAATGTGTGGCTCGCATGGCAGATGGCAGTAAATAATACGATGATATGATCAATACAGATATTTAATAAAAACATTAAAAACAAGCAGGGCTAAAACTAAGCCATTAAAAAACTCACACCGTGTCTACACTGGACTCAGCGTCGTGGTCGACGTGACAAAAACAATAGAACCCCTGCCCTATTATTTCTCCATGCGGAAACGCGTACGGCATCGGGGGGGGGCGGAATCCAGTCATAAAAATTTAATTTACTGTATAACGCGGAATGTCACGGAATAAAGTTTGGGTGAATAAATCAAAAGTAGGTCATTAATCAAATCGCAATATTGACTGATCTGTAAATATTAAGCTACAAAAATACAATTTAAATATGAATCCTGCATGTCTCTTTAGGAATGAATGGCACAGACACGCTGTTTCGTTTACTACACACATACTGAAGTGCGTGTTTTCAGCATCTGCTGTCTAGCTAAATGAGAACATAAATAACGTTACATGAACAACAGTCGGTGTCTGGCCTAATCAAATAATTATATTTAAAACATCCCAAAACACAGGCGAATTACAAATGGAACATAATAGACTAGAAGCATAGAGCTTGCTCTGCCCTTCCGCCTGACATTGAACTCCTGCGGATTTTTTGGCACAGTTTGCACTGAGTGGATTGGGTGAAAAATTGAGAAGGGTATAACTGCAGCCCGGAGATCTCCAAATGGGGGCGGGAACTCCAAAACGGGGTGGGAGCTCCAAAATAGGGAGTGGCTTCCTCCCATTTACAGACAGGCACATGACACGCATGCGCAATTTTTCCCCCCAATCCCCTTCAGTGCAA
The DNA here is from genome assembly GCA_018155175.1 of Sinocyclocheilus anophthalmus. NCBI lineage: Eukaryota > Metazoa > Chordata > Actinopteri > Cypriniformes > Cyprinidae > Sinocyclocheilus > Sinocyclocheilus anophthalmus. Next base: position 17,045 of record JADLZN010011200.1, read on the forward strand.
ACTCCACCCCACAGAAGATTCTAAAGATTTTATTGGTTGTGTAAATTAAAGTGTTGATTTCCTACACTATGCTACAAAAAATGCTAACCCTTAAACCTACCCCACACCTGACCCTAACCTTAACCAGTGAAATTGACTGCACGGCGGATTGGCGCTGAATAGCGTGGTAAAGAAAGATACAGTTCAGGAGATAAACAGTTAATAAGATTATGTGATATGAGATCGTTCCGTAACTCCCCAACCGGACCTCACCAGACAATGGCACCTTTTTAGTTACACCCAGCGTCACTACCCCCTCCTACCCTGCGAATTTCGAGCCCCGGGACGCCGCAGTTGCTTAGAAAAAAGCGATAGAGTGAAATATTTCCCCTGTGCTGCGCTGGGATGGCTTGCGGGAGAGCTCGTGGGTGATTCCCGTTTATATCATTAAGCAGAGGTTCAAACTCCAGTCCGAACAACACTGGCCACGAGCTTTGGGCTCTGCTCTCACTGAGAATATTTATTTATATAGCATATTTTATTTTAGATTAACTAGAAAACAAGAAACTAGTTTTATTTTGAAATGCAAGTCAATAACAATTGGCCGAAGCCAGAGCCAATGGCGAAAGTCTTTGCGCAAAATGACCCCGCCCCATTTTGGAGGTTCTGTCCACTTTTGGAGTTCACGCCCCATTTTGGAGATCTCCGGTCTGCAGTTATATCTACTTGGTTGTGTGTCATGTGCCTGAACTGCAGCAGTTCTGCAAAGAGGAGGCAGAGAAGATGTCTTCTAGAGGTTTCTAGGTTTAAATTATTGTCAGAAATATGTTCAGTGCCATTCAATAAATATAAAAACAGTTGTTGATTTAATATCCTCTTGACATGAGAATTAAACTGCAGATGTGTTTTGATATCCATAGTGAAAACCGTACAGGTCGTTCTGACTCCTGAATATCAGACCAGAGAAGAGTTTCTACAGTGTGAGTTACTGTGAAAGCACAAAGTCTAAGATCCACTTTTGTGGAAGAGCTTGAGTGTTTTTTGTTTTTCACTTAATTAATGCTATAGGATTGTTTTCACTTGTTTTTGTAACTTGGCAGGCTTCAAATAATATACAAATGGGTTGTGTCAGTGGCGCACAGTGACAATAAGTGACGGCGCTTTACAGTAGTGAAAAACACATTTGGTTGCTGAGAATTTCAATTGTTTTGACTACAGCCATTTTATACAACAGCAAACAAGTCCATATTAAACTTTTAAAACATTCAACACATGCTTAATAGATTTCATATGTGCAAATGCTTGTCATGGTAACTGTAACACAGTTCGGTAACACATTACTGTTAGCAGTAACATACTATGTTACCAGTTAAATGCTTGTTTTTGCACATTTAGCAAAGATTCAAAATAATTATGCATGCATCTTCTTTAGATTTCCACCTGTTGACTCTGGATCCAAACTCAGTGAATAATTGGCTCCGTCTGTCTGAGGGAAACACAGTGTTGGCTTTTGCTGACAAATACCAGCCAAATCCTGATCATCCAGACAGATTTGATTGTTGGACCGAGGCGATGTGTAGAGAGAGTGTGACTGGTCACTGTTACTGGGAGGTGGAGTGGAGCGGAGATGGCTCATTGGGAGTAGATGTAGCAGTGACGTACAAGGGCATCAGCAGGAAGGAAGAGGGTCCTCTGAGTGCAGCTGGACGTAACGATCAATCCTGGAGTTTGTTCTGCTCTCCAGACTGTTGCTCATTCTGGCACAGTAGCATAGAGACTAAACTCCCTTTAGTGTCCAGCAGTAGAATAGGAGTGTCTGTGGATCCCGCGCAGGAATTTTGTCCTTCTACAGCGTCTCAAACACAATGAGTCTCAGCCACAGAGTCCAGACCACATTCACTCAGCCACTGTATGCTGTGTTTGGACTAGAAAATGATACAACAGTGAAAATATGCCATCTGACCAATTAAATCACGCAGTTTATTTAGTCATAAATGATTATAAATCAGTACCAGTAAGATGTCATGGAGCTTAAAAAAAAAAAAAAAAAAAATTATAGCTTTTTTATTATAACTTTTAATAACCACTGATCTATTAAGTGTAAAACGCCTCATCAGATGAGTATAGGCTAATAATGGCAGTAGTGTTAGCGCTGAAAATGAATGTTGAAAATGTTTGAAAGGTGTTGCTGCTGTTCTGACATTCACCTGTAAAATTCACCTGATTCAATTGATGGTTCAATAAAGCAAAAAAATACATATGTAAAGATTTAAAATGTTCGTCTGGTGTGATTGTATAATTTAGATTTATTGTAATATTGTATACACTCTGACACGTATTAGATGATAACAGAGATTATTTTAGATTCTTCGACAGCAGCCATTAAATACGTTTTATTTTTAATCTAATACTTTTATTGCATGCAGACTCATATGTACTGTATGTCTAAATTATTCTTATTACATCTATATAATTAGTGGTATTATTTACATGCAGACATTAACATATCAGGCTCCTCATCTACATTTGGTTGTGTTCATCTTGTGGTCTTGCTCTTTATGTGATGATTGCTCAAATTCTTACTGACAGATTGAGTACAGAGACAATTCCGCTCAAAATTGTCTTGCCCAGAAAATATAACAAAAGATAAAATCATTATGTGGAAAAAAAAGAAAAAAAAAAAAAAAAAAAAAAAAAAAAAAAAAAAAAAAAAAAAAAAAAAAAAAAAAAAAAAAAAAAACCATTATGAGTAATACAAACACACAAAACGTCAGGTGTAATACTATAAAATATGTAGCATCTACAAGTTAAAAGGAAAGCACGTGCTTTTAGTTCTACTTATATAAACATGAACTTTGTGCTCCCCGTAATCACCTTATCTATAAATAAAAGTTACAAAGTGTCAGAGTTTACACCCCTTCTAATCACGGATCAGTAGCCTAATGTTTGGAAACACCAAAAATACCTGAAGATTGATCGATGGATCATTTGTCCTTCATTAAACTGAAGAGTCAATCAAAAAAAAATTTTAAGGTACAGGTACAAGATACAAGTTCAGACTCTGAACTCAACCAGTGAGTTCACAGTTGACTGTATTTGGCTCTTTGTTTAAGGGTTTATTTTAGTTTTGGAAAGTTTTAGAAGTTTTTAGAGATGTTTAATACGTTGGTTTCGGGTTTGCTGACTTTAACAGTGCCAAGAAAGCCCTGTATATGACCGCACATAAAAAATCTAAAAAATCATGGATTTGATCAACTGGTCTCTCAACGCAATTGACACCATCTTCTCGACAAAAAGCTTGGGTTCGGGGGAACCTGACTGCCCTGACGGAACGTTCGCAGCTGGCTACACGATGGACGCGTGGGAAAGGTGGCGGGTCGTGTGTCTAGCGGCTCTTTCCGTGGAGGACATTGAAGATATCTACCTATTCGGAACCATGATAACAGGTCTTATGCTGATTGGATTAGGCATTGCCCTGGTTTATCGAGAAATTCAGAAAACGGACCAACGCCTCACAAGGCTGCCCGTCATGATTGAAGCAGTGGGCAGAGCGGTCAGCTCTGAGACTGGGAATATTAACCGCAAAATGGATAACATCACGGAGAAGCTCACTGCTTTGCAAAGGCAAATGGATCGATTCGGAGACCAGAATGGACAAAGAGAGTAGTCGTGTAAACTGGAATGCGGCTACTTGCCCCAAGACTAAACAGTCCTAATCTTATCTGCTTTTGGCTCCCCTCAACCAGCACTGGCCTCAGCCAATGCCGCTGTTGGAACAACTACTCCCCCGAGAGAGCACTGCAGTGAGACGCTCTTGTGCTCCTTCCCCCAATTCCTCTGACACATGCTGATTGTTGACTCTGTCTGGGACCTGATCAAGGCTGCCTCCATGGCAACTTGCTGTGTATCGCTATGACAATTCCTGCGGACTGAGGCACCTAGATTGATGCCAGGAGTAGCGACTCTCCAGGCCTACACATACAAGAACTTTTACACACTTACATACATACATACTCACACACGTACATATATAAAGATATGCATTCACCCCCCCCGACCCCCCCATCCCTCGCCTTCGCCACTTTGTTCCGCCAGTCTGACAAGCGGGTCTGCGATCAGCGCCGAGAATGGTTGCAGGACCGGATGGCTGCTTGCCTGTGCTGGGTTACCTCCACCCCCCCCCCTCTCCCCCTACCCTGTTTGCACGTTCGGGAGTGTCTCACGCTTTATTGATGTGCTATGTTGCTGAGGGGTTTTTTTTTTTCGTTTCCCACACTGTGCTCCCCCGATGAGCATAGTGTGTGGTCTGTGTTTTTTTTCGCTCCTCCCTTCCCCTCATGTTATTCTGTTTTCTTTCTTACTTCCCTGGCCCATCCTGTCCGTCTACTCACAGAAGGGTGGAGAATTTCCATATTGTATGTATGGACAGGTGGATGGCTAATTTCGCTGGTACCTGTGACCAGTGACAATAAAGGGCTACTACTACTACTACATAACAGCTTTCTCGATTTCATAATCGCACTAAATGATTTCATCGCGATTTAATCACGATCCGATTATTTTAAATGGTACCACAGTCACAGCTTTTGTACCTTTTTTTTGACAGTGCATATACTGCAACAACAACAACAACCACAAAAAACACTACATGTAACCTTACAGTAAGTCACACCCTACAGAAAAACTTGTTTCGCAAGAATGTAATCAGGAGGTTATATAAACCCTCCTGTAAGGAGGAAATGAACTGTCGAGTTGCAGTGTGTATCGTCTCTCTGTCTGTGTTCATACAGTGAAATGGCAGAAACTAATATATCAGTGGATCAGGACCAGTTAATTTGTCCAGTGTGTCTGGATCTGCTGAAGGATCCAGTGATGATTCTCTGTGGACACAATTACTGTAAGAAATGCATCACAGACATCTGGGATCAGGACGATCAGAAGGGAATCTACAGATGTCCTGTATGCAAACAGTCCTTCACGCCAAGACCTGTTTTAGGTAAAAACATGATGGTTGCTGAAATGGTGGAGAAGCTCAAGACGACGAGGCTCCAAGCTACTCCTCTTCCTGCTTCTTCTGCTGATCCTCCTGCTGATCCCCCTGCTTCTGTTCATACTGGATCTGGAGGTGTTCAGTGCGACTCCTGCACTGAAATTAAACAGAAAGCAGTGAAATCCTGTCTGGAGTGTCGAAGCTCTTACTGTCAAAATCACCTTGAACAGCATGAGAGTCTCTTCAAAGGTAAAAAACACAATCTGATGGACACCACTGGACGACTGCAAGAGATGATCTGCCCTCGACATCATAAAATGCTGGAAATGTTCTGTCGTACTGACCAGCAGTGTATCTGTATGCTGTGTTTGGTGGACGAACACAAAAATCATGACACTGTATCAACTGCAGCAGCGAGGACAGAGAAACAGGTAAGTTTCCCAAGCAAAGGAAATCCATTTGATCTTATTCATGGGCACTTGATTAAAAACAGACTAACTAATGCGGTTCCTGAGTTATCAGCAGAAACATAAATTAGCTCATTGTAGTGCCATCTATCGGCTGGGTGTCTGTGTACTTGTATGAGTAGTGGGAGATATTCGGGATCATCTAAAAAAGTTTGGGGTCTTTGAGATTTATTGTCTTTACAGTGAAAAAAGACGAAAGTCATAAAGAACACAGTGCTGTTAGACTGGTTAGGACAGAGTCTGGTGATTTAATGCATCCTGAGGAAAACCTGAACCTCAAGTTTTTCTGTTTCATGCAGAAACATTTGGGGGAGACGCAGATAAAACTTAACCAGACAATCCAGAAGAAAGAGAAAGACATTCAGGAGCTGAGGGAGGCTGTGGTGTCTCATAAGGTGAGATTTGAAAAGAAATAATGGAAAAAATGCAAAAGAAAGAAAACTTATTCACAAACCCTGTCATAATTTATTCATTTTGATGTTTGAAACCTCAAACAAGTTGTCGCACCACATACCACAGGTACAAGTTGCCAGGGCCCCTGCTGCCAGCTGGTGGCGCTATGACTATAACTGAATAATGGCATGTAGATGTCTTCAGACCAGGACTTTTATCAAACATCCGAATTTTGGGCCATGCTTATCTTTTCATACATTTATTCACAGACTAAATTGTTCATACTTTGTGTAAATACAATGACATTTTTATTGTACATTGCTTTATATGGTTTTCATAGCACAAATTGAATTATTATATGAAACAACAAACAAGTTAAAAAACGGCTGGGACGTCTGGGATGCAAAGGCACATTTTCCCACCTTTGACCCCAAGATGTCAGTAGTGTGCAACATCTTGAAAAGCTTAAGAGTAATGAACCATTTTATGATACAGTTGAGGGGAAAGCCTAGGTACTTCAGCTTACTATAAAAAACAAAGACTTGACATGGACATGAACAGGCTTGACTAAACCACTCACCAACAGCAGGGTTACATATATCCAATACCCAACAAAGGAATATGGCAAACAAGAGTTTAAATGCATAGGGAACATGGGGAACACATGACCAAAACAACCAATGAGCAAACAGAACTGAAAACCACATGACAAGACTGAACCAATGAAAATATGACACATGAGCTGAAGTACCATAATGCTGAGTTCACACCATGTCATAATTACATAATTACACATGACTTTTTTTTTTTATTTGGAGTTGTTTGCATCCTCAGACTGGGAATTATTCATGATAACTGTAATAACACTGAAGTTAATGAAAATACAGCAGTGCATCAAATAACACAGTGCTGCAAGCAATTATTTAAACAAACACTAGCATAGCTAGTGATGACTCAGCAGATTAGTTCGGCCAACATAAACTGTAAAACCTGACCAAAATAAACATAGGAAATTACCATTAACATGCATGATATACTTAATAATAATCAGATATGACCATATACTCACATGTATTGCATGAACACCTAACACGGATTGACATTCATCTTCTACCAGAAAAAAGTCATCTTCTACCAAGACAAGTTTCCCCTTATGGAATTGTAAATCCATTGGTGACGTGCCTTAAAGGGGTCCTATTATGCTTTTTCACTTTTTCAACTTTAGTTAGTCTGTAATGTTGCTGTTTGAGCATAAAAAAATATCTGCAAAGTTATACAAAGCTCAAAGTCCACTTCAAAAGAAGATATTTTATTTAACAGAAATCACTTTTCAAAACTACAACGAATGACTCGTTTGGACTACAACGCATATTTTCCGGGATTTGTGATATTCCAAATACCGACGAATGGGACGAGACCAGGTTGAGCTACACTAGAGAAGGCAACAAGTGTTATCACAATGTCGGAGACACGCTAGCTTTCCCAAGCCAGACAGACTTAGAGTGGTTCAATCATCCGGGTTTAAATCGCGCTCAAATTGATTTGATATTGACGCAATATTTACACTATTGCTGCTATGGTAAGGGGCATGACATTTCCAGACCAGGCACCGAGTGCTGCCAATCACAACAAACACTGGCCCAGCTAACCATCACAGCACCCACTGGCCCCGCTAACCAATCACAGCACACACTGACCCAGCTAACCGATCACAGCACACGCTGGCCCAGCTAATCACAGCACACACTGACCCAGCTACCCAATCACAACACACACTGACCAGCTAACCAATCACAGCACACACTGGCTCAGCTGACCAATCACAGCACACACTGACCCAGCTAACAAATCACACAGCACACCCTGACCCAGCTAACCAATCACAGCACACAAACTGGCCCAGCTAACCGATCACAACACATTTCGTATTTCAGACAAGGCGGCCTTCATTTTATACAGGAACTATTCGAGCCGTTCATGCGAGACTGGGGAGAGAGGTGTTTGTAATAATGTTCAAATATGTGAAAAATAATGTGTTTTTTTTTCCGAACACCTAGTAATGAGGCCTGTTCTAGACACCCCCAAACCTAAATCACGACTTTGCAAAAAGATCATAATAAGGACGGCCCGTTAAAATTATTATCGTGAGTAATCCTAATATTCTACTTCCTTTTCCCATTTTGAACTGAACAATAAAATGGCAAACTTCCAATGAGAGTATCATTATTGAGTTGAGCTTTTTTAATGTATCCATGGAGTTCAGTCTCCCCAAGAAATGAATGAGCTTGGAAATCATATTTGAGAATAAGTGCAAACTTGCTAAGGAGGGGCACTGGTTTTTAATGAAGTTGGTGTTCACAGTTATATCGCATTTACCATCCATTCTGTGAGAATTACAGGGCAGAAAGAAACAATCATGAGCTGATTTTGATATGTGTCCTGTAACAGCGCTCTGCACAGACAGCAGTGGAGGACAGTGAGAGGATCTTCACTGAACTCATCCGCTCCATTGAGAAACGTCGCTCTGACGTGAATCAGCTGATCAGAGATCAGGAAAGAGCTGCAGTGAGTCGAGCCGAAATAAAATTGGAGCGACTGGAGAAGGAAGTCAATGAGCTGAGGAGGAAAGATGCTGAGCTGAAGCAGCTTTCAGAGACACAGGATCATGTTAATTTCCTCCAGGTAACAGAGATCTTCTCAAACACAGAGGACTGAGGACTTCAACAGGCTTTTGTGATTACATGGAGTTTGTGTTTGTGCTTGTGTCTGCAGAGTTTGTCGTCTGCCACTGTCTCTCTCTCTGGATCTACAGACGGCTACAGTGTCAGTCCTCATCTCTCTTTTGATGATGTAATGAAATCAGTTTTTCAACTCAGAGACAAACTGCAGCAGTTCTGCAGAGAGACAGAAAAGATAACTGAAACAGGTTGATTTCTAGGGATTCGTGTATTCTTATTCATTAAATATGAATTTCCTCTTGACATGAGAATTAATCTGCAAATATGTTTTGGTGTCTATAGTGAAAACCATCCAGGTCATTATTGCTCCAGAATATGAGACCAGAGAGGAGTTTCTACAATGTGAGTTACTCCAAAAACACACACAAACACTGACAATCATTGAGAGATATACATAATTAAACATGATGATCTTACTAGGGGTTGCTCCAGAACCATAGCAATTGGACACAAGTCAGTTTAATCGTGTTGAAGCAGTACACAGCATGACTGAACTGGTGAGCCGGCTGCAATCCCACAAGCCTTCCAATTAAACATAACATTAGAGGAGGAGATTGAAGCATTTTATTATTGCTGCTAGTGTAACAGAGGCCAGAAAGACCATGTAAACCTCACTCTCCTGATCTCAAGAGGTGCACTAGCAGCTGACACTAAAGGCGTTATATCAAAGACTATTGATATAAAAAGACAGTTCACTCCTATTACTTATGAATGGGAGAAACTGCAACATGCAATATGGCAAAATTGCCCCGCCTTCTGAATAAAACAGCCAATCACTGATTAGTAACGTCACTGAAGCTGCTGTTAGAAGCTCCAGTTCCCATTGAAACCCGAGACTTCTGCTTAGGACTGCACATGCGCATTGGCAAGTCTAGCCTGAAAAATAAGCTTTTGTAAATGCTATTTGAGCATAAGGAACAGCATTTATGGGCCAATTCATTTAAATTTAAAAAAATGAAAAGTTGATCCTATTGCAAATTACAAACAAAATTCATAGGCGCTACATGTAGCCCTGTCTTAGAATAAAGGCTTTTTTTTGTGTATTTTGAAATAGGATCCACTTTTCATTTTTGACATTTTGTTCCCTCTCTGGAGCACCCATATTTTTTTGTCTGCGAGTACCTGATGCCCCCCTGGTCAAGATTTTTTCATTGATTATCATTTCAAATTTTGTTGTCGATTTGAAATATATAATCTAATTGTGAGTTCAGCAGGCAGTTTTTGAGATTTCAGGATTCCCCCATTCATTTAGACAGGAATTGGTTTGGTTTGAAACTTGAGCACGCACAAGACGTGACATGTGAAAGGCCACTAACACTATAGCTTCAGATAATTAAAGAAAGAAAATAAAAAGATTTGGTGAAAAAAAGATGATTTGATGAAGTAAACAGCATGGCCATTTCCTTCAACAAGAGGATAGAGTTTTGTATGTCAGTGTATGTGCACACAATAGGGCTAACTTGTAGCGAGTAGCTTTGAATCCTTGTTCAAAGTCAAGAAAACCTAAAATCGAAGAAGATTGGCATGCTTGTCTTGTTAGCATTCATTTACATAGTTGGGAATGCCTTGGGAGAACACAAACTTTGGGCTACCAGTTTAGGGGGTTTAGTGGTTTTATGAAAGGTTCATTGTAAATGCTTTCTGGAATACCTGCTAAATGAGTGACGCATGAAAACGTTTTCCTACGTCTTTATTAATCTTGCTAAAATACTCAACTATCTTAATTATTAAAGTCATACTTTATTATTTACATGCAGATCATGTTTATTTTCATCAGATTTCCATCCATTCACATTGGATTCGAACACAATATATTCAAGTCTCCGTCTGTCTGAGGACAACACAGTGATCACTTCCACCAGCTGTAATTACAGATATCCCAATCATCCTGACAGATTTGACTATTGGATAGAGGCCTTGTGTACAGAGAATGTCAGTGGACGCTGTTACTGGGAGGTTGAGTACGGCGGTAATGAAGGTGTCCATATAGCAGTGGCATATAAGAGCATCAAGAGGAAGGGAAAGAGTGGCGATAGTCGATTTGGATATAATGATCAGTCCTGGAGATTGTACTGCTGTAACTCCAGTTGCTCTTTTAGACACAATACCATACGGACTGTGCTCCCTGTGGTGTCCAGCCGTAAAATAGGAGTGTATGTGGATCACAGCGCAGGAATGCTGTCATTTTTAAGTGTCTCTGACACAATAAGTCTCATCCACAGAGTCCAGACCACATTCACTCAGCCGCTCTATCCTGGGATTGGATTGCAAAATAAAACAACAGTAAAACTGTGTCGTCTAAATATGTAAATATATAATATTGCCATATCACATCTAAGCATTGTGAATTTCTAATTATTTAACAGCTAATATCTCAGTTGTGATAATAGCTTTAGCAAATTAATCAAAAGATGTTTATGTATGAGGAGAAACTGATCATCAAAACTGTGATTTATGTCTTTTGTTGGAATTTGTTGAAACTTTTGATGAATTTTCAAATCTGATTCTCATGTTGTTAAAGAAAGAAATTTATAGACTGTTGTTGTTGTCTTTTTATATTTTGTGTGCTGCTGTTTAGTGGACTTTTATACATAATTTGCTTTGTTTTTATATCTGAATATATCATATCCTAATACCTGTGCTTCAAATGATTAATTAATGAATAAAGCAAAAGAAAACCAAGATAGACATGCTGTCTTCAGTTCGGCTCAGATCTCGTGTCTCAACACCAGGATGCTTTCAGCTATATATCTCATATCAAACACAATGCATAATAGCCTGCTTTATAAATGTTATTACAGAATCACTCTTTGTTAAAGGGGTCATATGATGCTTTTTTAAAGATCAATATTTTGTGTATTTGGTGTAACAGAATATGTTGGCATGCTTTAATGTTCAAAAAAAAACACATTATTTTTCAAATACTGTACATTATTGTAGGTCCTCTAATGCCCCGCTTCTCTCAAACACTTCGTTTTCTACAAAGCCCCTCCTTCCAACAAGCGCAGCCTGCTCTGATTGGCCAGCTGACCCAGTGCATTGTGATTGGCCGAACACTGCAAGCACTCTTCGGAAATGTAACACCCCTTACCATACTCGCAGCTTCATCTTTCCAAATAAATGTAAATACAGTTAATAATGTCATTAGTTTTACCATCAGTTCAAGTCCGAAAGGGGAACAGAGTCGTGTGACCGACACAGTGATGAATATGTGTTTGCAACACACAAGCCACGGTTAAGACAGCTGACTCCACTGTGATGTGACCCCCTCTCTCTCTCTCTCTCTCTCTCTCTCTCTTGCTCGCGCACACACACACACGATGCACAAAACTCGGCATTTGAACAGTCAATAGAAAATACTTAAACTAGTAACAAAACAGTAGCTGATTCAGAAGCGCCAGATTGTCATAGCAACGTCAGAATGACCTCCTCTCCTAGGTTCACGAAACGGTCGTCTATAAAATGCATTGCTGTTCTGTTGTAAGTAATCTTAAAGATTCCTAATTGCATCTACTTCTGGAAGGCCAAATAAGTGCTTTTGCTTTCGCACTGAAACACACAGCATCTCTCTGACATGCTGCTTCAACACTACTGCGGTTCATGAAACCATGCCTTCTTTTTTTGCATGAACATTTGGGCGGCGTTATGCTTATATTTCCACATAGTGAGGTAGATATGTTGGGGCGTGTTAGAACGAGGCGTTTTAGGAGGGTGTGGACGAGTCTTAACTTTTAAATATAATATCTCTTTGGTTTTGAGACTTTATTCTTTGCAACTTTAGGGATCTTATTTATGCACAATCAGCTTGTAACCCTCCAAAGAGAAAGGAAAACTTGAAATCGCATCATATGACCCCTTTAAACGTCTTGTTGACTCGTATTTCAATTACGTTTTTAAAATCTCTTTCAAAAGTAAATGTGTATTTTATTTCAAAACCTAAAGAAAACATGATCAGTTTACTTGATGTCAAATCTGCATAAGCAGAACTTGTAGTTTATGCCAGTGCTTAAAACAAGTGGAAAATAATAATAACAATAAATCTGCCCAAGATAAAATACTCTCATCTTTTGTTTGGATGGTGAGGTGTTTGTAATGAGAGCATTCAATTTTGAAGCACAACTAAAAACATAATATTAACATTTGATCATATGACTTAATTTTTAACCAAATGTGTTTTTATAATGCTGCAGAAAAGTTATTACCATGTCCTTTACGGGTATCTAAAAAGATATGAGGTTATATAGGTTTTATACATTTAGCATTTCTTTTGTTAATGATCTCAGAACACTGAGGAGAACAAGACAGATGTGTTGACTTCATTCCAATATTAATTTACTGTGTAATCACATTAAAAAAATGCTAAAACTTTTTCACTGGAAATGAAAATATGTTCCTCAGAAATGTAATGCCAGCAGAAACAATGAGCACTATATTTATTACCTTTTGATGGCTTTGGGTGTTTGATCTAAGGAACTGATTGTATGTTGCTTGCCTGCAGCACTGGGACATTCTTTAACCTGTTCCAGATCTCATCAAACCACATTCCTAACCCACCAGAAAGTTCAGCGCTTTTGCTACTAGTAGAAATTAATTTAGTTGATTTAGCGCTAGGAGAGACGATTATATTTCCAAATAGTGCTTGTTGGTGTTGGAAGGGTTTAGTTCTGAGAAGTGATGTTGTAATTTATTGAAATTTGTATAATGTCATGAGTTCGTTGGTCATTTCATTGTGCTATTAGAGTATGGAAATCAGTAAGGGTGCATCCTGCAGAAAAAAAATCAATTTAAGTTAATCACGATCAGAATTTTTACTTATATATACCTTTAAGATACTGTACTACTATGCATCCTTTAGAAATAAATATAAGGTGGACCTGTTTAAAGGGTACCACAGTGACCGCTTTTGTACCTTTTTATTTTTGACAATCCATATACTGCCACACCTATCATTAAAAACACTACAGGACCCTTAGAGTAAGTCACACCCTACAGAAATATCTGCTTCTCAAGAATGTAATTAAGCAACATTTGTCTCCATGATCATAACAGCTTTTTAAATAATAAATTATAGTAAATTATATTTTTGAAAATAAATACAAAAAATAAATGCAGGAAAGTTTGTTGAGGGTAGGTTTAGGTGTTGATACAGTATTAAAACCACTATGTCTATAGAAAGACTCCATAGACGCAATGCTCTACCACTGAGCCACAGGATCAATATGCCTTATGGTTGATGAATCGGTATTTTGAACAGTGGCCTCTATGCTAGCCTCCTCTGTGAGGACAGTGTCACAGCAGATGCACGCCCACAAAGGCGTTGTGGATGGGGATTGTGTTGGAAGACGCAACATGTATTGCACACAGACTAACTATGTGCATTTTAAACAGAGAAAATAATTTAGGGAGTTGCTTCCAGTTGAAAAAACTGTTACCCATATCTGCACACTTCAACTCACCCCGCCCCCGTCATGTCGAGGTGACACACCATCTTTGGCAGAGGGACTTATGCCCTGTGTGAAGAGCGCTCATGTGCGTTGTGTGTTTCAACTTAAAATAAGACATTTTATAAACATTCATTCGCAGAATGGACATCGGGCACAAGGAAATCTTTTTCTCATGGAAAAATGTAAGATGGTTTATATTTATCATATTTTATGATATATCATCTTTCATAAGAATAAATGTATTCTTATTAAATTGTAGTGTGTGGTGTGTGTGGTTCTGTGTTGTGTAGTAATAATCAAATGCTGACCGGAGGCACGCCAAATTTACCATGAGTTAGAACAGTTTTTTAAACGATAAATTGTGATTATTACAAAATAAAATGCAGAAGTTTACTGTGATGGCGTAGGTTTACGGGTGTTCGGGTAAGTATAAAATTATTTAAGATAATGTAAATATAAATCCGAAAAGTTCTAAATCTATTTAGAAACTTTAATTTCTGTGAAGATGCTTGCAATAATTTGTGTTGTGAAAAGCGAAATACAAATAACATGAACTGAAGGATGATATGTTATGGAAAGCTTCCATAAAGCATCGGTAAATAATTGGACAGGTCCGGACATGTCAGGGCCCACCCGAGTCTTTATCGTTTTGGCCTTGTATACTATAATATAATATAAAAAAAGAATTATGTGTAGATCATTTTGTGAAATATGGCAGTTAGATTGGTGATAAACTTTATGAAATTTCAGTGGTATCAACAATTTTGATGTCATAGGAACTTTATTCATAGCAAAAGTAACTATATTCTGATATATATTATATATCATTATCATACAGTGGGGAAAAAAAGTATTTAGTCAACCACCAATTGGAAGTTCTCCCACTTAAAATGATGAGAGAGGCCTGTAATTTTCATCATTTGGTATACCTCAACTATGAGAGACAAATGAGAAAAAAAATCCAGAAAAAAATCACATTGTAGGATTTTTAAAAAATTTATTAGCAAATGATGGTGGAAAATAAGTATTTGGTCAATAACAAAATTTCATCTCAATACTTTGTTATATACCCTTTGTTGGCAATGACAGAGGTCAAACGTTTTCTGTAAGTCTTCACAAGGTTTTCACACACTGTTGCTGGTATTTTGGCCCATTCCTCCATGCAGATCTCCTCTAGAGCAGTAATGTTTTGGGGCTGTCGCGGGCAAAACGGATTTTCAACTCCCTCCAAAGATTTTCTATGGGTTGAGATCTGGAGACTGGCTAGGCCACTCAGGACCTTGAAATGCTTCTTACGAAGCCACTCCTTCGTGTGTTTGGGATCATTGTCATGCTGAAAAGACCCAGCCACGTTTCATCTTCAATGCCTTGCTGATGGAAGGAGGTTTTCACTCAAAATCTCACGATACATGGCCCCATTCATTCTTTCGTTTACACGGATCAATCGTCCTGGTCCCTTTGCAAAAAAACAGCCCCAAAGCATGATGTTTCCACCCCCATGCTTCACGTAGGTATGGTGTTCTTTGGATGCAACTCAGCCTTCTTTCTCCTCCAAACACGACAAGTGAGTTTTACCAAAAGGTTCTATTTTGGTTTCATCTGACCATATGACATTCTCCCAATCCTCTTCTGGATCATCCAAATGCTCTCTAGCAAACTTCAGACGGGCCTGGACATGTACTGGTTTAAGCAAGGGGACACGTCTGGCACTGCAGGATTTGAGTCCCTGGCGGCGCAGTGTGTTACTGATGGTAGCCTTTGTTACTTTGGTACCAGCTCTCTGCAGGTCATTCACTAGATCCCCCCATGTGGTTCTGGGATTTTTACTCACAGTTCTTGTGATAATTTTGACCCCACAGGGTGAGATCTTGCGTAGAGCCCCAGATCGAGGGAGATTATCAGTGGTCTTGTATGTTTCCATTTTCTAATAATTGCTCCCACAGTTGATTTCTTCACACCAAGCTGCTTACCTATTGCAGATTCAGTCTTCCCAGCCTGGTGCAGGTCTACAATTTTGTTTCTGGTGTCCTTTGACAGCTCTTTGGTCTTGGCCATGGTGGAGTTTGGAGTGTGACTGTTTGAGGTTGTGGACAGTGTCTTTTATACTGATAACGAGTTCAAAAAGATGCCATTAATACAGGTAACGAGTGGAGGACAAGGGGCCTCTTAAAGAAGAAGTTACAGGTCATTGAGAGCCAGAAATCTTGCTTGTTTGTAGTTGACCAAATACTTATTTTACCGAGGAATTTACAAATTAATTCTTTAAACCTCCTAACAATGTGATTTTCTGGATTTTTTTTTATCATTTTGTCTCTCATAGGGAGGGATACCTATGATGAAAATTACAGGCCTCTCTCATCTTTTTAAGTGGGAGAACTTGCACAATTGGTGGCTGACTAAATACTTTTTTGCCCCACTGTATAAATAGTATCATTCGAAATAAAACATATAAACTCGAATTTCTGGACCCTCAATTCTGAAATAGATGATATGCCCCGGCGCTAAGCACTTTTCCATGTTAAAGATTGTTTTTATAAATCTGAATGTTGGCTTAGATGGAAGATAAACTAGGCAGGAAATCAGGTGAGGTTTCAAGACCTGTTATGACTGTTTAATATTAAAAATCAGATGCAGGTCTTTTAAGCACACGTGTGTTTCAGAATTGTTCAGCTCTCAGGTTGGAGTTTCTGCAGGGTGGATTGCAAGCGATCTCGAGCACTGCTGCACGGCTCCAGCGACTTATTCGGCCTGTATATAAAATAATCAAACATATCACATGCTGTTAATAACTAAAAACGTTCATAAAGGTAAACGCTTCTGTTTGTTGGGTTACCTGGCCATGAAAGCGTTCAGCACAGTGATGTGTTCTCGAGGGAAATAACTCTGTTTCACTGCATGCTCCAAACACTGTAGATGTCCTGGGACGACCTTCACCGGCTTCAGCTTGTCTTCACTCTACAGAGAGAGAGAGATGAACATCAAAACACACTTTCCACCATCAGGTCCAACAGTTCTATTATAAAACGGATAGTTCCGGTCCTTGATTCTGATTGGCTGAGCCACGTTCGAAGCTGTTGTAAATTACTCTACAAACACACACCTTTGTTTACGTTTATGTGTTGCTCGTAAACCACTTTGTTGCAACCACAACGGTTTCTGAGGAACTACATTGTTTGGCGGAAGAATAATGTTTTTATTAATAGCATTACACTTTCTTTGCTCTGTTTTATTTTGTGAAACCTTACTACGTATATGGAATAACCGTTTTATAAAAGCAATAAGCCCCGAGAAGCCGTGGTTTACAGTGAATTTATAACAGCTAAGGGGGTTTTAGGCACTCTGCTTTGCGTCGGCTTCTTGGGGCTTATTGCTTTAGTCATGGTGAGTAATGAAACCAATTGCATTTCTATTAGGACAGGGGTTTTCAAACTGGGGTTCAGGGTGAGATGAAATGAGATTAAAAAAATAAATAAATAAAAAAACACGTGAAATATACATTAGATTTAGTCATTTAGCAGACGTTAAATTACTAAGCGACTTACAATCCAAAGCGACTTACAAACGAGGACAATGGAAGCAATCAAAATCAACAAAAGAGCAATGATATACAAGTGCTATAATATAATATACATACAGTATAGTTTTGTGCAGAAATTTATCAAATAAAAATAAAGGTCTGTGGAAGGGCAAATTAATACTTTTTAAGACCTGACCATTTTTTTCCCGCGGATTAACTTGCACGGATTAATTGTTTACATCAAGACTAGCAATGTGCGCTAGTAAAGTAAATAAAGTCAATTTTGATTCATGCGGACTTTAAATCAAGAAATGCACTTTCAGAAAATGAAGTGTGTTAATGTTTAAAACAAAAAAAGCTTGTTTCGCTATGAATCAAAGTATTTTTTGTAAAGTAAAGATTTTTCTGAGCCCATTGGCATTATTCTTGTTTCTATAAACTCGCTTCATTTTGATACATTTCTCAGAAAATAAGACTTTGCATCATTTTTTGCGTTTTTGAATCTTGATTTAAGATTTTTTTTTTTGTTTACATTTGTGCTGGGAACGAGATAAAAATACTAAAGGAAGAACATTTTGTTCAGTGTGATCAGAAGGTGCAGTATAAGTTATTTCCATGCTATAGTTAAGCAATTTTTTTGTAAAATTAATTAAAATGAATGGAAATCAGTTGGGAGTTGTATTTTTTTACTTTTAGTGTCCTGCTAATACACTCATTGCATTTTCCTTAGACATGACATTTTCTTTTAATTGTTCTTAATAAAGTTGATAAACTTGCAGAAACCCTAACAATATTTATTAAAAATTCATGATACATTTTTAATCTTAAAAATTAGCATGAAGACTTTTTAAACATGTTGTATGTGCTATAACAGCATGCTTACAGTTTTTTTCCCTCATAGTTGAAATGATCTGCATGGGTCTACATTCAAATTTACACCTTTATATTTGAGAAAGAGGGTTGTTTGCAATATTTGAGAATCTTTGACATCAAAGTGTTTGACAAAAACACAGTTCTGTACAATTTCAAGCTGTTTCATGCACAGATTTCGTAGACAAGTTAACTAAACATCCTGAGAACAGGAGAATCGTGCTGATAAAATGCTTTAGAGAATGAGGCATGAACAGCATGATTTAGCAACAAGTAACAGTGCTGGAATGACAGAAAGCCAACATGAAACGGCATGCATAACCTATTTTAGTTGCATGATATTTCCAAGTGAAACAAACAGAAGAACTATATGTAAAATACATTAGCAAACAGATTAGCTCAGTTTTCACTCCCGGTCTGAATGCGCTAAACGTTTGTACCTTCAACAGCCCGAGCATCACCAGCAACGACGACATAAAACTCAAGCCCTGGAAGGAGGGTGTGAGGAAGGCTTTACTCAGCACTGCGTCTGAAACACACAGACACACGAGAATCAGTCAGACGTCTCAGATCGTCCAGCAGCCGTCTGACGGATGTTCATCTCACCGATGCTCTCCAGCACGGCCGATTTCACCTCGGCGTCGTCTTCCTTATACACAGACGAGATCTTCAGAAACGCTTCCACGGTCTTACTCATGTCTGACACGTCCACCTGCGGAAAACACACCGACACTCAGCACTGGGACTGACACACAGGGACTAACAAACATTACGCACAGTGTTGGGAGTAACTAGTTACATGTAACGGAATTATGTAATTTAATTACAAAATAAATGTAACTGTAATCAGTTACTGAGAAAAAATGTGTAATTAAATTAGTTACTTATGAAAATGGTAACGATTACAAAAGGGGGTAATATTTGAATATTTTCACACATACGTACAGATTTGATTGACTTCTTTCCCAAATTGCAGTGACTGCTCTAAAATATGAGACACCAATGTTTCAGGAGATTAGGACACATGCTTATTCGATAACTGTTAACCGTTTTATTTCCTGTTTGGGTTTATGTTTATACTTTTTTTTTTAAGATTAAGGCCCAACCCGACATAGATATGCAAAGATTTGATTTTAAAAACAGTATCATAGCTATTTAACGGTTCCATGTTATGATTTTAAATCTGTATTTACCTCAGAATGATCTCAAAGTAAAAAGAGGTGCAAACGTCTGCTTTTGTAGTGGCTGTGTGTTAAAATTAAACTATTATAATCTTAATTTCAAGATGAAAGATTTTTGGAAGTCTGAGAGTAATCAGTGTTGAGAGCTACTGTAAGGTTAACCCTGCCTGCTTAAAATGTTTCAAAACATTTGTTAAGAAATTTAGAAAAGTAATCAAAAATGTATCAAATGTAATCAGTTATTTACTTTAATAAATTAAGTGAAATAGTGATGCACTACTTAGTACATTTGCAATAGGGTAAACTAATCTGTAACCTATTTCTTTCCAAAGTAACCTTGCCAACGCTGATTACACAGGATTTAGATATCAGGGTTTCTGCAGGTTTAATGAAGGTAAATTTAAGATTTTTAAAGAGGCTAAGTAACAGGATTTCTGCTGGTCTTAAATCACCCTTCCACGAATCCAGAGCAGAAAGTCTTTAATCATCAAGTCATGGCATAATGTTGCATACCTTGCAAAAAATATTTTCTTCCTCAGTATTTTTGTCTCGTTTTCCAACAAATATCTAAACATTCCTAAATCAAGACACATTTACTTGAGATGCAATTCCCCGGAGTCTTGTTTTTGAGAAATTGAACACACTGACTGTATGTTCAACAAGAACAAATACCTGTCAATGAGGTACGAAAACTTGTTTTTTCTTTGAATTATACACTCACCTCTCAGAAAACAAGACTTCTTGTTGCTCCTATAAACAGTAGGTATGGAAATAACTTTTACTGTACCATCTGATCACACTGCCAACAAGTGCTGTCCTTCCTCAGTATTTCTGTAGTTTTCCAGTGCAAATGTTCTCAAGATACATTTACTTGCGAACGCAAAATGGCTGAAAAATCTTAAGAAATTATAAAATATCAAATGAGGTTACTGCATTACCTAAGAACAAATATCTGCATCGGGCTAAAAAATAAAGTAAATCAATCAACCTGAACTAACTGGTAAAGCGCACGGGTTAGAGCAAACTCTGGAATAGCCTTCCTGATAACGTTCGGGGTTCAGACACACTCTCTCTGTTTAAATCTAGATTAAAGACACATCTATTTGGCCAAGCATTCAAATAATGCATCTCATAATCTTGTACTGCAGTTATATCTGATCAAATGCACATTATTATTCTTTAGTTGGGTTAAACAAATCAATTTTGCTTGGTTGGAACAGCAGCTACGCTAAATTATGTCTCTATTTGTTTCTCTGTCTTTTGCCACGGATGGGCTCCGGGGTAAACTAGGATTCCACAATGATTCAGTCTGGATCCAGAACACCTGAGACGAGATGATGCAACCCCTCAGAGGACCTCAGATGATGCCAACCCTGAAACAACATACAGAACTACCACATTTTGCTATAAGTTTGATTGCATCATATAATAATTGCTGTTAATAGTGTTCATTGTCTGTTTGATTAAGTCTTTAATTGATTTCTCCGTACATTTCTGCCATATGTACAATTAACTGACAGTCACCACTGATAAGCTACCACTAAATATTGTAGAAACTTATGACTGTAAGTTGCTTTGCAATTAGTTGTATCGTGAAAGCGCTTGTAAAATAAACTGACCTTGACCATTAGTGCCCACTCTGGAAAAACCTACCTAACATTGTTCGGGAGGCAGACAGACTCTTGTCAGTTTAAATTTAGATTAAAGACCCATCTCTTTAAACTGGCTTACACATAACACACTAATACGCTTCTTATATTCAAATCCGTTAAAGGATTTTTTGGCTGCATTATTTAGGTCAACCGGAACCAGGAACACTTACCATAAAACCCGATGTACTCGTTACATTGTAAGATGAATGGCACCTACGCTAATATTAGTCTGTTTCTCTGTTTCTATTCCGAGGTCACCGTTGCCACCAGACCCAGTCTGTATCCAGATCAGACGATCACTGCAGTCACCCGGATCCAGTACATATACAGCCCAGATAGTGGATCAGCACCTACAGAGGACCTCTACAGCCCTGAAAGACAACGGAGACCAGAACAACTAGATGAGCCCCAGATACAGAACCCCTGTAAAGACCTTGTCTCAGACGACCACCGGGACAAGACCACAGGAACCAGACGAGTCCTCTGCACAATCTGACTTTGCTGCAGCCTGAAATTGAACTGCTGGTTTCGTCTGGTCAGAGGAGAACTGGCCCCCCCGACTGAGCCTGGTTTCTCCCAAGGTTTTTTCTCCATTCTGTCACGATGGAGTTTTGGTTCCTTGCCGCTGTCACCTCTGGCTTGCTAAGTTGGGGACACTTAATATCCAGCGATATCATCGACTTGATTGCAAATGATTGCAAAGATACTATTTAAACTGAAATGAGCTGGATGTTGGACATCACTTAATTCAATGATGAACTGTCTTTAACTGAAAATGAGTGTTTACTATTGTCACTTTGCATTATTGACACTATTTTCCTAATTAATGCTGTTCAGTTGCTTTGACACAATCTGTATTGTTAAAAGCGCTATATAAATAAAGGTGACTTGACTTGACAACTTTTGTTGTGTTTCAAGCATAAACTCAGAAGTTTCTCAGAAAACAAGACTTCATGTGTTCATTTTGCATTTCAAGTAAATGTATCTTGATGTAAGGATGCTTAGATGTTTGTATTGGAAAACAGGATAAATAGTGAGGAAGATATTCATATTTTGCAACAATTAATGCCACAGATATATGAATATAAGGATTTCTCCCCCGATTTAAGATGTTTTTCAAGCCTTAAACTGCAGAAGGGTGAGTTCAAACTTTTTAAGAGCCACAGAAACCCTGAAATGAATATAAACGATTGTAAAAGTCACAAGCTGAAAAGACGGACCTGCTGCTGGATGAGGAAGCTTCTCTTTGCGCCGAGTCGCAGGAGTTTGTCTGGAGATGGAAAGCTCAGGAAAGACGAGACGTCTGGAGTACGAGGTGCTGAAGGCGGCGTTGAGAACTACGTAAACGGATACACATTTATTTTGTTCTCACTTATGTTTTCTATTTTGTAATGTTGATTTAAATTTTGCTTTAAATGG
Source organism: Sinocyclocheilus anophthalmus (assembly GCA_018155175.1). Taxonomy (NCBI): domain Eukaryota; kingdom Metazoa; phylum Chordata; class Actinopteri; order Cypriniformes; family Cyprinidae; genus Sinocyclocheilus; species Sinocyclocheilus anophthalmus. The sequence continues at coordinate 39,695 of JADLZN010011200.1, forward strand.
AAAGAATTGACTGTTTGATCAAACCTGATTTAATTCACTCTTTTCTTCTTCCTCCTCTAACTCTTCCTCTTCCTCCTCCTCTTCTTCTTCATCATCATCATCGTCATCATCATCGTCCTCCTCCTCATCTTCATCTCCCTCAGGTTCTCCCTCGTCATCACTGACATGAGAAGGAATGACGCTCCATTCATTAAAAATCATGTGAGAAACAAAAGCTCGTGCAAATCAGGCAAAGGATTAAAAATATCTCTTCTTTGCATTAAGATGAAGAGAATTTTAAATGTGCTGAACTGTCATGAACGTCACAATGTCGTTTTTAGTTCGGGGTGTGTTTAATACCTCAGAGAGCCCAGTTTGTCTACCATGTTCATGTTCTTCATCACCTCTCGCAGATTTTCACAGCCTTCACCTAAACTGTTACCTAAAGACAAACACAACCAAATGTATGATGTGGATGTGTTTGTAAATGTTGCTGCAGTATGTATTTTTCTTAATTACACAAGTTTATGTCAGTGACATTGTTTTAGTATTATTTATATAATATAGTTTTTATAAACTTTAGTTTTAATACATAATTATATCAATAATAGTTAATAATTAATACATATTTTTGAAACTTTATTTTCGTTTTCAGTTGTCATTTGAATTTTAGTTAAATTTTTAGTCATTTTGTTTAGTGTTTTTATACTACTCTTTGGATTTAATTTACTCTTTATTTAAGTTTTAGTATTTATTTATTTCCAATTAATAATTTTAGTTGTTTCCTTTTAAAATTTCATTAAAATAGTCATCAGATATTTATATTTATTTCATTGCTATTAGTTTATTACATACATGTATAAGTGTTCGATATTTTTTTATTATTTCAGACCTTAGGTATTTTTTGTACATCTAGTTAAACTAAATAAAAATTTTATTTCTTTGGAAACTAGCCAACATAACGTTTTTTTTTTAAATATATTTTAATGAACATTTATTTTGTTAATTAAAAATGTTTTTAGTTTAATTAACTCTAATAACCCACAGTGATTTTTTTTATCACTATTAGAGTATTTAACATATTTAAACAGTGTTATGTATTAGATGATTATAGCAATTCATTAACCTTCCAAGCAAATAGACAAATACACAGCCTTGGCATAATGTTTAATCTTAATTAAATCTTAAATTTAACTCACAGGTTTATAACCTGTTCTTCACCATTTTTCGAGAACCAAACTTGGCTTAACCAGCACATCATTAACTATTGCTGATTGTTCAGATGTTTGCAGATAAATCCTGACAATGCTGTGATGTTTTTTTCTTCTGTTTTTATGTGTGTTTGTACCATTCAAGTCGAGTTTTTCAAACTGATCTTTATGCTGTACGGATCGAGCCACTTCCAGCGCAGCTCCCTCTGTGATTTCCCCAAAAGACAGATTCAGCTCCTGGTGAGTGAGATCGACGAGCATGTTTACTGATTTAGCTTTTTTCATGTCACCAGTTAAAGTTCTTTTTCCAAAACTACAAAGCATAGATATTGATCACCTATCAGTACCTTGAGTATCGGCAGTCCTTCTCTCAGGGTCTCTGCTATGGCACTGGCTCCTTCAGACCGAACAAGACAGTCGCCAAAATTTATCACCTGCACATTGCGCAGGTGTTTCAGTGCCTAACAAACAGAGGAACACATTTGAAATGAAGGCAAGAAACTATAGGGAAAAAACGCTGGTTTTCATTCACTGATCAATTTTGGGCTATTTTGCTTCCTTAACATTTCTTCTTCACCAGTGAAAAGAAAACATCCAAATTGCATAGTTAACTTGTTAACTCAATTTTTGCATTTCGCTGTTGATATCGTACAGCTCTTCAATAATTCCACAGATTTTCCAGCTAAATCGCAGTATCTGTTTTCCAGTGTACCTGTGCCATGGCGATCGCTCCTCTCTTGGTGAAAGTGTTGTCGTTGAGGTTCAGGACACGCAGTTGTGGGTTGTGCTGCATTGCTGTGGCTAAAGCTGTGACTCCTGGGTGATTGATGCCGTTCTGGGGCATGTGCACTTCCTCCAGACTGCCAATCAACTGAGAAGATAAAGCAACACCAATAGATCACTAGAGAAGATAAAGCAGTGGACCAATGGACCAACACCACTGCACCAATGGAGAAGATACAACAATGGACCAATGGAGAAAACAAAGCAATAGATCACTGGAGAAGATAAAGCAGTGGACCAATGGACCAACACCAGTGCACCATGGGTGATGGTCGATTGGCCCATTGCTTTATTTTCTCTATTGGTGCACTGGTGTAGGTCCATTGCTTTATCTCCTCCATTAGAGAAAAAGCAATGAGCCAATGGAGAAAATAAAGCAATGGGCCAATGGACCCCTGGAGGAGATAAAGCAATTAGCCACTGGACCAATACCTGTGGACCAATGGAGAAAATAAAGTAATTGACCAATGGAGAAGATATTCAGCAATGGACCAATAGGCCAACCACCAATGGACCAATGGAAAAAACTAAGCAATGGCTCAATGGAGTAGATAAAGCCATGGGCCAACACCAGTGCACCATGGATGATGGTCCATTGGCCCATTGCTTTATTTTCTCCAGTGGTGCACTGGTGTTGGTCCACTGTTTTTATCTACTCCATTGATCCATTACTTTATTTTTTCAATTGGTCCACTGGTGTTGGTCCATTGGTTTATCTCCTACATTGGAGAAAATAAAGCAATGAGCCAATGGACCATCATCCATGGTGCACTGGTGTTGGCCCATGGCTTTATCTACTCCATTGAGCCATTGCTTAATTTTTTCCATTGGTCCATTGCTGGATATCTTCTCCATTGGTCCATTGCTTTATTTTCTCCATTGGTATATTTTAAAGCACCAAATGAATGAAAATCAAGAAAATTATCATTATTCTATCATTATAGTTCAGGGTCATTTCTCGTATGGTTCAGCACCTGAAAGGCCTGTGCCAGCGCTGTGGCTCCATCGTTCTCCAGTCTGTTCCTGCCAGCGATGAACACCTTCAGCTGCAAGGGGGCGCTGAGCGCACTCGACTCCTTATGACACATCGTCAGAGCTGCCGCCAGGATCTAGAAAAGCAGGCAACACCAAATTTCCAGAGAAATAAACTGGCAATATAATAGAGCACAACAGTGACGCCCACTTGTTCAGGGCATGACACCAGTATCATAAACCCCACCCACCTTTCCTCCTCCGATGCCCATTCCACAGTTGTTCAGACGCAGTTCCTGCAGCGTGTGGCAGGCGGTGCTCTTGAGCAGCTTCTCGATGCCTTTCACGCCATCGGGTCCGAAAGCGTTATCGCTCAGATCCAGAACCTTCAGCCGAGCTCCAGCCGTGATTAACGCGTTGCCCAGAGAAACCTGTAGAGGCGACGTTTACAAGCATTAAATGGACTGTTATAGTCATGTCTACTAACTATGAGCACACTGGGTTTGATGAAGAGATTGTAAAAGTCTTTGCTCTAAAAGATGTAGAATTAAATCATTAAGTGTCCATCTTACCAGCGCTGGAGGAATCTCAGCTCGCAGGCGGCCGGTAAACATGTCGCTCCAGTGGCAGCACTATCATTAGAGAAAAACAATAGAGGTAAAGAAGATAGTTTCAATTCGTTTCTAAATTTTACATCACTATATGACAATGTGTTTCATAAACATTATTATCAGCACAATATTATCATCTAAATGTGGTTTCTTGCTCTTGGCAGCCAATAATTCAATGCGCAAAACACACTATACTGATTTCTTAAGCAGATATGGTGATGGAAAATATATAAACTATATAATGTGAGGAAATATTATATGGTAAGACTGTACAATAAGGTTTCGTCTGTTAACATTACTTAACATGAACTAACAATGAAAAAATCTTATACAGCGTTTATTAGTTAATATTAAGTTCAAAACTAAAACATTATTAAAATTTAAAGTTGTATCTTTTAACATTAGTTAATGCACTGTGAACCCACATGAAAATTTTTATTAACTAACACTAACAAAGATACTAAAATACTAATTATTAGTTTTTATATCTCTTATATATAATATACTGCTACATTAAATAAATATATTGCTCACTATTAATCCATGTTAACAAATAAGACCTTATTGTTAAAGCGTTACCAATATATTTAAACTTCAAATTATTATTATTATTTTTTTTTAATCTATATTCAAAATACTTTGCAAATCCAAAGATTCTTGGGCAAACGTAAAAGTTGTGCAGGATAATGCACTGAAATATAATTTCTCATTTTTTTCCCCATCTCATAATTTTTATCCATCATAATGTCGAATTTGTGTCGCTGCAAGTCTCGGTCATATTTGTTCATGTGATGATGTCGCACAACCTGTCCATGCTGACATCAGTCTTAATTACATCAAATGACAGATAAACTTGTGGAAAAATACTGTAGCGTTTGTTTGTGTTGACACAATGTCTTTGACATGTAATTTGTCTTCTCGTGCCTTTTAAAAGTCGATACCTTTATTTGACCCTCTAATTCTAACACTTGCTATTCTATTTTAATTCTACTTTATCTTTTTTTTTTTTAAACAACAACAAAAAAAAAACACTAGCTTTCTATTTTTTCTATTCTATCTACTTGTTTTTCTTTGTTTGTGTATGTGTGTGTGTATAATATATATATACACCCTTGGCTAAGGTGTACTGCTTAGGCTACTTGTCATTTGCACTTATATATTGTTGCTCTTTTGTTGTTTTGTTTGCTTTTATTGTCCTCATTTGTAAGTCGCTTTGGATAAAAGTGTCTGCTAAATGTAAATGATAAGCTGGTTTATTTTTCTGTCATTACAATGCATGACTGGGTACATTAAAGCGGTCATATGATGCGATTTCAAGTTTTCCTTTCTCTTTGGAGTGTTACAAGCTGATTGTGCATAGATAAGATTCCTGAAGTTGCAAAGACTAAAGTCTAAAATCCAAATAGATATTCTTTATAAAATTTAAGACTCTGCCACGCCTACCTAAAGCGGCTCGTTCTAGCATGCCCCCACATATCTACGTCATTATGTGGAAATATTTGCATAATGTGGGCCAAATGTACACGCAAAGAAAGAAGGTGTGTTTTCAGTAACCGCAGTTAGTGTTGAAGCCGCCATGTCAGGGAAACGCTGTGTGTTTATAGGCGAAAGCAAAATCACTTTATTTTGGCCTTCCGAAAGTAGATGCATTAGGAATCTTTAAGATCACTTACAACATAACAGCAATGCATTTTATGGACGACCGTTTCGTGATCTAGGAGAGGAGGTAATTCTGACTTTTGCTATGACAATTTGGCGCTTCTGAATCATCTACTGTTTTGTTATAGTTAACAAGTATTTGCTATTGACTGTTCAGATGCAGAGTTTTGCGCATCGTGTGTGTGTGTGGGTGTGTGTGTGAAGAGCAACGAAGAGAGAGGGGGGGGGGGTCACATCACAAACACATACCAGCTTCATCACTGTGTCTGTCACGCGACTCTGTTCCCCGTTCAGGCTTGAGTTCTTGAACTGATGGTAAAACTAACAACTTTATTAACTTTCTTGATATTTACTTTGAAAGCTGAAGTTGCGATTATGGTAAAGGGGCATTATATTTCCGACCAGTGCTTGCAGTGTTCGGCCAATCACAATCCACTGGGTCAGCTGGCCAATCAGAGCAGACTGCGCTTGTCGTAGGAGGGGGTTTTGTTGAAAACGACGTGTTTGAGAGAGGTGGTGCATAGAGGACCTACAATAATGTACATAATTTAAAAAATAATGTGTTTTTTTGAACATTAAAGCATGTCAACATATTCTGTTACACCAAATACACAAAATAATGATCTTTAAAAAAAGCATAATATGACCCCTTTAAATGACTTGATTTAGCATTTCAGGTCATGATCCCTCAGTTGAGAACTCCTGTTTTAGGCTGTGTTTATGGTTTGGGAATAAGTCCAGATGATCTGGCACATGCACCTGCAGGTCGCTCTTCTTCTCCAGGGCTTTAGCGATGGTCTGCGCTGCCTCCACGCCGATGGTGTTTCCCTCCAGTCTGAGCGCTCGCAGACCGTCAAACTCCTCGATCGCCTTCACCATCTTCTCCACTGCACACAACACAACAGCATGACCTCTGGTACTCTTTCATGAAGATACAGAAACATGCAAAATTAGGAGATCATCATCATCAGCTCACCAGACTGAGCGTTGTCCAGTTTAAGGCCTTGTCCTTTATAACTGAGCTCGCCCTCATCGACTTGAGTTTTGGCCAAGGAGTCGGCGAGATTTGCCACATCATCTGATGCCATCTTGACACCAACTGAAGAAAATACATGAACACAAGAGTTTAACTTGAGTGCATCTCTTTTGCTACAGAGACAAAGAAAGTTCTTGTGAATCATAAAGATAACATTTGACACACTAGAATCAAACCCACTTCATTATTACAGTGAATTAATATATTTTTACTAGTATTACTAATTTCCAGTTACATTTACTATTATTAACAATGTAATTAAATATATAATTTATTAATATTAATTAAACTGCACTGATAAATTAATCCCACGTAAACCTACTTTGCATGTTAAAACGTTAAATATCCTTAAACGTGTTTAAACTGCTGTTGTTCACCCCTAAAGTGGTGTGTGTATGTTTACATAAATGCATGTGTCTATCTAACGTTATATGAACATGTGTTTGTTTTCAGATTCACACTGACGCAAGATCAGCACGCAAAACACGATTCAAGTGGCGCAGCCTATTTACAGCCACTATATCGACACTCATTTCCGGAACAAACTTAGCATATAAATATTCAGTTTGTACTTACAGGTGTTGTTTAATATGATTCTGTGAGTGCAGTGCTACCTCCCGCTTGTCCTGATGGTGTAGCGGTATAGACGCGCAAGGGTTCATGGGATTTGTAGTTCGTATATTATTTTTATAATTTTTTTTTTGCCTTTTACTGTTAGTGTTAATTAAATTTACCATATAAAAATCATAAAGACGCTATGGATTTTTTTTTATTGTTTAGGATCATACATTGAACTAATTCACTTGACTGATTTTGTTGGCAAATGTAATTATTAGTAATTTGAAAGAGAGAGGCGGGAGTGTAGCATCACGCATAAACATGTTTTTCACAGGGATTCTTGCAGAGATGCTGAAATGCTTGGAGGGAATTCAAGGCCACTCTAATCTGACTCAAACTTTTCCCAAAGCACAAGGACACATTTCATGCCAACAAACGAACCCAGGTTTACGCACATTTTACTTCCGAACAGGTCAGTGCGTGTTTCTGACAGCGCGTGTTCCGTGGTCGCTTTGCTTTAAAACGTTTGTTAAAGTTTAACAGGTCTTTAACGGGCGTTTTCGCGGAGCGTCACGTGACACGTGTTACATTACTCATCGCTGGTCGGGATGGACCAATCACAGTGGTTCGTTGACTACCGGGGATAGATCACTTGACATCAATTTATAGTGTTTAAAACATGGCGTGTTTTACTTTGTATCCCAGTTATCACTTCTGTGGAGGAACATGCTCAAAGTAATATGCCTTTTACACTATACACGTTCCCAATAATGCGAAAGAACGTCGAGAGGTTTATTTAAACGCATTTGAATGAAGGTCGAGCGCCTCCTGTTGGTGCAGCCGCGCTCGTCTCGCGGAAAAACGGTTATCAGCTGGAAGCATTGGTCGGGTTCACAGCGAGGGAGCGGTGCATGGTCACACACATTTGGCAGATGTCTTGAGACTGCCCAGCTAATGATCTGTCAGTCATTCCGCTAATGTTTTACACACAGACCGCCAAGGAAACACGCGCGGAACTCCGAAGAAAGCGCCGTTTGTCGCGATTTTTCTCCAGACACAGGTGAGTCTGACTGGCTGGAGTCACCTGGAAAGTTTGTGATTCTAGCGCGACCTTATTCTGAGGGTGTATGTGCTCTTTTGTGGCTGGCTTTATTGATTATTAGACCGTCGTCCTGAAGGTCCAGCTGCTTTAGTTTCGTTTTTGCAGAAACGGTTTGTTTACGGTTGGAAGCGAAGTCGAGTCGAGTTTGGGATAAGGCACCCCCGTGAGTACATCCAACGCTATACAGCCCTTTATGTTAAACGCTAGGCAAGCGGAACGACGCGATTGGAGTTGTCCAGCACGGGACGTTCTCAGAGCCCTGACTTGAGTTCTCTCAAAGTTACCAGCATTCTTCAGGAAGCGTTTATGTTCTGTTCGGGAGTTATCTGCTCCGCTTATGCGAGCGTTCTCTAACAACTAAAAAAGCATTAGTTATAAAGGTTCAACGCTTTTGCTGAATATTTTAGTATTGCACGAAATGTAAATCATTGTTTTACCAAAAAACAAAAACATGGTAACCACTAGGGGTGTTTGCGATATGAGTAATTATATCTCAATATTTTCTGCGATTTTATCGATTACGATAATTAGATATTTTGCTGAGTGTGTTATTGTGCTGAGAACTTAAGGACTACCGTGGACAGCTGACTCTTAGGTGACAACGCATCTTACTGTTATTCGGTGTGTTGGTAGGTACAGTTCATACTGAAGAACATTACACTCTTTTCCAGTTAACGAGTTTAAACTGATTTTTGCATGTATGGGCGTTTTTTACCTATTTATAAAGCCATTTTTTCTATAGAGGTCAGGTAGTCGTTGTGAGTCAAATTCTACATTTAATCAGGATATTAGAATATAAGGGACATTTGGCTGGTACCGAGCAACATATAAATCAACACGAAAGATGAATCTGAAGTAGGTATTAGGAGATGTATTTACCATGACTGTATAAAAACATGGACGGTAGGGTTCGGAAGAAGCGCTTTTGGAGCTCAAAGTGGGCGGAGCGGGCCGTCGTCATCTTGGGAGCGCGTCACCGCACGTGACTCCTGGATAATCGAAATTGGGCAAAGAGGCGGGAGCAGGTTGCTGAAGCCACGCCCACCTAGCTCGAAGGTGGTGACAGCAACGGCAATCCACCTGTCACTCAAGTGGCCACGCCCGTAACTATGCAACACCTTAGGCTTAATATAATTTAAATGGATGAGTTATAAAAAAATTCCTCACAGTTGTCATGAAGGGCAAAAATTAGTTATATAGACCAAAACCACTTTTTGAACCAGGCTGTAAACACGTTTTTTTTCTGCTGTAAAGTTGGGCAATTTAACACGGGGAGTCTATGGGATTGACTCCCTTTTTCAGCCAGCTCTAGAGGCCAGTTGATGAATTACAGTTTACGTCACTTCCGTGTTGGCTTCACGAGAAGAAGAGAGAGCGGGAGGTTGCCGCTTGGTATTTACACACATGTATTTTGTTTATTGCAAGACATGAATGCATTTAACCTGCAATTACAAATGCATAAATAATATTCTGATATATTAAACATAAAACGTTGAAAACTGATATTTGAAATTATAAAAAAAAAAAAAAAAAAAAAAAAGAAGCGAACATTGAAAAACAGAAAACCGCAGTAGGTGGCGAGCATAGCGCACTTGTTAATAAGCGAGTCATGCGATAAAAATTGACCAAATCATTTAAATGGTTGATTCATTCAGGAACGAATCACCGTCATGTTGCTCAGAGACACAAGACTGTACTGTGGCTGTGTTTGGAATGATTTTTTGTTGGCGAAATAGAGCAAAAACAAGCAACATGGTGTCTAAAACGTAAGTCTCTTAATTAACTTAATGTTTATTGAATTCAATGTCACTTTTGTAATCATGGTAATTTTTGGAGAAAAACAGCACTCTTTGTGTGAAATTGAATAACTATATGAAGTGGTATAAATTAGGGCTGTGCGATTAATCGAAATCGCATCGAAATCGCGATTTGAGACATTGCGATTTCCTAATCGCAAAGCCTGCGATATGGAAGCGATATTACTCTGTTCCAGAGCATACTGTATGCATGACTGCCAGTTGAGTTGCAGTCGTACAACCAACAGAGTGAGCGCACCTCGTTTCTCCCCACCTCATGCTCTAGCCAACTGCGGGTCAACACCCACATGAAAAAAACAGAGCCAGACTAGACCAGCTATGGGGCGAGAAGCAAGCAGAGAAAGGAGCGCGGATTATAGTGCTGACCGCCTTTGAGGAGTCAGCACGAACGATGAGTGTCAGGGCACAACCTTAAAGTCTAAAGACAAGCGGTATGCAACACCTAACGCTGTCGAAATGAGTGGACACGTAACACCCTAGTCATAATGTTAATACGCTGCAAGAGCTGTGTCACAGTGCATATCAAAAGCTCCCGTATCGGTTCAGTTTTCAGCACTGGCGAATAAAAAGGTATAGATATGGGCATTAGATTTTTTATTGGGTATATAAACTGGCTGTGGACATATTCTTGCCACATTCTTATCTCCACACAGAATATAATGTGAATGAAGTTTATGATGGATGTGTCGCTATCCCACTATCAGAAGAATAGCGCACGACGACCAAAAGACTGTGTCTGTGAAGATTGTTCACATACTGCATCTCTACTCATGCCGCTACCGCGGGATTGTCAGACGGAGCCTCAGCTTGCCTTGGCATTCAACGGTCTCAGAGATGCCGTTTATGCGTGATTAAGAACATCGCACCCGGGCCTCAGCACCGCAGGTCTCCCCGAGCGACATCTGGATGCAGTTGAGATGCGGCTTGACGCACGTGGCGCCCGCAACTAACACTGTGCCGAACTACTGCATGGCTCCGCGTTTTTAAAAAATGAGGGTAAATGCCAGTCTAAGTCTTTGCTAATTTCACTGGATGAAAGAAACATTCAGACTTTATCCAATTGCTAGTTTTAAAATCCCCAAATACTTCAAAATGAGAAATCAGCATATGTAAAACATATGTATCCTATAAATAATGGAGACGGTAATGAAAATAGAGTTATTTATAAAAAAAAAACATTGAATAAACAATATTTCTGTGAAATTCCATGATATTAAGTGGAATTTGCGTAAAAAGTAGTTAGAATACCATTAAAATTCTGCCTGCTGAAAAAAAAACAAACAATAGAACCGCTCCCAAAACACCATACAAAATTTAATGTATTCGACGGTTATATGGGAATTGTTTGGTTTTAGTAAAGCTTTAATGGTGTTATTTGATTGGATTCGATTGGTGGGACGTGTAATCTGGAGATGGAAGTCAATAGCAACCAACAGTAATCGGATTGGATTAAATGCCCAAACAAAAAGGAATTTTGTAAGGGTTTATGAAACTATAAGATTTCGTGTGATGGTTCTATTGTTTTTGGCAGCAGGGTATGTTTAACCATGACTGTGCGAAATTATTGACAATATTTAGCTGAAGCTTGACTTTGCAAATTTAGAATCGCAAATCAAATCGCATTCGCAATATCTGTCAAAAAAAATCGCAATTTGATATTTTCCCCCAAATCGCACAGCCTTAGTAAAGATATACATTTTCTGCCATATTGTCTTGAATTTGAGATAATTCTAAATGCATTTTAATAGACTGATTATTTGGTTAGGTGGTCATTGGAAAGAACGCACTCCATACTTTGCTGCAAGACGTGGGTGTGTGTCTTAGGCTTCACGTAATGTAGTGCGTGACACTCGTTGGGATCGGTTTGATTAATGGAGTTTTGCAACAATACGTCGATAATGTCAACCGGTTAAAAACAGTCAATTACGATATATCGCAGACGCCTCTATATCTGCACCCTCCCTAGTACGACCACGCAGAATATAATCCTTGCGTTACTGTAAACCGTAGTTTAACCATGGTGGAGTAGTAAACCGTGGTTATACAAGATTGGGTGAACATCCATACTGTCCAGAAATATAAGAATTGTCCAACAACATGATTACTCCACTACAATAAATCCATCTTATATTTTCGTTAAGGGTGAGCTTTGTTTGGGTGATTCAAAAGTAAAATTCAATAAGGGTTTGCTAAAAATGATACTATCAAAAATGATAACATTCTCTGTGGAAATGTAGATTCTTTACATAAGCCATATTCAGCAACATTTTTCTAGACGTTTTAAAATTCGTTAATAATCAACATAGATGATAGTTTTTAGAGACGTTCGGGGACTAACTTTATCATAATGTTACATGTTTTTAGGAAGTATTTCAGGACATTCTTTGAATAGCTCGGGGATAGCGGCATGTATAGCCTGAATACCATGACTCTTCTAGGTGTGTCAACTAGTTTTGCGACTCATCCGACACAAATGAAACACGATAAGATATCAATGCGGGAAAAATGCATACAAAATTATACTGTAAACTGTGCTGTAATCGCTTTCAACGTGACGCTTCCCAATGTTAACCGCAGCAGTCTATACACCAAATATTCATTAATAGATACACAGGTTAGAAAGCATGTGAGTAGTCTGTTTGAGACTTAAGCGGGGAACAGTGTAACCGCGAACTTTTGACAATGTTGTACTGTTTGATTGTCAGGGTTGTGATAGGTCAAACATATGATGCGTCGTGAACGTCAGAAAGCGCCAGGAGGAGAATTCAGAGAGCGCTGACTATCGACATCAAGTTACTAAAAAAAAAAATTCTTCTTTGTACTGTTAAGTATAGCATCAGTCCTGAGACTGTGGTCTCTCCAAACACCAGTGTTGATTTGTGCTTTGTGTTACAGATGTTCTCGCCTTATCCGGCCCATGAGGCCTATGAGGTTGGGCTTGAGGAAGATTACATCTTTGAACACATGAAACGGCTGATCTAAATGAAGACATGAAGCACATTTCGATCTCTAAGTAAGAAGATAAGTAAAGCATTAGCATAGATTGGACAGTTAAAAAAATATCCTTATATAATAAGCTGTCTGTTGTTTCTTCTTTGCTGTTGTTGTTTACATCAAGGCTTTCGTGGTTCATGGTGTGTGTCGTGATCTCTAGACGAGAGGGCAATGCTGCGTTTCGAACCTTGACACTCGTTGAGGGCGACTGGACGCAGGGCATGATCATTCAGCCTGGAAGGCGTTTCAACGGGCGTTTAAGCTGCAAGCGAGTGGGCCTGAAACGTTACCCCACCGGCAGTGACTGGAGAGTAAGATCCATAACACCGTGCAGGTCCGTTCCTCAGAACCATGGTGAAATTGCACCACGATTACATTATTGTTTGTGGCGATTATAACTGGACCGGAAGTAGCATCAACTCCGGATTCTTGCTGTGACACAAAAACCACCCATGGAATTTGTTACATTGCGTCCTGTGGTATTATTGTCAAGAAAAGCCTACGCAATATTGTGAGAAGAACCAAAAACTAATCTAATACACGGCAGAGTCATTATAAGAGCCAGAAACATGGACTATAAAACAAACTACACCAGGGTAGCGTTTAAAAAAAAAAAAAAAGAGGGTTTTATGAGTATTTATGTCATAGATAACATGCGGAGAAATCTCTTGAGGCTTAACCAAAAAACCAATCCAAAAAACCCATGATCAGGAGGAAAGTGCCTAAAAATTCACTTTGTTTTGGATTTTTGGCCTTTAAGGTTCTTGTTGGATGCTTTATATGTGACCTGGAGCCAAACACCAGTCTAAGTTGGGGGTATATTTGTAGCAATAGCCAACAATACAGTGTATGGGGCAAAATTATCCATTTTTCTTTTATGCCAAAAAATCATTAGGATATAAGTAAAGATCATGTTCCATGAAAACATTTTGTAAATTTCCTACCGTAAATAAATAAAAACGTAATTTTTGATTAGTAATATGAATTGCTAAGAACTTAATTGGCAGCGAGTTTAAGGCAATTTTCTCAATATTGAGATTTTTCTTTTGCACCCCGAGTGACGCTCCCGATTTGTCAAAAATGATATTTGTATCTCAGACAAATATTGTGCTATCATAACAAAACCATACATCAATGGAAAGCTTATTACTTCAGTTATTAAAAAAAAAAATGACCCCTATGACTGGTTTTGTGGTCCAGGGTCACATATTTATGCTGTGCTAGCCATGAAGTCATGTGTGTTTTCTCTCTGTCCGTGTCAGGGTGAGTTTGACAGCAGTGTGAAGGACTGCGATCGCGCTCTGGAGGTGTTTAAGGACAGCGCTAAGGCGTTGTATCGTAAGGCCGTGTGTCTGAAGGAGGAAGTTGGGCCCCATTTATTTTAATTCTAATAGAGATGTGCCGTTTTGTTTGCGTGTCTGCTGCAGCAACGCTGAGTAGTTGTCTGCTTACTGGTCACAGTGACCTTCATCCCGCCAAGGTAAACACCCCAACATCTGTTGGGACTTTATCGCCTTGTGGAAGTAAATTTTCAATCAGCTCAATAACGTGTTATGATATGAATGCTAAGTAAATGGAATTCATGTAATTCTTCTGTAATCTAAATGGAGTCCTTGTCACGCTGCTTCTTACAGAGTCGGTCGCAGAGGTGTGTGGCAAACTCAAGGGGTGAATTGGAGAAACATAAAAAATAGTGTTTTCTTTTTTGTGTTACCATTTTCCCTAAAGTGTTTTATGATTTGCAAAGAGGAGAAAAAAAAAACATCTGTAACGATTGATTATGTGGTCAAAGGTATGTGAAATTACAGAAAGAAAGAAAAAATAAGGAAAAAAAATAAATATTATATACACGTGGGTACGGAAAGTATTCAGACCCCCAAATTTTTCACTTTTTGTTATATTGCAACCATTTGCTAAAATAATTTAAGTTAAATTTTTTTCCTCATTAATGTACACACAGCACCCATATTGACAGAAAAACACATAATTGTTGACATTTTTGCAGATTTATTAAAAACAGAAAAACTGAAATATCACATGGTCCAAATATTCAGACCCTTTGCTCAGTATTTAGAATAAGCACCCTTTTGATCTAATACAGCCATTAGTCTTTTTGGGAAAGATGCAACAATTTTTTCACACCTGGATTTGGGGATCCACTGCCATTCCTCCTTGCAGATCCTCTACAGTTCTGTCAGGTTGGATGGTAAACACTGGTGGACAGCCATTTTTAGGTCTCTCCGTGAGTTGCAATTGCTTCAAGTGGGGTTAAGTCAGTGGGCTCCTGAGCCACTGGGTGAACATTCAAAGAACAGTCACAAGAGGGGGTTGTGAACGCCACTCCTTTCGCATTTATAGAGGGTGGTCCTTGGAGGGTATAATTGTCTGATGGAAGGACCAACCTCGCGTCCTGTTTCTGAGGTCTTGAGAAAGCAATTGGTGAGAAGGTTTTCGGGGACCACGGAGTCATCCCTGTATTGGCCGCATCATTTTCCTACGCTTGCAACCAGTCGTCCTGTCCCCGCAGCTGAAAAACACCCCCACAGCATAATGCTGCCACCACCATGATTCACTGTTGGGACTGTATTGGACAGGTGATGAGCAGTGCCTGGTTTTCTCACACATACCGCTTAGAATTAAGGCCAAAAAGTTCTATATTGGTCTCATCACACCAGAGAATCTTATTTCTCACCATCACACAACTCCATGCGGGAGTTTTCAGGTCGTTAACCTGTAAGGAGCAGGCTACGCAGGGCCAATCGCTCTGACATAAAAGCCCGCGATTTTTAAATGGTGAGACCTTATCAGTGTTTGACTTACAGTGCGTGCAGTGACTGGTGAGCTTTGATGAAAACGTTTTCATCCATCTCAGACTGCATCTTGGAGACTCAGCCACAAGTGATCTTTGGTGATTCTTTACCTCTAGCTCACCATAGGTCGACGTCTTCTCCCCCGATGCTCAGTTGGCCGGCGCGCCAGACTCTAGGAAGGGTTCTGGTCGTCCCAAAACGTCTTCCATTTATGGATTATGGAGGTCACTGTGCTCTTAGGATCCTTAAGTGCAGCAGAATTGTTTTTGTAACCTTGGCCAGATCTGAGCCTTGCCACAATTCTGTGACATTTTTCCCCTCGTGTGCCTCGCTTTACCGATGCCATGGAAGTTCCAAGATTGTGTCACACTAATTTGAGCTATACACATTGTGCACTTCTTTTTATGAGCAATGCACTGCTGAGCATGGCGCATGGAGTGTATGAATAAGACAATATGTGCCGCGACTGGCTTTCTAATCATCAGCACGTCCAATTACAGGATAACGTTCACAACCACATCGCTCGCTGCACTTTCAACCTGCACTGCGGCTGTACGCAACCATCCCACATGGGCTGATTTCAGAATGACAAAGAGAAAAAGGGACAGCCACTCAAACTTGAAGATACTAATAGTTAGTGAAGAGCTACAACACAGCAAAGGGTGAAGAATGATTCAGAGACCCTGGCTGAGCTTGAAAGTTCAGCGTGAGATTTTTGTTAATACCAACAATCTGTGCCCAAAAAATTGTCAGACAACAAGACGGTGTTTCCTAATTGTCCAAGTTATGGTGTGCTGTGTGTACATTAATGAGGAAAAAAAAAAATTACTTAAATGATTTTAGCAAATGGCTGCAATATAACAAAGAGTGAAAAATTTAAGGGGGTCTGAATACTTTCCGTACCCACTGTATATATATACACACACACACACACAAAAACAATTGTGAAAAAACACTGTGAATACAGTGATATTTTGATAAGGCATAATTACTGATATTGGGGAGTCAGAAACTAATATTTCAAATGTACTTTGCAATAATTGATGAAATTGTTTCCTGTGAAAAAAAAAAATCTTTCCATTCCATTATTACATTTTTTTTCAATATTTTCCATTTCATACTGTTTAATGTCACTAAAAGGCCAAAACTGATTATATTTATTTGTTTGTGCTTTAATCTGTATCACTGAAACCCCTATGAAACTAAATATGTAGATTATTAATTTAAAGCAGTGTGTAAATTTAAAAAAACATTCTAAACATTTAAATTGGAGTAAACTAATTAATGCACATTAAATAAATGAATACCCAGCATTCAAAAACATTTAGAATGTCTGACAATCACAAATACTTAAGAAATTAAACTGAAATAAATGGTTATTTAGCATAATTAGGAATAAAATTGCATTTTGATTTACTTAATTTCATTCTAAACTCTTTTTGTTTGGTAAAGTCAGGAAGGATAATTTACTCATTTGCTAGTTAACTGTAACTTTTTTTTTTTTGCTATCTTAAATATGTTCCATTAAACATGTTCTTGATTAGTTGTATCAGGGTCATGTGACTGTCTTTGTCTTGGTGATTTCTGTCTGTTGTGTCTGTCATATTTTCTCTGTTTTTCAGGATCAGACAATCAGTAATTTGTCCAAGGAAATTGCAGCCAGTCTGGGCCTAAAAAACAGAAAAGCGTACATCAGTTCTCACGTGAGTACCCACAATCCTGTACATGCTGTTGAAATATTTTTAACACTATGTTTGAGTGCAATAAGGAAATGTTTGAGAAAGATAATCATATTATGAAACAAATCTGTTCTTCTGTTTCAGAGGGGGAAAGCAGCAGGTTCTGAGGACGACTCTGTTGCGCCATCACCTTTAGATGAGGCAGGACTTCATTTAAAAAACCAAAACTACGGTTTTAAACTAATTTCTCATGAATTTCAGCTTTGGATTTCAGCTCAGCTAGCTGATGATGAGTAGATTGAGACGTCTTTGGTGTTTGTTTGCAGATTTCTTCTGTTGGGCTGGAGGAAGTGACTGACTCCACAGGTATTTCAAAGACACTGAATATCATACTAATAGTAGGAATGCAGCATGTTTTCCTGCAACTCAGACAGCAAAGTGTGATGTTAGCAACACCAAGGTCATGCGCTTGATTCCCAGAGAATGCATCAACTGATAAAATGTTTTCATTGCATCATCCCTTTGGATAAATCTGCCTGCCAAATGCGTTAATTAACATTAATGTACAAAAGTTGTGGGTGAGTATAATTTTTTGAAGGAAATGAGGATGCATTGATCAAAAGTGAGAGTAAAGACATTAACTATGTTACAAAAGATTTCTATCTCAAATAAATGCTGTTCTTTTGAACTTTCTCTTCATCAAAGAATCCTTTAAAAAAAGTAACACAAGTTAGTACCAGTTCGTACCAAACAATATGCATAGCAGAACACAATCTGTTTTCCCCCACGCTCATCATCGACATGTCGTGAAGCAGCCAAGCCCAGATGACTTGGAGACTTCATTTCTATCGGTCATTGTGTGAGTTCAAGAACGGTGACGCATGATGCGAAACAAACAGTTTGATCTACACAGAATAATTACATGTTGACATTTTAACATTCACATAGAATTTTTTTGAATGCTAGTGAATATCACTTTAGCAAATAATTTTTTTTATTGCTGCCTTGGTGAGCGACGACGAACATTTAATTCCCACCATTTTTCCAGTCCCTGAAGATAGATCATCTATCTATCTTAGACATGCTAGTGTTTGCACATCAAGTACTAGTTCGAACGTTAAGAGTTTTTTAAACAAAATGTAGTAGTTTATAACAAGTCTACTTATATACAGTGGTGTGAAAAAAGTGTTGGCCCCCTTCCTGATTTTTTATTTTTTTGTATGTCACACTTTAATGTTTCAGATCAAACAAATTTAAATATTAGTAAAAGTTAACACAAGATTGCAGCTTTTAAATGAAGGTTTTTTTGTATTTATTAAGGAGACCAAAGCCGCACACGAAACATTCACGCGACACACCATATGATTGCGCACCCTGTGTGCAAGCCCCAAAGTGCTTTCCGCCCCCTAAGACCTAATAACTGGTTGGGTCCCACCCTTCGCGCAAAGCAACACACTGCGACAATCAAGCGCTCTTGCGATAACTGCAATGAATGTCTGTAACAACATCTAAAGAACTGCAGGCGACATGGCCCGCTGTGGGGGAATTTTGGTCCACTCATTTATGCAGAATTGTTGTAATTCAGACACATTGGATGGTTTTCGAGCATGAACCGCCTTTTTAAAAAGTCATGCCACAGCATCTCAATAAGGATTCAGCCGTAGGACTTTGACTAGGCCATTCCAATTACTTATTTGGTTTTTCTCAAGCCATCAGAGGGGGACTTTGGATGGGGTGTTGCGGATCATTTGTCCTGTCTGCAGAGCCCAAGTTCGCTTTCAGCTTCGAGGTCCTACGAACAGATGCAGGCACATTCTCACATTCAGTCTTTTTTGGTACACAGCAGAATTCGTGGTTCCCTGTTTATCACAGCAGCAAGTCTTCCGGGTCATGAAGCCAGCAAAACAGACCCAAGGACCATCACACTGCCACACATTATAGCGAAATGTTGTATATGTTCTTTTTCTGAAATGCGTATTACTTTACACCCGACGTAAAGGGACACAACCTGCCAAATAGTTAAAACTTTGGTCTCGCAGTCACAGAGTATTCCAAAGAGTCTGGGATCATCAAGATGTTTTATTGGCAAAACTGAGGACGAGCTTTGTCTTTGGATACGCAGGCGGTTCGTATTGGAACTATGCCATGCAGTAGTCGTCAATTTCCTTGCCAGTATGCGTTTTATTGTTGAATCATGAACACTGACCTTGATTGAGGCAAGTGAGGCCTGCAGTTTTTTTGGATGTTGTTGTGGGGTCTTTTGTGAACTCTGCTGAGTCGTTGCTGTGCTCTTGGGGTAATTTTGGTCGGCCGGCCACTCCTGGAAAGGTTCTCCACTGTTCCATGTGTTTGCCATTTGTGAATAATGGCTCTCAATGTGGTTCGCTGGAGTCCCAAAGCCTTAGAAACGGCTTCATAACCATTTTCCAGACTGATAGATCTCAATTACTTTCTTTCTCTTTTGTTTCTGAATTTCTTTGGATCTCCGCATGATGTCTAGCTTTTGAGGATCTTGTGGTCTACTTCACTTTGTCAGGCAGGACCTATTTAAGAGATTTCTTGATTGCGAAAAGGTGTGGCAGTAATCAGGCCTGGGTATGGCTAGAGAAATTGAACTCAGGTGTGATAAACCACAGTTTTAACAGGGGGGGCAAACACTTTTTCACACAGGGCCTTGTAGTTTTGGATTTTGTTTTCCTTTAAAAACCTTAATTTAAAAATTGCATGTTGTGTTTACTTGTGTTATCTGACTAATATTTAACCTTCCAGCTTTGAGAGACAAAACCTCGAAAACATTAAAGTGTGACAAACAAGCAAAAAGAATAAGAAATCAGGAAGGGGGCCAACACCTTTTCAGAACACTGTGTATATCTATATATATATATATGTGTGTTTACATGCCTTTACATGCTGTTTTTATCAACGAAGACAGTATTAATGTGTACAGTATGTGGTGTTCATTACAAACGTGTCTACAGTCTAGTCTAACTCTGCAGCTGATTGTGTTCATGTTCAGTGTTATCTCTGTCTGACAGCTGACTCTGATTGGCCATCTCCCGTCTTACCCGCTCCGGTCCCCGTCAGTGACTCCCACGAGGCCCTGGGTCTGTCCGGAGCCGTGCCGCTCTCGGTGCCCGTGTCTCAGCCGCTGGAGGACAATGAGCTGATTGGAGACGAGCTGGACAGTCTGCTGGACTGCATGTCTAAAGAGGAAGACGCATCGCAGGTGAGCCACTAACTAACCAGACATAAATGCAGTGTTTCCCACAGCCTTACACTCTATTTGTGGCGGCACTCCCCCGCCCAATCTAAATTCATATCTAGGGAAATAGATGTTCCTGTACACGGCTGTACACAAAGCAGCGCTTCGCTCAAAAAAACACTGCTTTATCAGACATCACATGCAAGATGAAATGAAAATGACATCCAAAATTTTCCGAAGACAGTAAGTTTCATTCAAAAAAAAAATTGTGATGTAAAAACACCCAACCAGGTTTCGACTTTGAACGTGCAGTCTCCTCTAGGGCTGTCAAAAAAAAAATTTGAATTTCGAATATTCGTCGAATTAAAAAAAAAAATCCACATTCAAGTGCAAAAACAGTCTGCGTCAGCCGTCAGGCAACCTATCAGTGGCACACGAAATGTGACGACGATGTAGGCTAAGTGTCATTGCATTTTAATGCTTTTGTTAGCCTATCCAGTTGAACCCACTAGATGCGGAGCTGTTACGTTGTTCATTCAATATATTGCAGAAAAAGAGAGCATCAGTGCGGAGATGTTGTTGTTTAAGTCAAAACTGAAACCAAGCCGTTCACACAGAACGCATATTTATCACATTTTTCTAGAGGGACATATATCAGCGTTGCACTCGCGTCTCGCACAAAGGAGATGCATGTTTAAAAAGCCATGTAAAATTAATGTAAGTTCAACTTTTAAAAAAACATGTCTCAAGACTTTATGGCAGTTTTTTCCCCATCCCACTCTATCTCATGTTTTTAAATGAAGAAAGTAGCCTACTCTTTGTGATTGCTTTTCGGTCCTTTGTATTAAACTATATACATGCATGCATGATGCTGTTTTGTTTATAGTTTTTAAGCAACTTAATTATAATTGGTTTATACACATTATTTTAAACATTATGCACTTTTTTTTTTCCAAAGATAGTCGTGTTATTTTATTAAACTTTGAAGAAACATGCATAATATTTTGCGCGATGCGCCCTCTTGTGGCCTCAGGAGAAAAGCCAAAATCTTTTTTCCCGCTAACTGAAATTATGCCTTTTAAATTTGAATATAATTCGAATTTTGATAATATTTAAAGGTGCAGTAGGCGAGTCTGTGGAAACTGCTAACTTTAGCCTGATAGCACTGAAAGCGAACGTCCCACCCTCCCTGTAGGGCGGTACGAAACTCGGTACTTTTAAGGGTACCGACCGAATTGCGTCGGTACTACCGAGTACTGATTCATGTTAAATCAATCGGTGCCAAATTTCGGTACCTGAGAATGCATCTGGGCGCATACGCTAGAGAGAGAAAGAGAGACCCTGTGACGTGATGTCACCCCTGCAACTCGTTCAAACAACACAAAGGGCAAGCCGAAATGTTCTGAAGTGTAGTTACATTTCTAGGGCAATATGGTTTCCATGAAAACGCAGACGGGATCGCGGAGTCCATTCATAAAAACGTAATTTACTCTATAGCGCGGAATGCCACGGAATTCGTCAATTTTGGACTAATAAATCAAAAGTAGGTCTGCCACTTAATTCGAATCGCGATATGAACTAGTGTCTGTGAATATTAAAATGCAAAAAGATGGTTTAAATATGAATCCTGCATGTTCCGCTTGCCTCTGTATGTATGAATGGCGGAAACGCGGTTTTGTTTACTACACAAATACTGAAGCACGCCTGACGCTCGCGGTTATTTTCAGGCACTGCGTCTCACTATATGACGACATGAACACAACTTAATCTCCAGAGCTGCTGTGAGAGTCACTTCGCGAGAATTTTACCGTTTGAGAAAACTAGCATCATCATACTGTATATACACAGAAACTTCATGGCAACCTGTCAAAATAAAAGTACGGTTTAACATGTAACAGAAATATATTACTCTTGTATTACTTTTGTAAAGTATAATGTACATCTTTAAATATTCAATTTTCTATCAAAGTTAAAGAAAACAATTAAATGATAGAAATAAATATTACATCCAGATTTTGTACACTTAATTGTAGAAAAAAATAAAACAATTATTAGCCTATTATAAAATGTTTTAAAATAATATTCACACAATTTTTCTTCTATGTATTAATGTCAGCAGTAAACCTCAGTTTGTTTGCCAAAAAATAAAAGGGTTTAATTTTCATTTGATTTAAAATAAATGTTTAATGCCATTTGATTTTCAGAAAAATTAAAACAAGAATTTCTGGGGAAAAAGAAATAGTTTGTAGGGCCCTATTGTTCAAAATGTTGAAATTGAGACTTTTGGACTTATTTTTTCACTGAAATAAATTTTTTTGTAATTACACAGAGAGTAAAGTAACGGAAAAAGGTACCGTTGGGTACCGGCAACGAAATTCATGTACCGATATCGGTACCGTACCAGTTAAAATGTGAACGGTACCCAACCTAATCCCTGCAATCGCCATCCAAAGCCACGCCCCCTGAACGCAGATACGCTCACAGACCAGAACACCAGAGACAACATTAAAATAGGCTACATCAGCGGTTCTCAATTCCATCCCATGTTCCGAAGTGAAGTAAACTTAAACAGATTTCCCCCGCTCAGGGAGTAGGGAGCAATGAACACTGTTATCATATCGATCGGAACACAGTTCATACACGTAGCTCACTTCTAACGAGCTGGTTATCTGAATCGGGTGGTGTGTTACCTAAAGACACAGAGACATTTCAAATACAGAGGCTTGTGCGGCACGAGGACTGGGAACCTCTGGGCTACATCATGTGTCATTCACCGGTGAGAAAACATTAATGATGACGTATCCTGTTCCTGCCGGGCGAAACGGGTGCGCGGAGGTTATGCTAATACTACGTTGAAGGCAGGTAGGAAGAGCCACATCAACGCTCAGACCCGAGCATGTTGATTGGACGAACATTTCTTGGTCCTATACCTTCCACAGAATATATAAATACATATAAACCACTTAACTTAATGATTGCTATCGGAATGTGAAGAGACTTTCAACCAGCATAACAAAGAAATGTTTCTGAAGACAATCACCTATTGCACCTTTAAGATGAAAATTCGAATTTAGTTTTTCAGTCATTTTGACAGCCCTAGTGCTCATGTTTATTTAACGAAGTCAAAGCCTTTTGGAAAATCTGTTTGTGGCGGTCAGTTTTGATATTGTGGCAGGCGCAACAAATAAATCATTGTATGGGAAACACTGGTAGTTGTTGTAACCTAGCGGTGATGAAGTTAAACTCGTCCTGTTTGTCACCTCAGAGCGGAGGTGGCAGTTCCCAGCGCTCTGCTGTGTTTCTCATCTCCTCGTCTTCCTCCTGCCTTCTTCTCGTCCGTCGGGAGTCAGTTGAACTCTCTTGACTCCTTCACTAAACCGGAGCTGAGCTCGGACTGCTCCAGTGGCGATCTGGATGCGTTGGACTACATCTGTCCCTCCGGCAGCTCCGTGTCCCTGCAGCACCCTCTGGTGGTGGGAGGAGATGTGCTCGATTCGCTGTCTGAATTCACTCTGCCAGGTCTGACTGTTAAACCTACGCAGACTGCCGTGTGATACTTGAACTTGTGATGATGATGATGATGATGAGCCTGTGAGTTTGTTTCTCTGTCAGGTGGGAAAAGCTGCGCACAGGGTTCTGCCGTCAGTCAAACTGACACATTCTCCTCGTACGGTAAGTTTGATGTTTTTGACAGTCTGAATATGTGAAAGCGTTAGTGCATCTCTGTTTGGTTAATTAGTGTGTGTGTGTGTTTGTTACAGAGGAATGGTCATGTGACCTCGACTCTGTATCTGTCTTTGCAAGAAACCGTGGAAACAAAAGATAATTTCACTCAAGCCTGCAGCTGCTGCTTCAGGAGTACAGGTGACTCAGACACTCACAATCTGCCTTTTCGTCTGTCATCTTTTTAATGTTTTATTGGTCTGGCTATCGTTCTATCTGTGGTAGCATTCTCTAACCATTAGGCCACGACTGTGGTAGCATTCTATTGTGTAGATCGTGGCCTAATGCTTAGAGAGTCAGACATGTAACCTGAAGGTTGCGGGTTTGAGTCTCGGGGCCGGCACTTCACGTCACTTATATTATTGTTCTTGTTATTGTTTTATAGATCTATTTATCGTTTCATCTATTGTTCTATCTATTGTTCTATCATTGTATGTATTGCTTTATTGTTCTATTTGTTTAATTGTTCTGTCGTTCTATTTGTCATTTTATCTATCATTCTATTTATTATATCTGATCTATTTTTCTATTTATTGTTTTATCATTCTGTCATTGTTCTCTTTTATTCTGTCTGTTGTTCTATTTGTTTTATCATTCTATTTATCGTTCTATATATTGTTCAATTTATATTATATCTGTCAAAGTATTTAGCGTTTTATTTATCATTATGTTGCTCTACCATTCGATTTACTATTTTATCATTCATTCTATTATTTATAATCTCAGTCGGTTTGTTGTTTTATAATTCTGTCATTCTGTTTTTCATTTTATCTTTTGTTCTATTTATCATTTTATCATTCTAATTGTTCTATGTATTATCATCTATTACTTTATCATTTTATTATTGTGTTTTGTTCTATCTATCATTTTATTGTTTTCTGTTCTTTATCTGTTGTTTTATTGATTTTTCTGTCATATCATTTTTCACTTGTTATTATATCTATCATTCTATTTACCAATTTATCTATTGTTACATTTATAATTTTTTCTATCACTCTATTATCATGCCATCTGTTGCTCTATTTATCATTCAGTCTATCATTTCAATCCTTCTATCTTTTGTTTTAGCAATTTAATTATTCTTTCGTTTTATCTGTCATCTCTCAGGTCCAGGTGTGCTGGATTTTGAGTTCAGGACTGATGTTTCTCACAGCTGTAAGAAGGATCTTCTGCTGTGCAGGAGGAGGGGCGGGGCTAACTCACCCTGGAGGCGGATTCGGCCCCGCCCAACTCACAACAACTTCCAGGCTGCTTTTGTGCTCTGTAGAGGTGCGTCACCAGTTAACCGGGCAGTGACTGATGACCTAGTACCTTAACCCTTTGAGCGGTACGGTCCCACATATGGGATTTTTATTTCCGTGCCCCTGGGAGTACGGTCCCACATATGGGACTTAGAACGTTCGGTGACGTCACACAACTGCCAAATTCAAACTATGCTTTCGCGCTTTAGCTGACGCTGAGCCAGAGAGAGAAGTGCACAGCACTTGTCATATTATCACAACTATGCAGTGTTCTTAACCACATAATGCATATTTTAGGTTTCAGACATTTAAATACACATAAGTACTACTAAAACAATACATTTAGAGTTTGAAAAATACACACGTCTATGGAAGCAACAATAACAATCCATCGAATAACAGTTTTATTCATATCAGATACACATAGTGTAAGTAACTATAAAGTTCACTCTATTCTTCACCCAGTTCACCGGCCACTTATTACTTGTATTTTGGGAGAAATTGATGAATTCACGTGCTGTAAATCCGACTGACAGGACTCTGAACTGCAGCGCGAACAAACATGGCGGCGCCCATCTCACATTACAGATCACAATCAAGATCATTTAGAAAGGTTTTTAAATGACAAAACACTCATTTACACATATTTGTGAATCGGAATATCAGATTGTTCATGACATGGTATGCAAGTTTGAATATTTTAAAGGGGTCATATGATGCGATTTTCAATTTTTCCTTTCTCTTTTGAGTGTTACAAGCTCTTTGTGCATAAAGAAGATCTGTAAATTTGCATAGACTAAAGTCTCAAATCCAAAAATATATTGTTTATAAAAGTTGAGTCAGCCACGCCCTCCTAAAACGGGTCGTTCTAACACGCCTCCACATACCTACGTCACTATGTGGGAAGATTTCATAACGCCGCCCAAATGTTCACAGCAAAGAAGATCTGTAACTTTTATTCTCGCTGTAGTATTGTTTTTTGCTGCCGCCATGTCGTGAAGGCGCTTTGTTTTTCGTTGTGAAAGCGAAACTATTTTGGTTGGCCTTCCAAAAGAGGACGATATACTCTTCATCATGCCTGGAGCTGATCCATACTGGTTGCTGAGGAAATACTACAACTATGCGCTGTGGATCGCCGGATCGGCTTCACAGTGGACGAAGCGGAGTCCAGCCCGTGGTCGTCAACAGGTGGTTGCCGTAGCTCACAATATGGTGTGGGCGTAACATTTCCGTCACACGCTTTGAGGTATTCGGGCCAATCACAACGCACTGGATTAGCTGGCCAATCAGAGCACACCTCGCTTTTCAGACCGATGAGTTTTGTAAAAATCAACGCTTTTCAGAAAGGTGGGGCATATAGGAGAAACAATAATGTATAGTATGTGTAAAATAATGTGTTTTTTTGACCTTAAACCGCATAAACACATTTCATTACACCAAATACACAAAGTAATGTTCTTTTTAGCAGCATCATATGACCCCTTTAAATAAAAAAGGAAAAACGAAATAAAAGCGATCCATCTGTCATACAGTGTTATTGTGGCTGCGGTGTCACTGACAGCCTGACGCATCGCCATGGAAACAGTAAGTTCTAAAATAACGGTCGCCTTAAAAAAAAAAACTCATCTGGGACTGCGAATATTTTACACTCACCACTGAAAAGGTTAATCAATTTGGATTGTTGTCCTCCCTGTGTGTGTGTGTGTGTGTAGAGGTGTTGGAGAATCAGGTTTGCAAGTATGGAGAAGGCTGCACGTTTGCATATTGTCAAGAAGAGATCGACGTGTGGACACAAGAGAGGCGGGGCTTACTGGTCAGAGAGCTGCTCTTCAATCCGCTCTCGACCAATGAGAGACAAGCACTCAGCGTCATCGAACTTCTGAACATACACACGGGCATGTTCATGTTCCTCTGTGAGGTAACAGTGCACATCATTTTAAAAGTCTTGAGCTTTATACTGATGGATTTATTTGATCACTTTTTCTAGATTTTCTTAAAAGTTAGCTTGTCATATTTTTCAACCGAATGTTTCCATTAAAATGCATGTGATTTTCATGTGATCTTATGAAACGGTTGCATAAAAATATAAACAGTAGCTTTCATGAGCACTGATTTGACTTAAGTCTTCCTCTTAGAGCCCTGCATTTCAGCCCAGGCCCGACGGGCCCCGACTTTTTTGCGCCCCTCGGGCTGGGCTTCGGGCCAATATTCACGTCATAGTTCAGATGCGGGCCGGGCCTCGGGCCTGTTTTAGGCTTCTCCTTATTTTTTATATTTTAGACATCCATCAATTAGTGATGAAAAAAATTGCCTCGCTGGTGGAAACAACACGAGACCGTGCTACCGCGACTGTCAAGAGCGGCTCGACGGTGTTTAGTGTCCCGCAGCAGCAGTATGTATGGTCCGTGCCGTCAGAGCAGCTGAACAGTTCTGCGTTCAAATGCACGCAATAGGCTTAAGTTTGCCGCAAAGCACCAGCAAAAGTAATTACCATAAATGTGACGGGGAAATAGTAAGGAGATATTTGAGTTATTTATTAATAAACTAGTGTTTTCTGAGTCTGTGTCGCAGGATGAAGTTGTCGAACCTGACTCGCCATCTCCTCATTAAGACGCGCCTTAGAGAGAAGTGCATCTTTACGGATTATGATTATAATGAAAGAGTTTTTGTTTTTGATTTGTTTTATTTCATTAAGTAGTAATTTAAAGCTTTCTATAGATATATTTATCATGTCTGTGAGACATGTATTCGCTGAGTTTTGGTTCATTCTTGTGAAGTGCTTCTGTTCAAGACGAGACGGCAGAAAGCGCATCATGTTTGTTTTCCTTATTTTATAAAAGCACAACGTTTTGTTGATATTGTGAGTGCACACAAATAAAAGTAGACCTTTTACAGCTACGAATGATGTATTACTCTTAACTTTATGAGCAAAAATTACGGCGTATCCACTGAAAAAAAATGCAAGCGATCGCGCTGGCGCCTCCATGTCCTGCAAAGCACGCTTTAGCTTCCACTCTCCGCACAAACTATTGGATATAGCGCACATTTATCTAGGTTTAACATTTAAACATTGTTATATGCTTGAACTGTTTTATATCTATAGATTTTATTTTAGGCAAGTCGTGATGATTTGAGAAGGCTAAATCAGGGGTGGGCAAACTTGGCCCTTCCAGGCCACTTTCCTTCAGAGTTTAGCTCCAACCCTAATCAAACACCTGAATCTTTTGTCTTTCAAGAATCTAGTGGCTACAAGCAGTGCGTTTTAATCAGGTTGGATCAAAATCTCTTGCAGCGGAAGTTGGCCTGGAAGGGCCAAGTTTGCCCATCACTGGGCTAAATTGATTAAACATAGGCTCACTGTCTGCCGCTGGCCGCTTTGTCGTTACTTTAAAAAAAAAAACTTATATTTAACGAACAAAAATGCTCCAAACGTTTTTTTTTTTTTTTTTTATTAACATTCATAAGAACAAAACGAAACACTACACTTTGCTATTACAAAAAAATTAACAAAAAAACCTGAAAAACTATTATAATACTGAAACTGTAGTATAACTGTTTTGAAGAGGGAAAAAAGGGTGCTCGGGCCCGGTAAATTCTTATAGCTGGTCGGACACGGCCGGGCTAGGACCTGAGCGCTCGGCCGTGCCTAATTTGATGCCCGTGCAGGCTCTCTTCCTCTAATTTGTGCGACATTATTTTATAACAGATCCTATCAAAGTTTAATGATGACCCGTTCACCTGGATAAGTGCTGTTAATGTTTTACTCGTATGTATCGAACTAGGCGTGCAGTGGAAAACATACCAGTTTAAACGCTCTCTCTTTCTGATACTTTACTAACTGTTGTGGTCTGTCCTTCCACAGCCTGTTTTGACTGGCAGACCCAGAATGATCAGCAAAAACTCTGAAGGAGAATCCCCCTGCTCTGTGTGCGCACGGAAAACCAAAAAATATCGGGCACAACATCAGTTTGACCAAAAAAGTACGGAGAAACACCGCAAACTCATGGTCACACTTGAAGGCACAATATGTAAGATTTGTTTTATTAAAATATCCAGAAATCACTAGAATAGTGTTATATATTTTGCTGGCTTGTGTACTTACATTATCCCAAATGTTTAGAAGAATGTTTAAGTCCAGAGAAATAAGCAATTTTAACTATTGACACGGACCGTGTCTATAGTGTCAATGTGTCACCTGCCAATGACATCATAACCCCTCGACTTCTGGTTTTGTTTTGTAGAAAACATTGAAACACCAAAGACGCTTTAATATGTTTTTGTTTTATTAGACAGGTGACGACCGCACTGAGTAGCATTATAACAGAACTTTCAAAATGTATCTAGTATGATAAAACAGCGCTGCTTTTTTTTTCCACATACGCACGACCGGAAGGAGCGTAAGCGCTAAAGTGTGGCATAATAAAAAGCTCCGCTGCTTTCGAGCTGTGTGCTCGTTCAGCGGCCTCGTTTCGCTTCGACGGCTTTCATCCTCACCCTGCTTCATTCTACTACGTAATAAATCATTAGCTTGCCCTCCTCTCATAAGTCCCGTTGGATTGCATCGGCTGTGGAGATGAAGACGTCAACTCCCATGATTCCACACTCAGTCACAGCGTCATCAAACTACGCCTTTGTTTCTATTTGTTTATTCTGAATACGCGCCCTCTAGCAGCGAAAATTACATATTGTGCCTTTTAAAAAAGATGTCACAGCAGAACGATCCTTGATCATTTGATATAAGAATGTATTTTCTGTCTCTCTGTCAGGTGTTTGGTTCACGTGGTGAAGAGCAGCGCTGTGAGTTACAGTAAGATCCGAGCGTTGAGCTCTCGCTGTCAGTTTGACGTGTGTCGTCACGAGCTCACTTTGGGCTGTAAGAGGAAGGAGGGCTGCTGCTTCGCTCACTCTCTCATCGAGCTGCAGATCTGGATCCTGCAGAGAGACACTGGTACACAAATAACACGCTGTTTACACCTGCTACTGTCATGTGACCAGAATCATTGCATACATCACTCACTCAGAAGGCAAAAAAGAAGTATAAAATTGCACAAACATGCAGATTTGGAGTATAAAAAAAACAACAACATTATTTTAGTCAAGTAACTGTATGATCGCCAGATTTACAGAAAACCTTTTGAATTAGAATTTAATTTGAAAGCCAGGGTAAATTGTGCTTATTTTGTCCTGTGGGAAACATGTCTTCTGTAGCTTCGGAAGGGTAGTACTAAATGAAAACGTGATATTTAAACAAAAATTAAAAACTTGATCCAGTTCTTGCGCTCTTAAAGCATTCCTTCTTGAGCATCAGTGAATGTTAAAACTTTTGTAATAGTTGTGTACAAGTCCTTCCGTTTTCTTCAGTGTGAAAAGAGGGGTCTCAAAATCAGTACACTGCGGGAATGGGTTCAAATATGCAAAAGATGCTGGAAAGCCATAGGAATTTATGGTATCTGGAGGATTTTTATGAAGAACAGTGGGTGGTTTAACTGTTCAGGACAAACAAGGAACTCAACGAATATTACAAAACAAAAAAAAACTGTCAATGACACACAGTATTAAGAATAAAGCGTATGTAAACATTTGACCGCAACTGTACCTAATGTTTAATTGCTTTAAAGGTTTTTAAAAACAATTGTCATTTAAAAACATTGAATTAGTTTGATGTTAAAATAACACATCAATACTAAAAAGACCAGCCGCTGTTCTGTGAGATCTATGTCTGTTTGAGGTACTGCATTACATCAGTGATCCAGCAGGTGGAGACACATGAAACTAAACAAACTTCATCTGTGTGTGTTTTTAGGAACCACTCATGAAGAGATTGTACAGGAGACTAAAAAACACTGGAACAAAGAGCGTGTGAGTTTCTTTTCAATTATTAATGAATAGAAATATAAGTAATTTTTAAATAGTGCTTTATCATTATTTACTTACCCTGGTGTTGTTATTCTAAAGCAGGATGACCTGTCCTTCTTTCACAAATAGAGAAATTTTAGTAAATGTTCTTCTCACACTTCATATAATGGCAGTGGAGGATGACCTTCTTCAAACTTTAGAAAAGGATGTGAAAATGTCAAAGTTTCTTTAGCGTCAACCAAACCAAAATGAGGATTTTATTTTGGAGGAAGGATCCTTTTAATGCTTAGTGTTAGAGGTTTCATAACTATGAGCACTGGTACTAGTGAAGATTAATTTAGTAAACAACAGTTATTAGTACATTGATTTTTATAAAGCATGTGGCAATAATTTCTCAACTCTATATATTGTGTTTCCATCAGCCTGCGGTCATAGCTTCATGCTCACCAAACAAAATCACTGCCGCCAAATCAAAGAGTTCAATCAGAAACGAGGAGACAAATGGGAACATGGGTCCTGTGCAGGGAACAGGAAGTGCTGAGGTCAAAGGTCACAGACTGGAGCTGATGATGAAGTTTGTGTGTGGTCAGTGCTGGAGAGACGGGCTGGTCAGTGAACCGGACCGAGCACTGAAATACTGCACCGCTAAAGCCAGACACAGGTGCAGACGGATGGACAGACGCTCACACACACACACACACACACACCTGGACACAGCTGTCTCACTCTCTTCCTCTGTCTGTCTCTCTTCAGCTGGACCAAAGACAGGAGGGTTTTACTGGTCAAATCCCAAGAGAGGAAGAAGTGGGTCGCAGTGCGACCTTTGCCCTTTGCCAAGACCTTTCCTCAACAATATGACGTGAGTAAAAACCAGTAGTGGATAAAGTACCTGAAAGCCATACTCAAGTAAAAGTACAGATATCTTACCAGAAAATTACTTTGGTAGAAGTTGAAGTTAGGGCTGCACGATAAATCGCATGTGATTTTCATGCGCATCTTGTCAATAAAGCCGGTTCTGTGATTAGTAGTAAATCTCCAGCACGTGCTTTCAGATGGAGCGGCATTTACTACCAGAGTCCCCCCCCACCGTATTTCACTGACCTATCTACTGCAATATCACATTCATAATCGAAGGCGTACATCTGCGTTATTAAAGCGATATTGCGTAGCTTGTCAGTGAACTATGGCTCTGTGTAGTAAATGCCACTCCATACTTGGATGTATTTGCACCATTTAATGTATCTCAGCGGGAACATAGATGCATTTAACCTGCAAATACAGATGCATAAATGTTTTGTTTTTAACATAAAACATTAAATACTGATATTTGAAATTATTTAAAACATGGAAAAAATAGTCAATGTGAAATTAAAACCGCCAGTAGAAGGCAGCAAGTGACTGTTAAATGATTAGTCAGTGATCTCATCCGATTCGTTCAATGGCTGAGCTTCAGGACAAAGCATTTGACTAAATGATTCAGTGATTCACTCATTAACTCAATCAACCGATTCGTTCAAAAAACGGATTAATTCCATAAGTAAACAACCGTTCCCTTTGCTGCAGAGATGCAAACAGTGCTGTGATCTTGTTTGGAAACTATTTTTCATTGGCAAAATTTAGCAAAAACAGGCAATTTTGTGTTTAAAATGTAAGGCACTTAATGCTAACTTTATTAAACTTTATCAAACATTTATTTGTTATCATGCTGATATCTGGGGGAAAAACTGCACTCTTTGTTTGATATAGATTAAGGTAACTATTAAATTATATAAATATAAAAAGCATACAGACACATTTTTGCCATCTACAATTTAGAATGCCTTGAATTTTGAATTTTAATAGACTAATAAATCACACTCTGTGTGTGTGATTTGGTGATATAACGTTAGCCTACTTGATAATGTCAGATCGCACATCATTACAACACTTGCCATATTATCGCAGAAGATACACTGTACTGTATAACGCACACACCAGCCTCGACTTGAGTGGAAAATAGAATCATCCGCGGTTGTGTGAGCACTTGTTTGCACATGAGCAAATTAGTTTTTTTTTAGGAGTCTAACTTGCAGATGCCAGATCACTGATTCGTTGAACCTGCTTGCTTGCAGTCTGTGTTCTTCTTCCAACTTTATTTTGTAGTAAGTAACGAATATGCTTCAGGGAAATGTATCGGAGTAAAAGTATACATTTTAATTAGGAAATGTAGTGGAGTTAAAGTGAAAGTTGGCTGAAATATAAAAACTCAAGTAAAGTACAGATACTCCCAAAAAATAGGCTACTTAACTACTGTAACAAATTATTTTCACTTCGTTACATTATTCCACTGGTAAAAACGATGTCTCTTTTTAAAGTAGGGATATGAAATACAATATTTGTTCTGTTGAAAACTCATTTGTTACACTGAAACTGAGCTCTTGAAGTTTAACGCTGAATGTTTCCTTTGCTTTCCTCTACCTCTACAGATCTGTGTCCATGTGCTGAAGCAGCGTAAATGTCATTACATCGGGAACTGTAGTTTCGCTCACAGTCAGGAGGAGAAGGATCTGTGGACGTACATGAAGAACAATGGCTGTGAGCATTAAATCAAACACAATCAACACTGATGTTCAGTCACAGTCATATGCTGCATGTACTAATCAAGTTTTGTGAAGTTCTGAGGTTTGATTTAGGAATTATAGGATTTTGGGTACAGTTGTTTATGGCAACATTTTAAAATTGCCCATCCAAATACTAAAGTTCAAAAATGTTTGACATTTGTTAAACATTTTGATAATTATTCATCTAGGCAGTAATGAGAGTTCTACTTCTCTAGTTTTGGTGAGATTAAAAAACCTAAGACGAGAAAAGTAGAATTTAGTTAGAAAGTAGGTTTAGTCTTTAAAGTCACCATGAAATCAAAATGGAAAATTCTTATTTTTTTTAATGGAATACTGTAGTGTTTATTATAAATAATTTATCCGTGCACTTAATTATTATTTTTTTTAATTTATGTGCCCTCGTAATCTTTAATCAAAAACGTTAACCTTCCCTCCCCCTCAAAACGACTCATCTTCTCTTTCGGTCACGAGCTGCGGCGCTAGTGATGTGAGGGGTAAACGCTGGGATAAACGGCAGGGGGAAAAGCTGAAGCTGATGCTGATGCTTCACTTTATAGCACTGATACTAGGCATGAGGGAGTACGTTACTCCTAAACATTGAAAAGATATTAGGATATTACCACAACATTACTCTTAGGATATCACAAACTAATTTTTTTCATGAATATGACTTATCCTGATGGAGGACGCGCTCAGTCATTCAGGCAGTCTCGCTGTTTAGGCATGTTTTGTGCTGTTGATCGTCGTCGTCATCCTTAATACATAAAACATTTATTCGTGCTTGGGTGTCGGCTGTGAATCAGTGGAGAGAAATCTAAAACTAACCGCAAACTGGCATTCAGATCTGCCTCCATTTTTGTAAGCAACGCCCCAGCTTCCAACGATCCAATCAATTCCCGAAAGACGAAATCAAGTCCCGCCTTCTCATTTCAGATGCTGTTTCACTTGGATATACGTCACAGTAGAGAAAAAAAGACAACCGCTACTTCCGTTTCATGCCGACTTTAAAAAATAAACCGCCTATGTAACAAACAGTTTGATTGCCAGTATTTCTTGAGGCAAAGTTGAGGTGGTTGAGGTAATCTAACATATGATATGCATATTGTGTATAATATGTGTGTGAAACATTGCATTGTATACGCTCATTTACACTAATGTGTAACTAGTAACTACTAACTAGTGGCCGTTTTTTCCCAATTTTTACAGACCTCTGGGACCAATATTCAAACAGGCCATCAATTTTCCTTCCGACTGGCCTCTGTTAAGCTTGTCTAATAGCTGCTGAAATTTGTTTGGCCAATGATAGCCATGTTTTTCAAAATATGTGAACAATAGGCAATGATGGCACAAACACATTGCCTAACCCCAAGTCAGTCGTACCAATTGGACCATACTTAGAGCCAAGTGTTTTCCTGTTTTAGCACCACAGAATGGCCAAGTTCTCCTGGTCTTTGCATGAGCCCTCAAAATTAGCCTATACATAAATGCACCAAATTTGGTGAAGATACATAATTCTGTTCAAGAGTCAAACATTTATGTAAAAGTGATCATGCCCAATTTGAACATTTTGGCAAGCCTTTGTTGCCAGTGTGTCAAGGGAACATGTAAACGTGGGATTTAGGAGTGGGCAACTCTAGACAGGTGCGATGCTAAATATTTTGTGTTTTTGTGTGGGGGAAAATGGTGTTCACTATTGAGCAAATGAGGGAAAAAACGGGCCAAGACAAAGAACAAAAGGGTGGGGCTGTGTAGTGGTGCGAGCAAGAAAAGAGATGGTGTAGTACCAAAACATTCGATACAGGTTAAGACTGGACAAAGCAAGTAATGCGAGTGGTGTGTTAGGCTCATATTTTATTATTGTTTTACTCTATTATGTCTTGTCTCGTTGTAGAATGAGTACGAGGTAGGAGAGGGTTAGAAGGGGGTTTTGGTTTCATCTTGAGCCAAGGATTCCAATGATATGGTCAAGCACGGAAGTTTAGGACAACCTGTGGGAACCTGTCCTCCTACTTTTTACACAGGTGTGATATTTGGATAAGTTTGTGACATCATAGGCTAGATATGATCTGAATTAATGATTGAGGTCACATGTTCTCCACTGCAGTCAGGGACATCCAGCAGGTGTTTGATGTCTGGCTCTCGACCTCCAATCAGAACAGAGCATCTGACAGCACCTCACCATCTCTCCATGGAAGATAACGATCACCATGCCGACGGACTTTGCTGAAGCGATGGTACGTTCCTGCAGGTTAATTTTCACCATTCTCATGTTGGCTGTCCTCACACTGCTAGTCGTGTTGCCAACTCACAAGATAAATAATTAAGCAACCGTAGCTTCAAAACAAGCCCAATATTATTATCATCAATATTATTTATGATCAATCGTTTATTATCAATAAATGAGCCTGCAACATAGTAAACTGAAACCACTCTTGAGTTTCAAGAGCAAAAACACAAGTTATTTTACAAAAATCATTAAATTGCAACAAAGCGGGAGGGCACACACTATCCTCCGATCACCTGCAAGCAGAATAGTTATGGAGAATAAAACAAGACCAGAGCACTAAGGGGGAGCTTTAATATAGCCACATATTTATAATAAAGTAAACTCAAACCATGTATCTACTATTAGTATTACTGCTTGTTTATTTTAATGATTAATGCATTATAAAAATATTTTACAAATTAAATTAGGTCCCTTTACTCCCCTGCACCGTTCACCTTCTCCCGTGTTTCGTCCATCGCTGTACATCTCTGTTGGTGGCCTTGTTTGTCTATTTACATCTACTAACGTCACGTGTCTGCAAGTTAAATGCAATTTTATTCCAATAAGGGGGAGGAGGGGGCGCGATTTGCGATGACGAATAACCCTACAGCTCATTAATTATTGCACTGATTGGCTTTTACCTGCGAGCAGACAGTGTCAACAATATATTGGAAAAAAAACTGCGTCCATAAATGTAAAGAAACAAAGTTGCTTGTCAGGTTTTCCTAACAAGCAACCATATTTTTAAAAATAAGCCCAAATAATGGCAACCCATGATTTTTTTTTAACGCGACTTCTCAAAAAATACGTAAAATGCGCGGACTTTGCAGCTGTGGTGCTAATGGAGCCGCTTGCGTGTTTGTTACTACAGCTGAACAGTTTCTACTGTTCTCTGTGTGGGAAACACAGCAACAGTGATCGGCAGTGGCAGCAGCACATCTTCACAGAGAAACACAAGCAGAGAGTGTTCAGCGGAGAGGGAGAGGACGAGAGTCTGGCCTGGTCCTATCGCTTCCCTGGACCCTGTTTCTCCATCTGTCCCAGGTTCACTATCATCAAATCCATGAACAACATCAACGATGAAGGGTTTGTTATTAACAGTGGTCTTTGTCCTGATTGGCTGTGGCGTTTGATTGACAGGTTGGAAGATGGCTGTGCTGATGGTGTGAGTTGCGACTTTGCTCACAGTGAGGAGGAGCTTCAGGAGTGGTGCAAACGGAGGGATTTCCTGCGCAGGAGGTTAAACGAAGCCAGAGCCAAAATGCTGATCTCTCCAACTGACAATGAATTTGGCATCTTGAACTTCCTACTTCAGAATCAGGACTAAACAAGCAAGCCTACATTTGTACTTTGTTTATGAGATTTGAATCAGGTGAGAGTTACTGCAGATGCTGATGAGTGTTCACATGTTTCAATCAAGCTGAAAGATGTTAAACCTTTAGACTGAAATACATCACGCAGAACACGATTCTGACGTCTGTGTTTGATGAACGGATCTTTTACTTCATGTTGCTTAAATAGACAATAAATGCTGTTCATACACTTAATAAACGTTTCATCTGTTAGACAGCGATCAGAACATTTTGTCTTTCAGCTGTTGATGTGCATTTAAGTTCCTGGATTTCTCCAGGATTTGACCTGCATGCAGTATTTGTCCAGGACTTCAGTAAGACAAAGAGGACAGATATTATTTTTTAAAGTTTGTTTTACTTTTACTGTAATTCAGTTTATAAAAGAAAATGAAACTTACACATTGATCACAGTATAATGCAGTAAACATTACTTTTGTGAAACATGTTTATTATAGTATCGGTTTTTGAATAAATTATGCCTTTATTTGTATTTTTAGCTCTAGAGCTATGGCATGTATTTCTTTTACAATTCTCTTTTCTTAACCCTTGTTCATGTTCCACGTTCAATTGATATGAATCATAGGAAATGGATCTTTATTAGAAATCACATTGTGTTCCTTCTAGTTTCAAACGTATTTCTCTTGTGCACAGAAAGTCGGTGTTGCAGAGTGTTACAGTCACTTAATATCTTGATATTAATATTCTTGTGTTAGTACAACTTTTGAAAAGTTATAATTTGTGAGGTAAAGTTGTATCATCCTGATGATATAAAGGATATATCATCCTCTGATATATTCTTGAAGCTGGAAATACATTGACCTCATCTGGTTGATGATTTGCTTGCATTATGCAAATGAGCTTGTGGTTACATGAACAATAGTCTTAGATGTTTGATACTACAGATATGACGCAAACTTTGCTGTTTTCAGTAGTGATGGTGAAACGAAGCTTTGCGAAGCACCGAGACTTTCCCCTCAACTGAATCGTAAAATGGTTCATCATTAGCCTACTCTTAGCTTTTCAAGAAGTTGCACACTAATGACCTCTTGTGGTCAAAGCCAAAGGTGGGAAAAGGTGTCTTTGCATCCCAGACGTACCAGCCATTTTTGAACCGTTTCATATAATAAATCAATTTGTTCTACAATTCTCATTTTACTCGAGTATGAATAAATGAGCCTCTGAATAAATTAATTAAAAAACTAAGCATGGCTCATGTAGGCATATATGATCAACATAAATGAAGATTATTGTGGGATGGTCCGTTGAAGTGAATGGCACCTGAAACCTGTGCAATTGTTTGCAAGTCGGGGGAGCGTTATTTTCGAATCCGAATATGAACAGTCCCTGTTGTGCGTTCAAATCAACGAGGTTTGGGGACGTCTCAGATCACGGTGGTATGTGCTAAACGTAATCAGAGCTCATCACGTTATGCAGGGTGCCGCCATCGACGACCCCCTGAAGAAAAATCCTCTTGGCCTTTGCCCTTTGCTGTATCTATTTCCAATAATAATGGCCGGAAAATCAAACTCAGCAATCAGCGAGCTTCATTAACTTACATCGTGTCTACACCAGACGCTGCGTGACGCAATAAAACAAGAACTCGTTATGTCTTTATATATATATATATATAGAGATATATATATATTCTTATATATCAAGTCTATTTTATTTCATTTCACCGAAACAAAACCAAAAATTGAAGGCGATGCATCCTATCAAATGTGTTAAGTCTTCAAAAACCAATCCCATTTTGTCTGTTACAGGATTGAGAAAAAAGGTGTCTAAATCCGAAGAAAAGAGAGAAAAAGGTCTGTAGTGCCCGAGGTGGTTAAACATGATTTTTTTTGGAGGTCTGATATGTGCCTACTGATGTGGGGTATTTAGAAAATGAATCATATGTAGTTGGGGGCAAAAAAAAAAAGTCTATCCCAACCTAAAAATTAAAATTCTGACATTAATTACTCAATCTCGTTTTGTTCCAAACCCGTAAGACCTTCGTTTATACTTGGAACACAAATTAAGATATTTTGGATGAAATCCGAGAGCTTTCTGACCCCCCATAGACAGCAACGTAAGGCTAGCCGTCTCACTAATACTGATCAGTCCCAGAAAGGGAGAAAGCACAATGGTATTTAAAATAAAACCATTTTGCGACTTGTCTTTATAGGAAACTCGTCTGGGTTTCAGCTGAATCTCAGTTGACACATTGCTTGTTGTTTGAAGATTAACTTTGTAACTGTGAAACCGTTGATATAGCGTTTCCAGTCATTATCACTCTACATAGCTCATTAGTACGCTTGGTACAGATTATATTTTATTGCTCGATGCATTATTGTGTCCGATTTGGTGAGGACGCAGCATCAGATATGAAAGTGCTGGATCTGAAGATGATCTACTCACTGCGACTGCTTTTTGTATGACTGCGCAGAGCAAATAAATGATTAAAACGCTTCCCACATGCAGAGCAGTGCTATGGTTTCTTTCTAGTGTAAGGGAAACAGGTCAATTTAGCTCAAAGGGAATCATTTCAGATTTTAAAGCGGATTTGGACAAATCACTGTTTAAACAGCTGAGCACTTGAGTTTGCCAGCAATTCATTGAACGAGCCAGTTAATTTAGCACAGTCAACAAGATCGCAGTTTTACACATTAACTTGTAAGCCAAACACAGATACTTCTCCTTTTCAATATGAATAGACTTTATTGATTAAATCAAGAAATTAAACAATCTAACACCCACCTTCCCTATCACAAACCATTCTATACAAGTTGCAGGAAGAGAGAAAGTGAGGAGAGAATGAAAATGTGAAATCCCAAGTTTATAGCAATATGTGCAATTGCATAGACCTAAACAACCATCAATCACTTAAATTTACCCTCGCATTGAGTTCCTCAATGAGTATAAAATATATATTAAATGCACCAGTTCAGCTAGAACCTGGAGATACTTGTGTTGCCTGTGTAGGGGGGTTCCCTTTGTTGTCATAGTTGCAGAAAGGGGTTTCCCGAGGTTGCTGGTTGGCTTCTGTTTCTATTAGTCAGTGTTCCCTGTTCAGTGACCTGCTGGGCTCTGGTGCGTCTTTTGTGTTCTGCAGTTGCAGAATTGCGGGCCTGGTTGAAGTTTAGACCTGGGCTATCTCGATGTGGGACTCAGAGACCAACTGTTTTTCGATGGTAAATACTTAACTTATTCAGAACTCGAAATTCTCAATGGAAAAGAAAATAAATTAAAAGTAGAAGCCAGCAATAAGAGTGACTAGACTAGATGGCGTTTCTCCTCATGGTTTTAGAGAAGCTGGCGTGTAAGCCAGAGCACGCTCAAAGAGTGCTAAAAAGCAGCATCAAAACGCAGTGTGCAAAAGGCACTGAAAAGCATATACTTTGATGGTGTCCTGAGTATTTAAACATGGCTGTTGGACATCCCAAATGGTGTTTTCACCAATTAGACATTGCCTTAGCTTGGGGTGTTGATATGTTTCTCCTCCCAATACATAAATCACACTACTGTGTTTAGTAGCACTCTTCTCATGCTCCTTTTTCGCATGCCCATTCTCATGTCTGTCCGGATCTCTTTGGTTTCTCCCATCGCCCGCTCTGCAACATTTCGACAAAGGAATGATTGATCGAAATGTTTAAAAGCTGAATTCTTTCTTCAAACTACATTCTTTATCATACCACATTAAATGTAAGCTTTCCTATACATAACCATTATTTTTTGTAGTATATCTTTAAGCATCCGGTTCCTTGCTGTTCTTCTCGGTCTCTTCGGCCGTGTCACTTCGTTGGCCACCGGGGTAACATTGGCGATAAAACTCACATCGCAGTCTCCCATGTAGCTCCAATACGCAAGGTACTTCCAGAAGACATTGATCGAGGCAGATTGGGCACTTTGGCGGCGGGTCTCTTTTTCCGCTCCTCAACTCTGCACTCTCCACCTCCTCCCGCGCCTTGACCCATCTGAGTCGTCTGGCGCGCGCGTTGATTGACCCGTCGCTGCCTGCGTGTGGGAGGGCTGTTCCCAAGAACATGTGTTTTGTATAAAATTGCCACATATACAGAAAAACAAGTCCATATAAGGAATAGATTTCCTGGCGACAGAGGCTGAACCCCCTTTATAAATCAGCACAAACTCCTTTACATCGAATATGAGTAAGAGACATTCAAACACCATACAAGAAAGAGAGAGAACAGATAGAGGAGGGGTAATTCAGAGAAGGAGAGAGAAAGAGTGAGAAAAGAGGGGTGAGGAATTCTCAAAACAGAGAGTGTTTTCTAACACTATTCAATTCAATACAATACACACATGAGTTGAATTAGAACTATAGTCCAATGTTGTTTTAACATAGATGATGTGCAATGGACTGATATTCGTTTATAAGTCCTTTTGAGATAATTTTGGTGAATCTACATCTGTAAAGACAGTTTCTGTGTCATTCTGTGAACGTGAGCTGTGCTTTGTGAGGAACAAAAGGCCTAGAAGGAGCCTGGTCTTTGTCCTGGGCTGGGGAAATCAATCCGAGGAAGTCTGTAGCTCTTGATTTCTATCACAGATTTAGATGTGATGGTTATGCTGTGCATCTCTTTGACTATTAATCTTGATTATTTGACAAACTCCTTCCCGAGTTGGAATAATCAATATGGTTCTTTTGTTTTAATGCTGCGAGCATGCTCAAAACTGTTAGTTGGTGGACTTGCTTCAGACTTGTGGCGCCAGGGTATCGTGGACAGATTTATGACGTTGTCTTTTTATCCTGGGCCTCTTTGTGGAATTTGGCTCGATGTTGTTTCAACATCAATCTGATCTAATCTTAAATTGTCCGATTCGCACTGATACCCTACACTAGTGTGAATCCTCTTATGTGTTTGTCGACTCCTCCTGACTGACTGCATCTTTTGCGCAGTGGACACTTGTAAGGTTTCTCTCCAGTGTGGAGCCTCTCATGTGTTTTCAGATTTGCTGACTGATTGAATCTCTTGTCGCAGTGTGAACACTTGTAAGGCTTCTCTCCAGTGTGGATCCTCTCATGTGTTTTCAGACGTCCTGAATGACTAAATCTCTTGTCACAGTGTGAACACTTGTACGGTTTTTCTCCAGTGTGAATCCTCTCATGCACTTTTAAACAGTTTGCTGTAGTAAAAGTCTTTTCACAATCAAAGCACATGTACTCTCTCACACCAGTATGAATTTTCTGATGTCCTTTCAAATGTTCTAGACGTGAAAAACTCTTTCCACATAAAGAACATGAATGTGGCTTCTCCTTTGTATGAACTCTCAGGTGTTTTGTTAGAACTGAAGCCCACAAAAATGTCTTGCCGCATTGATCGCATGTGTACCGCTTCTCTCCAGTGTGGATGTTCATGTGACTCTTAAGGCTTGATGATTCTGTGAAACTCTTCCCGCACCGATCACAAGTGAATGGTTTCTCTCGCCGTTGATTCTCATATGTCTGTAAGTTTTTTTTTTTATGTGACCTACTTCCAGCGACTGATCACAATTTATTTGTACGTTTTTCTTTCCAGTTGGCTCCGCTTTATGCTTTTTCAGATTTGTGGACTTACTTTGAATCTCTGGTCACGTGTGAACACTTGTATGGTTTTCCACTCCAGTGTGAATCCTCTCATGTTTGTTCAGGAGTCCTACTGAAATGACTCTCTTGTCACAGTGTCCATTTGTAGGTTTTTCCCAGGTGGATGTTCAATTTGTCCACAGGTTCTTTTGTTGCAAACGCTTCCCACATGACACATGTATAAACGTCTCCTCCGCCTTCCAGTATAGACGTCTCATGTGAACATCAAGACTATATTTGAATGTGAAACTCTTTCCACACTGAACACAAGTGGAAGACCTCTTGGCTCTTTTCTTTAAATATTTCTGTTTGGTTTGAGAGCAACTAAAAGGTTTTTCTCGTGCAGGTTGGACTTTTTTTCAGCTTGGTTTCTCTTCTCAAATTCCTTGTTCTTCCGCTCCCCGTTCATCACTCTGAAATCAAAGTAAAAGATTTCTCTCCGGTTGCTTTCTCTCCCTCATTTTTTTGTAACTTGTTTAAAAAAGAGAGGAGAGATAAATGTGAAAGCTATGGTACTACCGCTGGAAGTATAAATGGTCATATCAAATGATCTTTTGGTTCATTTTTAATTAAATGTAACTGTCCCCGAAACCTTCCAAGATGATGTAAATTGCTTCTTCGAATTAGGGCTGAAACGATTCCTCCTCGGCTACTAGAGTACAAAAAATCATTGAGGCAAATATGTGGCTTTCGTAAATCAATGCGTTTATAGGGTCCCTTTTACTAGGATACACTGAATTTTCACTCATCCTCCATCCGTCATCACTGCGGCCGTGTGACGCTCCGTTTCAATCTTTCGCTCCCGTCATGGCATTCTGCTCTTTACTGCGCATTTCAACCGGAAAAGCACGTCCGCTCAAATGCGCTGACAATAATGTGCTATGGTTAGGATACTTGTTTCTGTTCAATGCTGCTCAAAATCTCGTTCACTGATCTGCTCCCGCTATGCTCTGCTCACATGCATGTATTAATAGAGTTTTGTGCCAGGGTTTTTTATACATCTTTACACAATCATAATTTCTATTCATTTCTCACTGATTTACGCGATCTGATGAGCATTATATTACGCGATCATATCTCTATGAATGCATGATGGCAATAGAGAACGCACCATCCTGTACCACACTACACTTAACCGCACGCGTGAACACTTGCGGTATTTCAGCGTCTGCCCATCTCATGAGGACACAACACAAAACAAACACATCTCCAGAACGCCCGGGAGTCCACCTGCAATGAGCGTTTCACAATTTCAACCATTTCATTTTGTGTCATTCTATACACACATAAATTT
Organism: Sinocyclocheilus anophthalmus; assembly: GCA_018155175.1. Lineage (NCBI taxonomy): Eukaryota > Metazoa > Chordata > Actinopteri > Cypriniformes > Cyprinidae > Sinocyclocheilus > Sinocyclocheilus anophthalmus. The sequence continues at coordinate 84,006 of JADLZN010011200.1, forward strand.
AAAATATTCCTGGCACCCGTCAAAATAAAAGCCCGGTTTTATTTGAAGACATTGCAGCAGAAATACAGTATATTACTATTGTTCATCAGAATGTACATACTACTACTACTAAAATACAGAAAACTTTATTTTAGGGATTTGATCAACACAACTTTCTTCATGTTTTTATTAATAGTAAATCCCCTTTGTGTATTCAATAATTGCAAAAAATATATTCATGTTTTTCCTTCATTTTATACACCAAATACCCACCCAGGTTTCTGAAAAAAAGGGAAAAACATTTCATAAGGCTATTTTAAGAATAAATAACAATAAAAAATTAGGTGAGAGAAAATAAAACAACTTTATAACTGTCATTTTCTTTAATCATAGCAATAATTATTATTACACCTAAAATATGTTGTGTAAAAAGTGTTTGTTTCAGCCACTTGAAGGGTGGGTACATTGTGTGCACATGATCAGGATGTTACCACCTCCGCCGCATTTTGAGAAAGGAAAAACCCTGTTTGCAGAACTATACATAACAACAACAACAACAGTTATGCCTGATTCTGTTGCATAGAACTGAATAAAAAATAATACATTGATATTTAATATCAATATATTTTCTGTCCAATTTTCTTTCAATAAAAGTTTGGTTATTTTATTGGCTTGTGTTTTTTTTTGATGCATGTCATATACTTGAGTTAAATTCAAAAGTCTTCCAAATTCTTTTATTTAGGTGGTTAATAAAATAATAAAAAATGATTACAAAGCATTTCGGCTTCGCCAAGCACACTCGAATTCTTCGTTTCGTCCCAGAATTTCATTTCGGTGCTCCTACCATTTCTTTGCAAAAAAAAAAAAAAAACCCCTTTCCCAATTCCAAGAGGCAAAAAAACGGGGGGGGGTTTTTGGGTTGCAACCACATGCTCTTATTAAGATCACACATGGTACACCCAACACAGGCAGAGCAGTTAAGAGGGTTTATTCTCCAAAATAGCTTTAAATTCATGTTGCTGAAAAATGTGTCAATAAATGTCATGTGTATGGACTTTTGTTTTTGTTCCACGTTAGCTTCCCGCCCACTAATTTTTGCCTCTTACAAAAGCCACAAAGCCTTCTAAGAAGACAGTAAAGGCTTATGTCATGCCTGAGCTGTAGTTAGGCTGAAACTTGAAAGTTAGTTACGGCCAATGTTTTAGTTATATGATTATTTTTTATTACTATTATTCGGGTTATGTCTAGGTTTTTGGTTGTACTGTTTTACCTTTTTTTAAGTACTTTGAAATTGATTTTTACTAGTCTTAATATTTTGTATTTTGAATGTAATTTGGCAATTAAATGCACTAAATGGGTCTAGTTTTCAGTTATTAATATATGCAATTTCAGCAATAAAAATGTTCATTTTTCTAAAAAGGAAACAAATTACTTGTTCATTTTAAGAGATCCATCTTATTTTCTCTTGTATATTTAGTATTGCTCTTTAATAAAGAAAAAGTTCTTCTTATCCGATTACTCGATGGAATTTTCGGTAGAATACTAGATTACTAAAATAGTCGATAGCTTCAGCCCTACTTCAAAGTATTATTTTTAAAACATTGCAGGAACAAATCCCATGTTTCTAACTATTAAATACATTTGTTCAACTACACAATTATCTATCAAATTTCATTGAAAAAAAGTCCCTTATTATTTTATGTTTTTGCTATCTTATTGCACAGCTCTAAATATTTGTTCCTATTACAACAGATCTAAATCTGCTTGATGCTTTATAACCTTCAGCCGCATTAATGAAGAATCAAGAATAAACACCAACCTCTTTGTTCTTCAGTGCGTTTCATTCTGCAGGGTTCTGGATCTCTCATCCTCTCTCTGTTGTCTTTAATTCAATCTTTGCAGATTTTAGCGCTTTCTGGCGGTTTGATGCTTATCTTCACTTGTAGGCTGATGCAAATATTCCAGCATTTATTGGTGAAATCACTGATGGTGTAATTGTTGTGGGAGGAGCTTCACTGAACATTAATTTGTGTGTGGAAGCAGCAGATTTGCCAAAATCAACAATAAGTAAATAAAAAAGTATAATTATTTACACATTCAAGCATTTATCTAAGTGAAAAAATGTCTATTACTATATTAAAAGTAACAGCATTGACACAAAACAGCACTTAAATTTGACATGCTCATTCAGTAACACTGCAATCACATATGTGGTAATTCGCACATTCTATACGTTACATTTGGTCGTTCTTTTGTACCCTTTTCCCATTTTCGTTAACTCCAGGTAAATAACTACACTAAAACACACAATATCTAAATACAGTTTGGTTTCCCAATAACTGCATGCAAAGCACTAAAGTAATTAACTTGTGAGCATGTTGTAGTTTTATACAAGCAGAAATTGACAGTGATAAACTCTTTAAACAGAAAGAGCAACACTATGGAAAATTGTAATGTTTCCAGTGTGTATATTAGAAACCTGTTCATATTTATGTGAAGATTTAAAATGTCCCACTATCTATTCAGTATGAAGTATTCAGCAGAATCGGTTCTTAATTTTAACCATGTAAAGTAACTAACGTTACGACAGGAGATACCGGTTCTCATCCATTCTCCTTACAGATCACAATACATTCAGTAACAGTGACATTATCACTATAAACACAAAAACAATCATTCGCACGAACATACAGAAAATCGCTCGGGTCTGAATGACCTTAACATGTTTTGCACACATGCTGCTTTGCCTGCTGTCCTAGTAAGTGTTTAAATCAACAAACACAAACGCGCTGTACTCGACTAAAACCAGGCAGAAACGACCTCGTATATTGTTGCATAAACATACTTCGTAAAGTGTGTTTTACAGCTGTTTCAAATATGAGAAATACCATGAACTGCTCACCTCACAAGACTCGATGCTGACTGAGGGAGCGCGCGCTAGAGAGGACGTATTCTTTCTTCTTCTTGTTTTACGGCGGATCGCAGACTTATAAGTGCATTTACCGCCACCCAGTGGTGTGTAGTCTAGTTTTACGCAGCATCAGACCCCTACAGTGGCTAGATCTGACGATACTACTTAAGACTTAATCTTACGTGCCTTCTATTTGTTTCCTCCCCCAGCAGGACAGTCTCTATAATTCTGTTCATATATATGCATCGATTTAAAATGTTCCACATGGCTCATATAGGCTCAGTCGTTGTGTTTGTTGGTTTTTAATTTAAAAATTTTTGTTCCTTTTTCCCTCTTTCCCGTTAATGCTTCACACTCCAGTCCAGTTGGTGGCGGTAATACACCATAAGTTGGCTTGTCAACAGCCATAAAATCGTACAAGAAGAAGAAGAATAAGCCGAGAACAATTAGGTTTTACAGACTGAACAAAACACAGCAAAAACTAGCCTATGAAGAATTCTATTCGATTGTCCTTCCGTATAGTTAATTTTCACAAAATCTGCATAGAACATTCATAATAGCACTATCAAAGTTCTTTGTTATTTAGTGTTGGCATGAATATAACAACTGATAAAATATCCAGCCCTTAATATGTAAAGATTAAAGGTATCACCAAAATGAAGTAGGCTGTGTTTTACTCACCCTCGAAGCATCCTAGGTGTATATGACTTTCTTCTTTCAGACAAAAAATTGTCCTGGCTATTCCAAGCTCTCTCATTGCCGTCAGCGGGTGTTGCAGTTGAACAGTCCCCAATTGTCCCATAAAGCGTGCGCCATCCTATAACCATGCTCACACGCTCCGGTGGTGATAAAATGCCTCCTGTACGCGAAATCCCATGTGGTTTTTGTAAGGAAAAATGTCCATATTTGAAACATAATTTTTTTACAAAACAACAACACTTTTTCCTCCCTTCCGTATCTGTCATACACTGAAGCAGTTCCGGTGGATGACGCAGCACGTATGCGCAGCACGCGCACCTCTGAGATATGCTAGTCTCACAAAGTTTGTTTATAGGAGCAAAGGAAGCAAAGTTTCCTTACTTTAGCAAAGGAAAACCAGTCTCCGCTTGGTTTATATCGAAATCCTCCAAAAATTTTCTTCGCAAATCCTCGGTTTGTACTTCTAATTAATGACCAGCGTTGTGTTTTGTTCTCATTCTTCCCCTTTCCCCGTCACTAATCATGCAATGCCGACGTCATCCGCCGGAACTGCTATAGTGTATGACAGATAGCTTTTTTTGGTATAACGCCTAAACAAATTTTCTTAAACCTCTTTTTTTTTCAACTTCAAATTTGGAATATAACTTATTCAGACATAAGGCTTTAATTTTTATATTTTATATAACTGTAACTTAAATATGTTTTGGTCAGCAGCTAAAATAATAAAAATTGTGCCTGTGTCAAAATATACAACCCAAATTCCTAAAAAAGCTTTTGAATTTTATTTGTTTGTTTGTTGTTGTTGTTGTTGATTGATGGATGCAATTTTTTCTGTCACAGAGGTATCATTCCTCTCTCAATTTTGAGACTCAGACCTTTCCAACCATAATGTATTTTGTCAAGATTATAAAAAGTTTTGATTGTAAAATACCGTTATACAAAATGGATTCTAAAAGATTTTAAAAGTAAATAGACATTGCTCTTAAGGGGGGGGGGCATTGCTTTTTTTCCTAACACCTACAGCAGTTTGGATGACAATCCATTGTACTCAATGGCGCAGTACATCCAGTATGTATTTTTGCAGTCCACCGAACTGTTTTTCCATTGTTTTTCTGTGTAAATATCTCTATCAGACTAGTTGTGCCTCATGTCTTTTGCAGCATCTCGTGCATGACACAGTGTTATAAACACGTGGTGCTCAAGTTAAAAGAAGTTCAACTTGAGACAAAGAGACAAAAAATGTCTCTAGAAAATTAGATTTAGCAGCATATAAGGCCTGTTGAGGCATCTGTGCCTTTTGTTCATATGGACATGAAATGGTTTTAAAATGACTGTGTTTTGTGTGTGTTTTCCTCCCCCCACGTGCTCCATGTCTATTTCATGCCCATATTTGGTCTTTCCTGTTTCCGGGGGGGGGGTGGCCTATTATGTTTATTGATCCCAGGTGTTTCTCGTCATCCCCTCGTCATGTCTTGTGTATTTAAAGTGTTTGCTTTTCTTAGTTCCTCGTGCTGTCTTAAATGTCTATTCCTTGTGCTGCGTGTGTGTCTCCTGATTCCCCTGTGTTTTCTCCAGTTCGGATATAATAAAGACTGTGAATATTGCAACTCCTTCGTCTCCATGCTCCTTCGTTCCACCACAGCAGCATAACTGTGATAGAAGACAGCACCGACAAACAGTAAGCGGCGCCCCTTCTCCCATGTTTTTGTTTTATAAGTCTTTTGTTTTTTCCGGGTTGCCCCTGCGGCTGGGAATCTCCCCTTTTTGGAGTACGCTGGAATCTGCTTGCTCGCTGCGGCGACTGGCGGTGGACACGCTACCATCAACGCTTGCTGTTCAGCTCGGCAAATTACCATCGCCCTGTGGACCTCCCACAGGACTAAGCTGGAGAGAAGGGATCCTCCAGTGTCTGGAAAGCGTCCGGTCCCGATCCAGAATCAGCCCGCCGTCAAGCTCGCTGGCCGTGGCGGCATCTTAAGGTGTCCGCCGCCGTTCCCTAGTCGGTCCGCCGGCACGCTGTTGTCATCCCACCGGCTGCCCTCATTCACCCGTAACAAGAGGAGGAGGAGGAGAAAAGACTCTCCACAGCCCTCACTCCGCCCAGATTCGCTCCAGTTCGCTACAGCCCCAGAGTTCGCATCCCGTGGTGGCTTCCAGTTCCTGATCCAGTCCAGAGCGCACAAATCCTGTGCCCGCGCCTAGAAAGCCCTCCAGATCCCCTCCCTCGAGTGCCCCATGCCTCCAGAGCGCCCTTTATGACCCTGTCCAGCCCAAAGGCCCGTATTCTCCCATACTTTGTTGGGGGGGGGGGTTATAAGGCACCAGCGTAGAGGCCTGGTTGGTGGCTGGGGCCCGCAACCATCGGAGGCTGCTGCTGGCCATGGCCCTGAACTTTCTGCTTCGCCATGGCCTCCTGGACGGTCCTGCTCCACCATGGCTCCCCGAGCTGCCTGATCCGCCATGGGTCCTGGAACCTCCCCGTTGGATATTTTGAGGCACGAGGACGCGCTTTCCGGGAGGGGGGAGTAATGTCACGCCCATGGACTGTTTTGTGTCTGTTTTCCTCCCACCACGCGCTCCATGTCTATTTCATGCCCATATTTGGTCTTTCCTGTTCCCGGTTCCTATTATGTTTATTGATCCCAGGTGTTTCTCATCATCCCCTCGTCATGTCTGTTTAAAGTTTAAAAGTGTTTCCTCTTCGTGCTGTCTTAAACGTCTACTCCTCGTGCTGCGTGTGTGTCTCCTGATTCCGCTGTGTTTTCTCCAGTTCGGATATAATAAAGACTGTGAATATTGCAACTCCTTCGTCTTCGTCTCCGTGCTCCTTTGTTCCGCCACAGCAGCATAACTGTTACAGAGTTGAACAATTTCCGTCCCATTTCTAAACTTCCATTTTTATCTAAAGTTTTAGAGAAGGTAGCTCTGACTCAATTACCCCCTTTTTTGTGGGAGAATGATCTCCTGGACAAATTCCAATCTGGTTTCAGAGCTGGTCATTGTACTGAGACCGCTCTGCTAAAAGTGTTACATTATTTATTATTAGCAGTTGATTCTGCAGTTTTAATTATGTTAGATCTCAGTGCCGCATTTGACACTGTAGACCATTCGATTCTTTTAAAATGGTTGGAGTGTGAGGTGGGGTTTGGGGGAACTGCCTTGAAATGGTTTCAATCATATCTTACGGATAGAAATTTTTTTGTTAATTTGGCAAATGTTTCATCCTCTGTGGTTCCCTTAAAATATGGCCTTCCTCAGGGCTCTATTTTGAGCCCTATGTTGTTTTCTTTATATATGTGCCCGCTGGGGTCTATTTGCTGTCGCCACAACATTTCTTATCACATGTATGCAGATGACACACAGATTTATCTTCCGCTTAAGGTTGGGAATGAGCAGTCTTTACAGTCCCTGTTGCAATGTCTAGATGAGGTTAAAGGTTGTCTCTCAAATAAATTTCTTCAGCTTAATTAAAAAAAGTCTGAGATCATAATATTTGGTATAGCAAACTCTCTTGCCCCCTTAGAAATGACAGTGAAAGACAGTGAGAAACCTTGGCGTCATAATTTATTAATCTCTCAGTTTTGATAAACAGATTAATTTGGTTGTAAGAAGCAGTTTTTATCAGCTTGGAATTATTTCTAAGCTAAAACCTCTTCTAAAATCTCTTAGGGTCTCACACACCGGCTAGGTCACTTAGATCAGTAAATCAGTCGTTGCTGACTGTCCCTCAGTCCAAAAAGTAGTCAAAAGGTGACCGCGCCTTTTCAGTAGTAGGTCCACAATTATGGAACTTCCCCTGTATACTCGGCAGGCACCGTCTATAGAGGTTTTTAGGTCCCAGTTGAAGACACTTTTTTTTTGTCTGGCCTTTGAAGTAGAGAACGTTTGACTTGGGAATCTTTTATAAATGTTTGTTTACTTGTGTGTAAGTTATGTGTGTGTGTTTTATTTTTATCCTTAATTTGTGAAGCACTTTGGGCAACAAAGTTGCATTTAAATGTGCTATATAAATAAATTAAGTTGAAGTTAAAAGTACCCACTGTTAGCCTTTCATAGAAACACTTCCTTGAACTGCTACACAAACATATTCATTTTTAAAGCTTAATTGAACTGAAAAAGAAACAGTCTTTCAATGTTTTTGCATGACTTTAATTAACATGAATCTGATTGGCTTTGCTATTGTTCCACTTCATCTCAAGTAAAATAAGATTAATGTAGTAGTATGCAACAATTAATTAAACTGATTAAACAACAATTCACTTATTATGCCACAGTTATAACTGCTATGAGGTAAAGAAACATTTAGAAATCCACAACCAGTGTGACATTAGTGCAACCTTAATTACAATGGCATTAGATTATATGCATGTTAAATGCTTCCAATTTTCTTGCAGAAATATTTTAAAAGAAGATCAAGACACTCATCATAAAGACAAACGACACCATCAGAGAAGCACACAGAGAAGAAGCCTTGGATACCTTCACTTTGTCTTTGACCCACTTATCTGTGAACAGGGAATATAATGAAATATAATGTATGCATGACAGAAATATTAACTTACTAATGAAAACAATTAAATGAAATGTTCACCTGTGTTAACTTCTGACAACATCAGAGGACCCATGGATATGGAAGAACTGTCGTGGAAGTCCAGAGACCTGCGCTTTCTCCAGTGCTGCCCAGAGTTACAGTTCTACAGAAGAAAAAGACAAAATCCAGCTTTGTAAGTCCCTGTTAAATATAACTGAACAAAAAGGAAACATAAAGGAGAGCACAAAGTCTCCAAAAACAAGTATTGTAGCATCCCTGATATTAAAGGCCCCGATTACTTCAAACAAAGTTAATTTGCGTTCTTCGTTTGGGGGCAAAGATAAGTTCGAAAGGGCTGAGGGACGGTATACGGTTTTCAAACATTCCAACACCCTGCTGCTGGAGGCAGGGTGTAGATTATGTAAACATGTGTCGCGACACTCGCGCGTATGCCCTAAACACGATGCAATGATGGTCTATCTAGGTGTGCGACGGGTACAAATGGTCAGAATATTATAGACAAAAGAATAACGATTAGCAGCAGTTCAGAGTCAAGTATCATATTTGCAATATAAAAGAACCATACCATTTCCATAATCAGTCCCTTAAGTGTGAATGGCTCATAGTCTGAAAACATTAGCATGATGTGGAAAAAAATATTGGAGTCATCTCAATAACACAAACCTGTTTGTTACTTTATTTTATTAGTGTTCATTTATTTTATTAAACTGGATAAATTATTACACATTTTTATATTTTATGTGGTGTCATGATTTGATAAAAGCAAAGGTTTATTATTGCATGTTCTTTTGGCATTTCATTTATTGTATACCTTTTAAATTATCTTATTGAAAGAACAACAACAGCAGCAGTATGGTGTAATATTTATTTGAAACACATGTATTTGGTACTTGCTACCTCATGTCTTTACTCATTCCTTTCATTCTTTTCATGGCTTTGGAAAACTTGCATCTGATGTTTCTCTACGTCGCTTTTTGCATAACTCTGGATCGTCGACACCAAGCTTCGTTGCAATTTCATTCTAGGAATTAAATGCTTTCTCTGAATCTTTAAAGTCTCTCTGCGAGCGATTGTACAGGTGCGGATATATTTATGGCAGCTCAGCTATTCGACACAGTGTATTTATGTTGCTAGTGACTTGGAGATGTTGTTCTCCTGCCTTACCTCCGTTGAATGAGAAACAAACAGGGGGAAAAAATTGCATGCCAAAGAAGGTGGAGTTCCAGAACACATCCACCGATTGCATAATCGCCACGGACCAATGGTAGCTCAAAGGTGTTTAGAAGCCAAAACGACCTCCCCCAGAAAGTTCACTTTGGTCAGCTGTTTCGAACTGCTGAAATGAACTTCGTTTCGGCCTGATTTCATTCGAAATGACGTTGTATAAGTTCGTTCTTCGATTTCGTTTGAAGTATATCGGGGCCTTAAACCTTATCACTATGGGCTATGGTGATGATGATATTTCCCTACAAGTATTTAGATTATTGTTTGATCAACAGGAGGTTGTCAGTGGCAGAATCTAAAACCTTTACATTTACAACCATATTGTAATCGTCACATCTCACCACTGAACAGTGATTGCTTGACAGAAGGCAAAGGTGAACAGCACAGTGCAGGTAAAGCTTAGTGGAGTTTGCAGTGAAGATAAACATCCTGAAGGAGAAACGGCTGGATGTCGAGATGCCGTTCTGCAGCAGCTCCACTGTGTCGTCATTTGGATTGGGACACCTGAGAATATCAATGATAATCAATAAATTAAATTCTTTCATGCAAGACATTCTATACCAAAGTCGCCCTGTGCTTTAGTACTGAAATACTGAAAAGCAAAGAATCCCTAACAGGGAAATGTTTAATTTTTTATTCAATCTATGTGCAGATCAAAAGTTTAAAAAAAAATAAAAAATTTGTTTTACAGTAACATAAGACTGATCTTTTTGGAATAGAAAAGAAGCATTTCTTTACTCTTGAACGATGAGATCCCAGCGGAGACTGTAATCAGGATCATTCATAGGTGTAGCCCAACATGTGTCTATCACCAGGGCAAATTGTCGACTGTCAACCCACTCAACGCAAACTTCCACATGCATCTCCTGGTTGAGCTCTGCATCCACACTACCAGTGAAGGGCCGGGTAAACTCATCATCCTGGTATGGAATCATCCGAACCCGATATCTGCCTTCACTCGCTGGAAGGCTCTTGTGCACAATGCTGTTAAAATGAAGGTTAGATCTGTGTTAGAATTACCCTGTTTTGTTATTTATGTTTCTGCTTAAAGAATTAGTTCACACACATACACAAAATCTTAATTTACTGAAAATTTTGACATCTGTACTAGCTCTATGGTAGTATCTGAAATGTGTATTGACTCTCACCTCTCCAATGGGTTGATTTCCACATTCATGGAAAGTGTTTGTGTTTGGGGGTAAGCACAGCTGAAAGAAAGCTTCCGAACCTTCTCTCTGCTGATGAGGCCTTCTGCCCTCGGTGTTCCCAGAATGAAGTTATCATAGATGAAGTGGGTGCCATTGGCCATTGTTTCTACAAAAAAAAAGAACATTTTGTAATTCAGCCTAATTGAATTCAAGATACGAGAATAATAGTAACTACATAGGTAACAGTTTAGTTTGATGGTCCATTTTGAACATTCTGTCGACTATAAGTAACGTTGCACATACATGTTAACTAACTCTCATCAGAGTATTAGTAGACTGTCTGCTTAATATCTGTTAACTCTTTATTGCAATGGTCTCCCAACAGACTGACTATATAACTTATTCTAACCCTAACCCTACCAGTCTACTAATACTCTTCTAACACTCTAGTGAGAGATAGTAGACATGTCAGTGCAACATACTTATAGTCAACAGAATGTGTTAAAGGAACCATCAAAGTGAGGTGAAACTACTACATAACCCAAACAGTTGCATCAGTCAAGTAATTGTGAGTCACATATTAATGGTGGCGAATGCGGGCAGCCTATATCCACCGCATCAATGGCAGGCAAGTATTTCAATTTAGTTTAAAAATCGCTCCTCTTCATAACATATGGATCACGTCCAACATATGTTGTGATTATACCTTTCTCTTGTAATAGCGTGGTTGAAGAGAGATCCCCTCATATGATTGTAAAGTGCGTTGGGTGTACAGCAATACAATGAAAGCGCTATATATATTTAAAAAAAGCCTCATGCCAAAAAAAAAAAGTACAGTACGGACTTTCCTGTATCTCATCCTTTCTGCTTTTTTTGTCACTCCTTAAACTTTGCTGCATGTAAGTTACATATTATGTGGCTGTTGGTCCTGTTAGCAGCACGTAAAACAAAACTTTTATTCAAATTCTGAATGGACTATATATAGCCAAGAATGCGAGCAAAGAGCGCTCCCTTTATAATCACTGAAAAGCTGTCACTCACTTTCTGAACTGCAAATAATATCTTATTTACATCGTGTCTACATGTGGCATTTAGCACTGATTGAATTCTGCATGCATGAGAGGTGGCAGCCCAATCTATTTATATCTTTATTAATATCTTAATATATTATTATATCTTATATTAACCATTTGCACACACGAGCATTATCCGGCTCCGCTCCTCCCGACCGCAGACGCAGGTTTGCAAGCCACTTTTTCCTGTGTTTTTCAACCAATTTCTTGACTTTTCCCCACTCATGAACAACACATTTTCGTACACAATAAAAGCTCCTTGTGGATTCTCTGTTTTGCCGATTTGAGCATCCATAAACAACGCAAAACACAGCCATTTTGAGTTTCTGCTAGTGATTCCTACGGAGAGAAAAATCACTTCCTGCCCTCCAGCTGCATTTCGCACGTCATCAGTGACGTCATGTGCAAACAACCTATTAACATAATTTTAGTGCTGATCGATCATCGAACTGATTAAAATAATGTTAGAATAAAATTGACATCAACGAAAAATCATAAGATTTGACAACATGTCATGTTGGACTAATTTAAACACTTTCTGTGTCATGACATAATTATAATACATCATAACGCATTAATTATGCATGGCGTGCACAGTTAAAATAGTTTTGCCATTTATGTGCTCTTAAAGTATCTTTTCTAAACAATTACTGAAAAAATACAATTTTAGGGGCACAATGCAGGAAGCGACACAAAGAAGAGGAGCAAGTTCAGACTGTGTATTTGCTCGTGATGTTTATGCAGTGTTTTGAAATAGCCTTTTTAGAACATCTTACCTGACAACACTAACACCGTGGAACGTTTTTGCTTGAGTTAACTGCTTATTTAAATTTTACTTTATTTTCTTTAAAATAATTTTAAGCTTCTGTAATGTTGTTTTAACTTCAGTTACATTACTGCTTGCTTTTAAAGTGTCTAAATGTCTTTTGAAAAAGACCATGACTAGGACTATAATCTAGCATTCATAAAATGAAATTAAGTTTAAGTATGTCATTTTCCATCTTCCACATGCACAAAATTGAAAATGGGTATGCTAATTAGACTAACTAGCTTGTAATAAATTATTAAGAGTGGGTGGGCGGAAATCTAAAATCTCACCTCCAACAGAGCTTGGGCCTACACCACATTTTGTAAGGGTGGCTCTTTTTTAATTTGTTCACTCAAAATGAAAATTCTGTCATTATTTAAATAATTTCTTCATGTCTTTTCAAACTTGTATGACTAGGGGAGTGCGGGGCACAAAGTAACGCGGGGTAAGTTGTAACACACGTGGTTTAAATATTTCCACACATGCTAGCATAACCAAATTTACAGCATTTACTAGTTACCATATCAACATTATATAGAAAAAAAAAGCGTGCCAAAATTCAAAAATCTTTTGAAAATATCAATGAACATTTATTTTACCATAATAAAATAAAAATTCTGGCTCAAGTACATTTTTCATCTCAGTTTTTATTACTCATTTAAAATTAGACAAATCTGCTATTATTTTAATCTCCAATCTGTTATTGATCAGTTTAGATTATTTTTTAATGCTTCGCTAACTATCAGAAGACGGTAACCGGTTTTAAATTCCAGTTGCGCAGATGGGGTATGTTGTAACACTGCGTTACAATGTGCTATTCTATGACATTAGCGATGTAATTCAGACTATTTACTTTAATACATTTTAATGATAAATGACGAGAAACATGTGAATAAAGTCTGACAGTCAATGTTTAATGTTAAGACATTATTGTTTCAAGACATGTAAAGCATTTTTGCACATTTATATGGGCCGTCCCAAGCATGATTGCAATGTGTTCAAACTCCAAAATCAGATTATTTTTAATTCTTAAAAAACGCCATTATTTTATTTGAAATAAATAATTATTTTATTTTATTGACAAAATATTTTAGTTTGTCTTGTATATTTTTTTCATGCGATCAGATAACATTTTAAGCTGTCATATGGTCATGTTACAACGTGCCCCTCAAACCTACGAGGTACCCCACCTACGGGGCATGTTGTCACATTTCACTTCATTTTTGAGGGTAATAAGAAACCGTATACACCGTAATTATGAAACAAAGCGACATATTTGTACTAGACAAGTGTGAAATTACTGTGGATTAAAAAATTATACTCTTTGGATTTACACAATTTGAGAAAGTCAAAAAGTGTTACTTTGTGCCCCACTCTCCCCCATTGCTTCTGCAAAACACACAAAAATAGATCTGTCTTGTAGATAATGGGACTGGGTAGCTCCAAAATGACAAAAGGGCATCACAAAAGTTGTCCATTTGACTCATGTTCCCAAGGATTCAAAGGACTGGAATATAAAAAAAAGTCAGTCTTTGTTACTTTAAATATTGTTCCAATAGGGAACATGAGACCAACAGTAAACACCTTTGCAGTGATGATAAATGCACGCAGTCGGGCAGCAGCTGTACTCGGCACGTGCAGAAGCCCCGCCCCCCCAGTGTTCGCGCGCGCTGGCGGCACGTGTGAAGGCATGAGCGCATCACTATGGTGGAAAAATACAACTGCAGTAGTACATTAACACACTTCTTGTCTTTAATAAAGATGTTTTAGCGTGCCAAGAAGCTGACTTAAACGTGGATATTGAATGGTCGCCGTTGATGTGTGTAAATATAGAAAATAACTGTGTATGATTTGCCATTTTCTGATGCATTTACAGTTAATTAAGCCACATGTTGAGTGTATTTAGCATGTTTCCTCTGGTCGGGTATTTATATGGACAGTCTTTGTTTGTTTTCGGAACAAAGAGGATCGTTCGCCTCATTCCGCTTTTATTGTTGTAGAGCTGGATGAGGCGGATTAACCGTTGACCAATCATAGAGCGAGAATCCGCCTTGGGCTCTTTAAGAACACGCCCCGTCTGCTTGAACATTCATGAGCCGTTGGCGAGGTAACCAATCAGCGCTTCGAGTTTCGCGTTCATCATGAATATGTGAGTGCCTAGCTCAGTACGCTTGGAGTGGATCGCTACGGCGTTGTTTTGACAGTATTTTCTCAAACAACCGAAACGGGAGGATTAACGGACTCAAGCGACGCTTGTGTATTTCCTCGGATAATATCACGCTAATGATGCCCGGACAGGCGTCGGTGACGGTGGCCATCGGTCCGCAAAAATCGTCCGGTTTTGTTTTAAAGAAGATCATGGATATTCCTCCTCCAAACATACTGGAGGATCAAGACGATGGTGAACATACTGGAGGATCAAGACGATGGTGAGAACCATAAACCTGCCAAAAATGCAAATCAAATGTACAAACCGTTCCGTTCAGCGCGTGTTTGTTTGTTTGTTTGTAGCGTTAGTGGCGCACTTGGCTTCACCTCTACAGCTGCGCGCTCATTGGTCGCTCAAAGGAACAGAAAGTTCCCTCTGAAGAGTGCCGCTTTAGCCATCATAGCAGACTGAGATACCGCGGTATTTTAATACACTCTCGTTTTGAAATGGAGGTTTTTGTAAGCTGCTTCAAGAATATCACGGTATACGTCCATTAAACCCTTATTTGTACATAGTGTTAACACATGTTGAATGGCTAACATGCTAAAAACAATGGTGAACTTATGTGTCAGAAGATGTAGACGTACTACATGTGGTTGTTTCTTCCATGGTGTATGTGGATACTTGGGCATGTACTGTGTGGTAGTACCATGGCATTCTTTGAAGAACCTTTGTACATCCTAAAAACACCAGTACGAGAATTTTAGCACCACACCATCAATGTAATATGATATTTTATTAGAGATTCCACACTCATGGAAAACCATGGTTCTGTTTTCTCCTCTTCTTTAATATGAAACTCATTCAGGAGCTGTAGATTTGACATTGCACGGTGTATTCCTGCATGCTGCCGTTTAAGAGAGTATTTTAGTTATTGGTCATGTTTTGTGGATCTAATATGTCTATCTTGTGGTTTTACCGTGCTAAAGGCTGACCTGCTCTTTATGAACCTTATTAATACTTATTCTTATCATCTGAAAAAGACCCTCATTAGGCATCTGTAGGCGGGTCAATCTGTGAAACACTTTGTCATTTCATAAATCTCATCTCATGTAAGTGTATAAAGTCCTTTTTTTTTTTGTAACCGCAGAAAATGTAAGTGAAGTTGGATGTCTAAAGGTCTGGATTCTTTCTGGCATTTAAACTGATAGCTAACATGGGTAGTTATAGTGTGCAATGTGAACAGTTTTAGTTTAAGTGAAGTTGGATGTCTTAAGGTCAGAATTTCACAGAGCCTGCCGAGGACATGTTCACATTAAAATCAAGAAATTATATTTAATTTTTGACCATTAAGTATTTTCTTTGTTGTTGTTGCATTGTGACGGCATTTTCAATCATGTGTTATTATATTCCTTTGTGTTTTTAGAGTATTTAATATCGTTTTACATTATGCTATGCATTTTATTGTGCTGTCATTTACTTTAGCACTTTGATCAGCTGTGTTTAAACGTGCTTTATAAATGAATTTTACTTGCTACTTTCCAGAAACTATGTAAATATGTACATTTAAAGCATCCTGTTTTGATGTTATTCTGTTGTATTTTTCTGGTTTATTTTGTTTGGTTTGATTTTATTGTATTTATCAAACTCACATGAACTGCCACTGAAATTTCTACTGCTTCTTTGATATTTGACTAAACTGTAATTTCTCGCGCAGGCATCGAGAAGGAGAAACAGGGTTCGATCGTTGATGGGACGTCCGGCGGCGGTTCAGGTGGCACGGGGAGCATCTCCGCCTCTCTCACCCCCGCCATCTGGGACAAAACCATCCCGTATGATGGCGAGACCTTCCATCTGGAGTACATGGACCTGGACGAGTTCCTGCTGGAGAACGAGATTCCCATCACACTGGAGGAGGAGCTGAGCAAGTGTCCCGAGGCAGAGTGGCGAGGCGGCGAGACGCAGGGTTCCTCAGATGAGCCGGCGGCTGTCCCACAGATGCCTGAGGAGGAGCACAAGGACGAGGAAGAGCCTGAGGATGACTCGCTCTCTGTGAGCCTTGAGACGACAGCAGGAGAGACGACAAACAAGAGTGTGTTTTGTTTTTGCACCACTGATATTATAAATGACAGAAACATAGGCCTACTGGCCCCCTAAATAGCTTCAGTAAAGTAATGTTTCAGAAGAGTAGCTTGACTGAAGTTGAACGACTTTAGAGTAACTAGGGTTTCAAAGTAGCTTCACAAATCCTGTTTTTTCTTTTTTTTCTTTTCTCCCCGATAGCAGATGCTTAAGATGAATGGTGTAATGTTTAAACTGTGAGACCGTAGACATGGTAGAAATCATTTGTTAGAGCCGCAACCTCAAGGTCAGAAACGGCTTTTTGTCAGCATGATGTGTGACCTTGAAAAAAAACCCCCGGAGTTTGTGTGTAATGTTAAATAGTTATTGTATTAGATCTCGTCTGATGTGTGTTGTAGGTTTTAATCCGTGTTCAAACGTGTCTCATGCAGTTTGTCAAAATATGATTTCTATGGAAGCTTGTCTTAAATGGAATAAAAGTGTAAATTAAAAAAAAAGGTAATTATGACTTTTTAATCTCACACTTGACTTTTTTTGCTCGCAATTCTGAGTTTTTATCTCAAATTTGGTCAGAAGTGAGAATTGTGAGATTAAAAGTTGCAATTGCCGTATTTTTATTTTATTTATTTTTGTTCTGTAGTGCACAAAAAAACAAAAAAATGCATTATACAATTTTAACTCAGAATTCCAAGAAAAAAGTTCGAACTGTAAGATGGATATACTTGGTATTCTAAGACAACTCAGAATTGCAGGATTTAAAAATCAAAATTTTGAAAAGTCAGAATTGTGAGATATCGATATTCTGAGAAGAAGAAAAAAAAAACTTGCAAGATATAAACTGGCAGTTATGAGGTAAAAAGTCAGAATTGTAAGGTTAATATTAATCACTGCAATATTTTTTTTTTCATGGCAGAAAACAAAAACTGAGAATTGAGGGAAAGAAGTCAGAATTGTCAGATTAAAAACTTGAAATATTTTTTATTTATTGTTGACATGGGGGACATGGAGGGAAATACGTTTCCACAGTTTTCTGATAGCAGTTTGACTGCTTTAAATCTTTAGTTTTAAACTCAAGTGTTCATCTGATGTTTTGATCCATCAAGATCCAAATTAAAATAATAATAATAAAGTATGAATGATCTGATGCATCTAAAAATTGGCATTAACACAAGATTCTTTAACATGAAGCATTTTGTTGTTTTTCGCTCATCTCTACATCAGTCCATGCAGTTTGAACCTACAGACCGTTCATTTATCAGTCAAAACACACTTACTTAAACCAGCAGATAAACAGAAACTCAACTAGCTGCTGGAAGTTAATTTGACCTGTTGGCTGACTGATGGTTTCTGCTGGTGAATGAATGTTCATCTGGTTCCTTATTTTCTCCGGTCATGGGTTTATTCTGTTGATTTTATTGTAACGGCTGTACATCGCTCTGTTTTTACCTGCCAGAACCCAAAGTCGACCCCGACTGCGTGACGCCCACTCCGATCGACCCGGAGGAGATCGAGGTGAACGTGGCCTTCCAGCCGGACCCCACGGATCTGGTCCTGTCCAGCGTCCCCGGAGGAGAGCTCTTCAATCCGCGGAAACACCGCTTCTCTGAGGACGAGCTCAAACCACAGCCCATGATCAAGAAAGCCAAGAAAGTGTTAGTTCCTGAAGATGCGAAGGTGAGACTGAACCGATTGAATGTTTTTATGAACAGAAAAATCAGGAAACGGTGATATGGTAGCGAACATGTGGCTCTCATTACACATTTGAACCCACAGGCCTCTCGCTAGTCATCCAGGAAATATATTTCAATTCTAATGACTAAATCTGATTCTTAGGAGTTAACATGCTGTTGTTTAGCATTAGCAGCGCACACTTTCGCATGCTATACTATTGTTTGCCAACTTCTGATTAATCCACCATGTTAAGGTCAACAAGAATTACTCGCGATCTATTTTACATCCGTTATGTGAAATTTCCAGGTAAAACTGGCCAAAAAAATTAGAGCAGGACTTTTTTTATGTCACAAATTGATTGGATAACATACAGCTGGTATTTGGTACCAATGTGGATCATATCATAATTTTTATTGATTGATTTATTGATTGATTATTCAGAATAAGGCCTGGAACATAAATTAGGGAAATTATTATTGTTAACTAAAACTTGCTTCTTGCCAAGGCAATATTTTAAAAGTATTTTAAAATACTAAAATATCAAAAGTTAAAATAAAAAATTAATTCAAATTCTATAGATATTAAAAAAATGTATGAATAATAATGTCAACACGCAACAAGATTACTAAACCTCTAACTAAAATTAAAAGAAAAACATTCGAAATGTTAATAAAACTGTAGCAGGATGTTAGTGATACTAAAATAACACTGATATTTGTATAAATCTTGTTTTGCACTAAACCTAAAGCACATTGTTTCTGTAGTCAAAATTAACAACTTTAAATCCGTAGTCTTTCTTTATTTCTTTTGCTTGCAGTGTTTTATGGGATTGTAGTTTATTCCTTAAAGCTCTTTTATCTTTGACATGAGCATAGAATTATTTGAAAATCTGACCAAAAGACAAAGTTTGTAATTTTTGCGATGCTCCTCGTCACTGGTTTGAACCAAGGCTGCTGAAAAAGTTCATAGACGCACTGTTTTAGACATGAATTTGTTTCAAATGTAATCGCTTATGTTTTATCATAATACATGTGGGACAGACTATGACAATACTCATTTACAGTATGTTTTTGTTAATGTTACAACATAAAACGTAAAGTACAACTAATATTGTTTTAGCTGCCTCAGTAACGAGATGTTTGCATTTTTCCGCAGGATGAGAAATACTGGTCGCGAAGGAAGAAGAACAATGTGGCGGCGAAGCGCTCTCGTGACGCCCGGCGTCTGAAAGAGAACCAGATCGCCGTCCGCACCACCTTCCTGGAGCGAGAAAACGCAGCGCTGCGACAGGAAGTGGCCGAGCTGCGCAAAGACTGCGGCCGCTGCAAGAAGATCATGTTGCTGTACGAAGCCAAATACGGCTCGCTGTGAGGGACGCGCTTCACCTCGACACGTATCAGTCTCTTTATAATTCAAACCGCAGTTACACAGCCGGGGATTGTGGGTAATGTGGCACCGCGCGGAAAGTGGACGAGAATGACGCGAGCGCGTGTTTTTAAGAGGATGTTTTAAGGGTTTAGAAGACACAAAACACATGATAACAGCATAACCTTTGACCTCTGGCCTCCTCATACCTCATTCTGCCCTCTCCACGACCCCCATATGACCCGAGCAGTGAGTTTTTAGAAGTTTATTCGGTATGAAGATGAGATAATGCAGCCGACTGGAAAAGTCGCACACGGCGGACGGCAAGTTAGAGTTCAGTCTGAGAGTGTTTGGGAAAAATGACTTTACGACTGTTTTCAGCTAGTTTTTAACCCGTTTCTTCCTTTTTGTACTTGACATGTCATCGGTGTTTGTGTACAAGAGGTTTTCGCAGAAAACAAGCATGACCCTTGATATGAAGCAATTCTTTTCTTTATTCACTTCGGGCGATTGCGGTTTGCGAAGATTTGAAAGAAAGAAGAGTCTGTAAATATACGCTTGTATCCGTCCACTAGTGTCGTTGTTCTTCCAGAATGATCTTACCATGTAAAAAGTGACGTTTCTATTGTGCAGATTGTTAACTCTATAGCGACTATGCTGCGTTCAAACGCATCTTCACGGCAGTTAACTGGACGATTATTTTAACGCGAGCGTCTGCGCAGGAGTTTAACTGTGAGCGACTGGATCTGGTTTGTTTTCAGGGTTTAATCCAGGGCAATAATGTGCAATGCATCTTGACCTCAGATTAGATGTTTCCGATGAGTGTTTTTTTTTAAATTTATTTAAAACTATTTTTTAGTCGGGCAGCTCAGCATCCGTTAAAACACAAGCGTAATGAATTTCTATGTAAAAAAAACGTCTTTTTGTTTTATTCTTACCAATGACTGATTCATTTTTGCATTTTTAATGAATTATTATAATAATAATAATAATGCATTTTTAGATACATTTTTGCATTGGTAAAACCATTGTGGCGTGAGCATGATTTGTTTTAGTCAGTGACATTAGCATCACTAGAGTCTCACGTTTATTGCTGTTTTTCACTGGTATTCAAGTTATTTTATTTTTTTTTAATGGGGAAATAATTGCTTCCAGTGGCCTTATGGTTTTGTAATTACATTTATCATGTCTTTTTTTAATCTCGTTCTGACAATTAATTTTAACAGATCAACGGTTTACAGTTTTAAAATTTTTTCTGCTCTATATTTTTTTTTAATAAATGTATATCTAGATATAGCTTTTATATATTACATAATTCTATATAATATATAAAAATGCTCTAGGGAAAAAAAGGATCAGTGTGTGTAATGTATATATAATAAATATATGTGTGTGGTAATTATATTATATATATGTTGTGTGTGTGTTGTATTCTATTTATATGTGTTTTCTGTGTGTGTGTGTGTATATATATATAATATTATACACACCACACCTATATATATATATACTAATATACACAACCACACACATATATATATATATATATCACACACACACACACATATAATAATATCCACACCACAATCTAGTCTATATAACACACACACACATATATACGATATACACACACACACATATATAATATATATACACACACATATATATAATATATTACCCCACGACCCAGCACCATACATATATATATTAATATATACAGTTTTTTATTTTTTGCATTTAAAAACACCTACTGTCTAAGTCATCAGTATTGTTTTTCTGCAAAACGGGTTATCTAGCACTTACAGGCGCATCTATTGTAAAGTACGAGTCACTTAGTTGCACTGCCTGTTGTTCATGGTGACGTTGTGCCGTGGGTGTGTCCTCTCTTTCATAACTTTTGATAGATTTTGTTGTTTTTACCTCTTTCTACTCCCGTTTTGATTTCTTTTAACACACCAACAAACCTTTCACGTCAACACTGTGTTTTCAAATTACACGAATGACGTTTGTTTGTTTTTATAGGCATTTTGTGATTTAATCTGAATTGTGACGTTGGCCTTTGGTTTTTGTTATTAATCTGTCATGTAAACTCCAGACGTGGAGTTCTACGTTGGACTCTGTGAAACGGAAATGTAGCCTTTTGATTTTTTTTTTTGACGTTTTTGTCTTTAATAAAACATGTAACTGTCAATATATGGATGGACACACTTTTAAAAAGTAACTTTTTTTAAAATGTCCTGTTGTTTTTATAAAGTCATTTTCCTCTGGTGTAACGCAGTATGTTATGACTATCCTGTATCGCACATATTAATAAAGTCGGATATCAGTGATTTGACCTTGCTGAGGTTGTGATGGCTCTGCGCTGTGCTTTGCTGCTGTTGAGGGTCACGTGTGTGAGACAATCTGCGTACGTATGTCTCTCGCCTGCAGAGATGATCATTGCCTTACGATCACTTGAAACCATACTGTACAACACAGATCATTCTGCCGATGCTTTTAATGCATCTTTTGTCTGTACCGCGTCCTCTGAGAAGGGTGTGTGTGTGTTTTCCTCCTTTGGGTTTGTTCTTGTTATTCTCAGTCTGATGTTACCGTAACAATCATCCTCCCAAACTCGAGTGTCGTTTAAATACACGCTTCCATCACCCACACGAATCTGAAGGTGTTTTTTTTTCTTGAAGAACGGATCACTCACCTTTTACATGCTGAGACAGAACAAAAATCTATCAGCACTACACATACAATGAAAATTACATGTTTTTAGAAAAAACAGATTTTTCTCAAGTTTGCTTTTTTTATTTTAATATATGTAAGGTTTTTAATGTTTTTTTATATACATTTGTTAAGATGTCCATATTATATACCTTGTAATTACATTTGTATTCCCTTTTTTCAAGATGCAGCGGAATCTTCATTTATTTTTTTTCCATGTATTCATTTTCTATATTTACGAGGGGAGAGAGGTTCAGTATACTTGATCATCTGTGTCTGGGTCATATTTCACCCCAAATGCTAAATATTTAAAGAAAAAAAAGCTTATTTGTATGTCAATTTATTAATTGTTATATTATAATAACATTAGAAACATTGGCAACAAGCTAAAATAAAATCAAGTTTTTGCATATATTCATTTATTTTGTAGTTAAAAATCCTAACCCTGCTTCAAATCTCATGCTGGAAAACAGGTTTAGTTCATGTGGTGCTGAGAGGCGCCAAATATTACACTGAACATGTATTAGTCCAACTGATCACTCAGACTGTGATGCCCAGAAAATCTGATAAGAAAATTGCATAAGCATTATCCTAACAGGTCTTGGTCTTAATCATTTGTTTCATTCACACAGATAAACGTCTTAAGTGTTGCAGTTTTTTGGGATTGTTTCATTGAGATTATTTTGATTTAACTTCATTAGTGCTAGTATTATTATTACCTTCACTGTGCTGGACATCATATAATTGATGCATGATCGGATTTAACTTACTGGCAATCTACGTTCTGATTTTTTCTGACCGAGACCTGTAAGGTTGATGTTATAGAGATGCCAGACATTCACATCTCAACACTCTCCCTAAAAAAACAAACAAAAAAAAAAAAGAAAGTTTGGCTCCCTTTCTCACACGAAGAAGAGAAATTTGCCTGGCTATCCAAGCAGATATACCATGCATAATTATACCCCGATTAGACGACGACCACTATTACAAAAAAAAAAATGAAATGGACGCGTTCTTCTTGAGATTCCTTCAACTCCTTTACCACTATACAACTCACCTTAGACTCTGTCTTTCCTTCTACAGAATTTGATTTGGTCCATAGTTTCACTACATAATGCAAATGGCATGTTTAAAGGGAAATACATGTGATCCCATATCACATCACCTCATGTAGACATGACAATGCATTCTGACGTTCAAAACAATTTAGACATTTTAAAAAACATCCAACAAATGAGACAATAAGATCATATAAATGGAGCTTATGTACCATTTAAACTTGCTAGGTTTCCAATAGAAATAGAATAAACCGAATCAATGTATATTACATGACTGGAAAACTAAATAGCCCATATAGACTGTTCTGTGTTCTGATTAAAGGTTGTGACCCAGAGCTTCATTCCCAGCTGCAGGCGTTTATTCAGCTGCATGAGAACAGTGAGGTTATACCAACACCACATCTCAAGAGTTTGACATGCTGAAATGTTTTAATTTGGTGGTTGTAGTGTCAAAACACAAACTAAGGTCTTCATGATTCTTAAACACTTTTTGGATATTACTAATAATCAAAAATCTGTCCTGTATCAAATGACTTCAATCCAAATTAAATTCCATTCGATACAAAGAAACAAAGAGCTGGAGTTCCGTTACAAACCTGAAAGACTTTTATTAACCTTATGAACAGACCGTTTGCCAATAGACAGGATAGACAAAATGATTAAGGATCTTTGCATTTAATTGTCAATAATACTGTTAATTTGAGAGAAACCTGCAATGCTTAAAGAGTTTGAACACTAAGGATGATAGGAGGTTTATACACCATCTTGCGTTGGAAGTTTTCATGTCAAACTATATTAGGAAATCAAGGACTTCAAGAGCATCAAACCAAAAACTACTAGTGTTACATTGAAATCACTCCAGTAGAAGGTACAATACACATTCAGCACTTTGTTAAACATTTTATTAGTCATTTCATCTAGCATATATATATTTATAATCACAGTCATTTCTGAAAAAATAACTTCAGCACGTAAGAAACTAAACAAAAGATCTTGAACATAAGAAATATATACATATTCGTGTCATCGTCGTATATATATCTCTTAATTTGCTTTATAAATGCCGTAGAGAACTCTTTTGAAAAAAACACATGAAAAAATATAGAAAAATTGTAAATAAATTACAAACAATTATATAGCATTTATAGAGAAATCTAAACCCCGCCCACCCCAAATGAAAAGACTGAATATTCATGAAGCTGACGTTCAAATTTCAAATGTCGAGGAAGGACATCACAAGAAGTACAGTCTCACCCAAACATCTTAAAAAGTTCTTAATTCAATACAATCTTTAAACTATATTACCAAGCTATAGTTCAGTCATAATTGGCCATTAAAGGGTGAGTAAAGGACCTCTAGCATATAGTATTTATTGTGAGGCATTGCGGGAGTTTCCATAAGCTCCATGCGTAAAGTGCAGTGCGGCTGGACGGGGCAGTACGCTGAGGGGGAAGTGATGTCATAAAAGGAAGCCAGCATTGGCTCCTACCTTCAAGAAGATTCTAGAACGCCAGCCTCCATCCTAGCGCAATAAAACGCTTCACAAAACACAGCCACTGCAGTCAGAATATGAGGTAACATTCAGAGTCCTTGAGCGGAGAAAAAGTGCAATTTTCACTGTAGCATCTCTTGCAAACCACCATTTACAACCTCTGGAACGTAAAAATAAAGCACTAAATTCAACACGCGCGTAAACTAATCTGTGCATCTCCGCACCAATGACCTTTAATCTCATGTCCTATTCCTTCAAAGACACTCAGCAGTTTATCAAAAGCTCCAACCAGTACCTTCACGCACTTCTGACCAGGAACCCAAGTGTGAAACCAATCAGACTCACGCAACAATCCAGCAATCAATCGTCTTCGGTGTCTGAACTTACCAGATCTGCCAGAATGAAAATATACATCAATTCCCAATCTGACTCACTAGAAACGGGTATAAACACTGGCTGGTTTCATCAGGATTTGGCTCAATGTGTTCAAACTGTAAAGGACAATCCTAAAGCTAACCCAACATACCAAACATGAACTGCCTCTTAATCATCAGCTCAAGAGCACAAGACCCACATCGGTTCAGAGGACATGTCATAAAATTACCATTAATCTTCAATTATGACAACTGAGGTGTGACCGAACTGTTAATGTGGCTGTAATCTCCAGAGCGTTATGTTTCTGAACATAAACACCATCCCAAAAATCCCTTTTAGGCATCTAGAATCTTCTCTAAGAATATTTAGCTTTTTTTTTTTTTTCCAGAGTCATTTTAAAAAGTACATTACACAAAGATAAGAAACATTTGGGTGCGATAAAGTGACTCAGGTACTGAAAACCAACACCAACACCTGTGCACAGGAGGCTTTTCATCAGACTGGAAATCACATGAACAGTGATTCATGGAGGGGAAAAATGTCCTCAAGGAAAGTGTTTCAGCATTGGGATCTCTTCATCTCGGAGACTTTAGTTGGCCAGCACCACAGGTTGGAAGGCCTGGTCGGAATACTGCAGGTTGTATCCGAGTCCTTCCACGAATGGAGGTTTATCAATGTAGGAAATTCCACTGTTGCCTCCAATGATTCCCACAGCCTGACCTGGTTGTGGACTAGAGAATGGATCGAAGGAGGCGTGTGGGTGCGGAGCCTGGAACGGCGTCATTGGCGGACCTTCGGTGTCAAAGTAGATGAGCCTCTGGGAAGCGGGAAACACAAACTCTTTGGCATTAGGAGACAATTGGCTTGGGATGGGTCCAGCTAGAGAGTGCATGGAGAGGGAAAGGGGTTTGTGCCTGACCAGCCCCGGTGGGGAGATGGTGCTGGGGGAGCGCGTGATCATCCTCTGTTGCGGGGCCGTGGCGACGCCAGAACCAGAAGCAACTCCGGGGTTCCCGCACTTCATCTTGGTGGAGCCAAATTTGGTGGCGGCAAAGCTGGCTGTGGTGAAGGTGATCGGCTGAGGTGCGGTCCGGGGGTTGGGAGTGGAGTACAAAAGACCAGCGCTTGGTGGCGAGGGGGTGGATGTGTTGGATGAATGAGCGCTGGGATTGGTGGGAGTGCTGGGAGTGGTGTAACCGAAGAGTCCCGGGCAAGATGAGGTAGAAAGAGGAGTTGGCGAACTGGAGAGTGAGGGTAGCATGACCGGTGACACCTGGCCACCGATGGGTATGAACACCTGAGCCTCTGGGTTAAAGCCCAGACTCTTGACGTCCTCGAATTCCATGTCTCCTTTGAGAGTGACATCAAACCTTTCGCTGTCGCACCCTAAACCTGGCAGGTCCTCCGTGTAGAGGACTTTCACAGCACCCTTCTCCCCAATCTGGTAGGACACTTCATAAGGGTCGATCCAAATGCTGAGCTCGGGGGGAACATTGGCACGGACCTCTTCGGTGTCCAGACCGCTCCTCCTGGCTGCCAGCTCCACCACGGGGTCCCTGGGAGCACCCAGATGGAGGCAGCGGAAGGCAGAACCACGTAAAGGAGCCTCAGGGTACCAGTGCCCTTCGAAGCGGGACACCAGGATACGCTCCAACTCCTCGCCAAACAGATCCGCCCTACGGCGTGGGAGCTTGTTGTACAAGTAGGACACGATGAAGTTCAACGCAACCTTCACCTCCAGATGCATGATGAATTTGATTATGTCTTGAAAGTTCCTTCGGTTAGACTTACAACAGTCCTAACATCTCTTGCGAACATCAAGGTGAAAGTCTTCAGTCTTAGCCTTAAGCATCAATTTAAAACCAAGGGCCTCTGATGTTGGATTGCTGCTCAGAAATTGCTTAAAAATTGATTGTCAGAGACAGCTGATTTTTAAAAATCTTCACCCCGAAACACTGACGTATGAAGACAGCAGCTCTCCATGATCCAGTTTCTTCAAAGCCTCTAGAAAGACAAAGACAGACCAGTTAAACAGAATATTAATACTCAATTCATTGACTGTCCGTGTGCATGTTTGTTTGTTTCAGCAGATGGTGAGGCCAAGGTACCAATCCATGATTATCTTCATGAAATCCCTCTTCTGTCCCTCTGGCTAAAGCACTTCGGATTACATGTGCTAAGAGAGGGACATTTACCACCAAATGCACTTGGTTCACTCACACTAGCTCAAAACGCTAAAAGGAAATGCTCTACAAGGATATATTTATCATTTAAACCCAGTGAATAACATCTTTAAGTCACTCATGTAACGGCATCACGTACACTTACTGTAATATATTCTACATACATTAGCTAAGGATCATATTTGTGCATTTCGGTTGAAACCATCTGAGGGGAAACCCTATAAACTGCTGATAAAATGGTGCCGTTTAAGGCAGGGGTTAAAACTACACCTCCCAGCATGCACCACGACGCCGCCTTTGACGTCATCACCACGCGTGTAACTGTTGATGTGACGCCTCCGCATTTTCAAAACACTGATAAGCTCCGTTAAAACCCGTTTTATAAATGCACCACCCTTGTTATACATTTCTAATAAAGGCGAATCCGCGGTGAGTTGCAGCACACATGAGGACAGTCACTGCCGGTCATGAAACGGATTATGATTATTCAGAAAAGAGACGCCTTTACCTAAATATCGCGCTCATACGCAGACGTGCCAATAAATCATGAATACCAGCACTGGTATTTAATCATGCAGCCATTTACAAACTTAAAACGCGGTTTAGATATATGGACAGATGTTAAGTGATCTGACTTTTTCCTTGTGCATTTATCTCATTCACAACGCGTGAATAATGTCAGTTGTAGCGTTTCCAAATAAATCTGACGGCATTTATGATATTGATATGCTACTGATGAAAAGACAAACGAAACGAGTCTCTATACAAAGTCATATCATGCATTCAATGTCACTCAATGTCAGAGTTTGATCAAATGCCATAACATTAAATATTTAGGCGACAGACAGACAGACATTTTTTATTCCGTTACCAAACAATTATCCACAAGCCTGATTGTTTGTTTCCAGCAGATTCACATTATCTCCCGAAACTAAACCACATCAGCTTCATCAAAACACCAATCAAACATATCGCACTCTTGACTTTAACTTGTATTAAAAAAAAAATTGAACCAAACACTTATCCAACACAGCACATTCAAACAGAATGGTGTTGCATGACAATAGAAACAATTAAAGCAGATGGGCTGCTGTGTGTTCTCTCAAAGAAACTTAATTTCTTTTAAGAAAACTAGATAAACTAATTATCTAACTCCAAGAGTATCCAGAGAGGTTTAATTCAAAGCCACAAATCCTAACATTATAATTCATGTTGCACCGTTTTACCAAGCATTAGAACAACATGTTCCATAAAGTTATTTGTGTCACTCAGATATGAAATGGGCTTACAAATGGCCAGCAAACCTTTGGCCTGTGTTAGTCATCTCAGCACACCATTAGCATCCGTGCAAACACGCATTCATCCAGGGTTTCAATAGTGTTATATGCAAATGCCTCAAATATGATCAACTGGCGCCATATTATTGTATCTTTAAAATTGGTTACTTTATGACAATCTAAAATGGACGACAACTCATCCCTCATTCAACAGAAAAACATTATGAATCTAGCCTTTCAACATCATGTCCAGCGCCAATACATTCTGATGAAAGCAGTTGGCAATTTAAACAAATGAATAAAGTACTTACTGATCCAAAGCTAGTGTTTCTGTCCTGTGCTTGTCATATCCATTAATCACACAAGTATCAATAATTATGCGTGCTTATGGCGCTGAAAAAAAATCATTCCCAGAGAACCGCTGTCTATAGTGTTGCGTTTGACTGAAACGCACTTCTATTTTATTTAACTTTATGTTTAATTCATGGCATAGGCGTGACGTGTCCACGCGCCCGTCGAAACTTCAGTGTTTGACAACCTCGCGCATTTATATCCCTGCTGTGTGGCGTGCTTCAGCTGGAACTACTTTTACTAATCAGACCTTGCGCAATAACTCAACCCACCCAGCTGGATAAGCGGCCAAGAGTTTGTTAAAGCGCTCTGCACGCATTTCAACTTTATACAAATGATACAAATCTCGATTTTAAGCAGTTCACCTTTAATACTATAGCAGGTTTTAACTACTGTATAATCCATATAATGTTAGAAATCATACTGATTTTACATTTGTATTGGTCTCAGAGGTATTCCTGAAGCAGGTGTATGTTTGTTTCACTTAGTCTCTTATTTAATTTGGCGAAATAATGTTTCCAAAATGTGAGGCTGTGCGACGGAAGGCTAAAAATAAAAGATGGCATAGCAACAATGCAGCCATTGGCTGAGAGACGCGAGGAGCGGTCGGCCATTGGTCGAGCGCAGCGTCCACTCAACGGGGGGCGTGGCGACGTGCATGATGGGAATTGGAGTCTCTTAACAACATAACGAAGCAATGAGTTTTGAGTTAGAAGATATGTGAAATGAAAAGCAGAGTAAATGGAACGTGACATCAACCTAAAGCCCCAAACACAAATAAGAAAAGCATCTTGTAATGTTTGGTCAGAGCTTTTTATTGGCATTTGGACTATTTTCCCATCGGGAATTAGATTCGATTTGAAGAATTAAAATTTGACGTAGGCCTACTTTAATGACCATTTTTGGTGTTGTTTTACATTTTTAGAAAAATGTCTAATGAATCTTTACTTAAAAAAGTACTTTCACATGTTCTTTGAGTGAGAACGTCAGAGGTCATGGTTTAACAACATTTCTTTAACGTATATCAACACTGGTCGAACAAATTATAGGGTTCTTCGGGTATCTTGACATTAAACAATCCAGTTTATGTTATTTCCGTTCTAACAAATTAGTCAACAGACTTTATTATATTTTAGCAATGGACGGTCATGACTTCATTGAGGTGATTCCACAGAGAGGGGCGGGGCACTTGTCAATCAAGAAGCTCTCCTGGAAAAATGCAGGACAAGGTCAGTGACAAAGGATTCTGACTAGATTAATGCTAAGGACATAAAACTGTCGTGAATAAGACAAGATGTTCCTAATTGTTGTCAGATTACGTTTGTGATCTATTCAAGCAACAAAATATGTATTAAAGTGTTTAAAATGTGTTTTAGTTTTTTTTTTCCTTTCAAACTGTTTTTTGTTGTCCCACATTATCAAATATGATTGAGAATGTGGGACAGCATGCTTTGGGTAATCTGGGACATTCTTCAAATGGAGGAAATATGCATTTATAAGTCTAATGACAAGGGCTAATATATGCCATAATGAGAAATGGGTGTTAATGTTAAGGACATAAATCTGTCATAAATAATACAATGTTCCTAATTGTCAAATTATGTTTGTGATCTATTCAATATTGTTCCCCCGAGTAGCCCCAATTTTAATAGAATGGTGAACTTGAATAACCGAAGGAATAATCCATTAATCAAATTGTTGCTTGATGTTGCTTAAATTTTAGTTGATTCTTTAAAATGTTAAACAAATGTTAAACAATTGTAATAGTTTTAAATTAATTAAAATGAATTAACACAGTAGATCGTTCATCCTGTGTACAGGAAGAAATTATTTTTCCTGATATTGAAATACATTTCCTTATTGAGATTTCTATACTTGTCATTTTTTTCATAATGCTTTTTAAAAATTGCTGATATTGTGTTTGGGCGTGACATAAGTATGGTAGACTATAGGCTTTTTTGTTTTAAGCCTCATACATAGTTCCAGATGGATCCAAATTCAGCAGATTTATAGTTTGCTGTTTGTTGTGGTTTTTTTTGCCACAAAAACACTAATAGGTGTTCCATGTCTCCTCTGTAATATCTTCATTCGTTCTTCTGGTGTGGTTAGAAAGCATTTTAGGGATTTCAGAAAAGTTTAATGTGCTGATCTAATGTGTTAAATAGATATTGAAATAAATCGCAGAAGTCAAAATTACAAAAAAATGTCCCAGATTACCCGAATTCACCCTATTTAACCCTATAGATTAGGGTGACCATATGTGCCATTTTCCCAGGACGTGTCCTGGCCGTGATTTCTATATTGCCTAAAATATCTAGGTTTGGGCTATAACTCAAATACTCGAGAGCTTTCGAGAGCATAAGGAACCGTCTGTATGGTATTTTGATGCCATACACCGATCGTTCTGCACACGCAAACAAAGCAAAAACCTAGATATTTTAGGCAATATAAAAATCCTGACCAGGACATATCCCGTATAAATGGCACATATGGCCACCCTAAACATATGTCCCTAACTTCTACTATTAGCGAGTGTCCCCATCTACATCTTTTAGTCCAAATGTTCACAGTGCCTGCTTGCTATCGGTTGTCATAAACTGGACATTTTAACTCCTTTTATATGAAGTTGCGGGCACTGAACCACAGTGGTCTAGATATACAGTGGTACGCAAAGTTTTCAACCCCCTTACATTTTTTCACATCCGTGTTATATTGCGCATTTGCTAACTCATTGTTAATTGTTGTTCCTCATTACTGTCCACACAGCCCCATATTGGACAGAAAAACCCAGCATTGTTGACATTTTTGCAGATTTATTAAAAAAGAAAAATTTAAATATCACATGGTCCTAAGTATTCAACCCTTTGCTGTGACACTCATATATTTAACTCAGGTCCTGTCCATTTCTCCTGATCATCTTTGAGATGGTGCTACACCTTCATTTGAGTCCAGCTGTGTTTGATTATACTTATTGGACTTGATTAGGAAAGCCACACGCTTGTCTATATAAGACCTTACAGCTCACATGCATGTCAGAGCAAATGAGAATCATGAGGTCACAGGAACTGCCTGAAGAGCTCAGAGACAGAACTGTGGCAATGCACAGATCGGCCATGGTTTCAAAAAAATTTCTGCTGCACTTAAGGTTTCCTAAGAGCACAGTGGCCTCCATAATGCTTAAATGGAAGACGTTTGGGACGACCAGAACCCTTCCTAGAGCGGGCCGTCCGGCCAAACTGAGCTATTGGGGGAGAAGATCCTTGGTGAGAGAGGTAAAGAAGAACCCAAAGATCTCTGTGGCTGAGCTCCAGAGATGCAGTCATGGAGATGGGAGAAAGTTGTAGAAAGTTAACCATCACTGCAGCCCTCCACTAGTTGGGGCTTTATGGCAGAGTGGCCTGATGGAAGCCTCTCCTCAGTGCAAGATACATGAAAGCCCGCATTGAGTTTGCTAAAAACACCTGAAGGACTCCAAGATGGTGAAAATAAGATTATCTGGTCTGATGAGACCAATATAGAACTTTTTGGCCTTAATTCTAAGCGGTATGTTTGGAGAAAACCAAGCACTGCTCATCACCTGTCCAATACAGTCCCTACAGTGAAGCATGGTGGTGGCAGCCTCATGCTGTGGGGGTGTTTTTTCAGCTGCAGGGACAGGACGATTGGTTGCAATTGAGGGAAAGATGAATGAGGCCAAGTACAGGATATCCTGGACGAAAACCTTCTCCAAGTGCTCAGGACCTCAGACTGGGCCGAAATTTACCTTCCAACAAGACAATGACCCAAAGCACACAGCTAAAATAACGAAGGAGTGCTTCACAACAACTCTGTGACTGTTCTTGAATGGCCCGGCCAGAGCTCTGACTTAAACCCAATTGCGCATCTCTGGAGAGACCTAAAAATGGCTTTCCACCAACGTTTACCATCCAACCTGACAGAACTGAGAGGATCTGCAAGGAGGAATGGCAGAGGATCCCAAATCCAGGTGTGAAAAACTTGTTGTTTCTTTCCCAAAAAGACTCATGGCTGTGTTAGATCAAAAGTGTGCTTCTACTAAATTCTGAGCAAAGGGTCTGAATACTTAGGGATATTTCCATGTGATATTTCAGTTTTTCTTTTTTAATAAATCTGCAAAAATGTCACAATTCTGTGTTTTTCTGTCAATATGGGGTGCTGTGTGTACATTAATGAGGAAAAAAAAATTAAATGATTTTAGCAAATGGCTGCAATATCACCACATAGTGAAAAATTTAAGGGGTTCTGAATACTTTCCGTACCCACTGTAATATATATTTTACACAGCCTCGATTTATCTCCGTAATGGTTAATGCTAAACATAATTCTCACAGTGCCCTCTAAGCATTTATCATATACTCCACGCTGATGAACTTCAGATCTTTGAGGAGATTGTTGGAGAGCCTCATGGACAGCAGATTGTCAGGCCATCCACTCTCTGCCCTGCATATTCTATCTTCGATTGATTCAACCCTAAAAAAAAAGTGAAAATCAGATATGAAAACGAGCATTACTTAACAATTCTGAAATTAACTCAAGTGTATTATAGTTTAGTATTTAGTAAGTATTACATTATAAAATAGTCCCTATATCAACATTTTTGAAAATAAATAAATAAAGGACGATATGCTGGTCGCGTGACGACAGTGCCGTAAAGCGCCAGCCGCTGTCGTGAATCAGCGCAAGTGTGGCTGACTGTTGTCATGCTGTGCGCTCAAATCATGACATATTTTGGGTTATTAATAGTGTAAATGTATAAACCGGAGCTGCTGGATATCATCTGTCTGCATAGAAACACAGGCTGCTGAAGCTGCCGGAGGACTGAGAGGTAATATGACAAAGCTGCAGAACATCAAATTTAAGAGTGACTCATAAACCAGTAACGTTAACTAATAGAAGTTCATAATTACAGTAAATAAGCTCAGTCTGAAAGATCTCGGTAAGATCTCGTAACACCGGTCTAGAGTCTGTTCTGGTTGAGGATGTTTGTGCTGGTGGAGATGGTGGACACGGTCCGGATTCCGCCGTGGAGTTTCCACCGACAGCTGAACGACGCGATCGCCGAGGAGCTCAACAAGAAACTCGCCAACAAGGTGAGCTGAGGAAATCAGACAAGCGCCAAAACAAATCATGAAATACATGAATTACGTAGAAGAACTATTTATGTATGCATAAAGAGCCAGAATGAAATATCTCAAATAATTTCTTTTCTGCTCACCAAGCCTTCATTTATTTGATAAAAAAAACAGTAATATTGTGAGTACTGTAATTGTGTCGTCTAAACTCCTCCGCCCGTCTGCAGGTGGTGTATAATGTGGGTTTGTGTATCTGTCTGTATGACATGTCTAAACTGGAGGATTCCTACATCTTTCCTGGAGATGGAGCGTCTCACACTAAAGGTGACTGTTCCTCACAGAGACTCTCTGCGTCCAGCACATCCTCATTCTCTCTCTTCTCCTGCAGTGCATTTTCGATATGTGGTTTTCCACCCGTTCCTGGACGAGATTCTGGTGGGAAAGATTAAAGGCTGCAGTGCTGAAGGTGTTCATGGTAAGAGGGGAAAACAATTGTGCTTTTCTCTCCTAGTGTTCATTATCGTTAACTAAAAATAAAACCATAAAAAAACATTTTCGTTACTTTACCTTTTAATTACACTTCTCGTTAGGTTACTTTCAGTTTCATGTAGTTAAAATAACTCAATTAATTACACTAGAAAAACGTTCCCGTTACTGAATTAAAATTGAAATTATACACTAAACATTTCATTTGCAGCTATTGCCCAAGACATACCATGCTTATTTTTTCCTCTTATTTTTAGTTGGAAGCGTAAATTATTCTAAATGACCTAATTTAAATAATAATACTCGTTACTTGGATAAATAATTGTTAATTGAAATAACATAAAATATAAAAGGCAACTTTTAGTTTAAGTTGAAGTACTATAACAACTCAAAAAAAGAAAAAAAAAGTAACTGAAATAAAACAAGTATCTATTTTACTTCCGGTAGTTGCCAAGCCAACCTTTCTCATTTTATTTTTAACTTGATGTACTAAAACAGCTCAAATAAAACTGAAATTATACAGAAATTTTTTTTGTTACTTAATGCTGCAGTCCATACTCTTTGGGCGCCGTGCGGTTACTAAACAGAACGGGTGCGTCTGCGAAGAACAATTGTAGCCGGACTACTTCTCTCTGTTTATTTCTATGGCGAATTAAACCGGCCTGGGACTACTTCCGCAGCGTATCTACCCGACCAGTCTAATATTCTGAATATAACCATTATTATAGGTGTACGTAGTGATTCAGGACAACCAAAAAACACGGTTTAAAATGGATTATGGTGTACCTCGCTTATTATATGCCATTTTGAACACCAACAAGTTACTGACTCGCAGCTTAAATAAATTTACAGGGATCATATTATGCCCCTTTTTACAAATATGTACTATAAGTCTCTGGTGTCCCCAGAATGAGTCTGTGAAGTTTCACCTCAAATACTCCACAGATCATTTTATTATATCATTTTGAAAATGCCTATTTGAGTGGAAGCAGAAACACCTGTTTTCGTGCATGTCTCTTTAAATGCAAATGAGCTGCTGCTCTCCGCCCCCTTTTCCAGAATAGAGCTGCGCCACTAGAGCTGGACCATGCTGTTTTTTGGGTTCTGATTATCATGTTTATCGCGCTGAAATCATGCGTTTTAAACCATATGAGTTTAAACATCAGATACGTTTTTTTGAGCACACACATCCGAAGCACACGGACAGAAAACTGCTGTCTCAAACAAGAACAAGACTTATTACCCTACGTTCTCTTCACACACAATTGACGTAAAACACACTCGAGTACAAAAACAAGTCGATTTATGTCTGTGAGTAAACAGCTGAAATAATCTCTTTGATGTAGATCTGTGTGGCAGCAGCAATATACATTAAATAAATCAATAAATCCTCTGCTCTGTTGTCTCCTCTGAGGCTGGGACTGTAAATAGTGTTCTGTGCTCGTCTGTGCAGCCAAAGACAGAACAGTTAGCATGTTTTGCTCAAACTTTCACCATGGCATTAGAACTAGTACACCGTTGTCGCTTGCGAAAACAGTGATGGCGCCTTGGGCGTAACCTTTCATGATTAAGGGGCGGTAATATTATAATGAGATCCCTTTGCCACGTCACTAAGGGAGCGAAATCTGACGTGCTCGTTTTTTCTTGCAGAAAAAGGCTTACCAAAACAGTTACTGGGTTAATCTTGTTCACGTTTCCTTGGTTGGTAGATGCACTGGGGACCTGATTATAGCACTTAAAACCTGGAAAAGTCAGATTTTCATGATGTCACCTTTAACTGAAAAAATGTTTTTTTTTTTTTTAAATGTACTCTGTTACTAACGTAACCTCGGTTCCCTGAAATACTGTACACGTACGGGAACCTCCTTTTCTCCGATTTACTGATCCTTTTTTTCAATCCCAACCGTGCAGTTCCTGCGCTGCCCTTGTTTCAGAAATGAAACCAATGGACAGCGGCAGCGGGCTGCGGCGAGCCTCTGGCGGCAAGTGCTCCCCGAAGCCCGCCAAAATGGTCGGGGTCATCTGGCTATAATATCGTTGCTCACATAGGATTCAAACCAGACTGAAGGCGACGACAGAGTCTGCGCATCATATCACGGCTACTACCAGTACCGTTCCCGTATCTCAGGGCACCACAAGGTTACGTTAGTAACTCGCGTA
This sequence comes from Sinocyclocheilus anophthalmus, assembly GCA_018155175.1. Taxonomy (NCBI): domain Eukaryota; kingdom Metazoa; phylum Chordata; class Actinopteri; order Cypriniformes; family Cyprinidae; genus Sinocyclocheilus; species Sinocyclocheilus anophthalmus. The sequence continues at coordinate 120,851 of JADLZN010011200.1, forward strand.
CTTTCCCTTTCGATCACGACCTTCGTACTGCGTCCTCAGCCTACGGAACCTATTCATGACACCGTGCGATGGGGGTATATGAATGACTATAAGTCCAGGCGTCCAGAACGGGGCCCTGTAGATCACACAGCAGAGACATGTGTGATAGTGGGTGTTTATAAGTGAATGAGGTATTAGAAACAGTCTTTGTCAATGATTTCAACAGGGCAGTGTGCCACTTGTTCAAAGAATGATGGGAAATGTAGTCCGGGGATGACATGCAAAATTTTGTGTAGTGTGAGAGTCAATGTAATGGAAAGTGTGACATCTGGTGGTGAATAAACGGAAGTCCATGAACCGAATTCGTGACAGTAGCACTGAATTCTCTCAGCACAACCCTGTCCCTACAGACAAATAACATTGTGCAAATAGTCACTTTAAATATACAAGATAGTTGAAGATTGTTTGTGTGTATATATGTTCATGCACAAAAGTTACAATACCATATTGTAACTACAATGTATTGGGTGTTTTTTTTTATCTCAGACCTTACAAAACTGGAATGATTACATTTTTGAAAATCTTTGACAAATTTTAGAATAATTTTAATTTTTTTTACTTATAACACCCCAGGAGAAACCCTTTAATACAGTTTAATTCATACTTTGGTCCCCAAAGACAGCCTATTAAACCAGACTATGCTCTGTGTTCTCAGAGTTGCACTGTGCTGTCAAATAAATGAAAAAGACAAATGGAAACTTATTCCTCTACTCCTTGCATTTATATATTGCTCACAATTATTATGAACAGTTATTAACCTTACTGACAAGTCAACAGACTGATCTAAATGGTAATGAGGAAATCTCAACACCAAATGAACTGCCAGTGTATAATGATTGCAGCATCACTTAAACTGCAATTTAAGGATTGTTGCACCAACTCAAATGTTGGGACAAAAAATTTGGTCCAATTTGGTACAATTATTTTTGGTACAATTTCCAAATGTGCATCCTTGTATGCTTTTTGGGCAAATGCTGCACATAACCCCTTTGGTTTCAGAAGGTTCTCTGATCTTTTATGTTGGCAAAATTTTCATTATTATTACAATTTTTCTTTATTGCCTGTTTGCTGTTGCTTTCTAATTGACACCATATTGCCTTCACTAACCCCTTTTCGGAGGAATGAAACAAATGAAAGCTGATGCTTCTTTAGTTCTATGAAGGGTCTGGAAATATAAGATAATCTTAATGTATGGTCTGCCCTAAAGCGGCCATAAGCCTCAACACAGAGGCCTTGTTAGAAAGCCAAGAAAAATAAAGCTCCAATGAAGGATGGCTGCTTTAACATATGCTGGCCTGGTTTTAAATCTATTGATTGTGCGCTGCTCATGAGAGAGACTTAGGTAAGTGAAAGTGAAGTGATGTGTGGCCAAGTACGGTGACCCATACTAG
>JADLZN010011202.1:0-26552 GCA_018155175.1 Sinocyclocheilus anophthalmus
AAGACACGGTCTGTGCAAGAAACTGAACAGTATTTACAACACTATTACTTTTGTATTACCCATATTTTATTTTCCTTAAACACACGTGTAGACCTAGTTGTAATACTATGAAAGCCAGATGTGTTTGGAAGGCCTCATGGCCTGCACGACAGAGAGAAGTTAAATGGGAAAGAATGGGATTTTAGCTGAAGTTGTGATGTATTCAAATTTCAGGTATACAAGAATTTCAAAGGATGTTTCTTTTATAAATTTTTCTTTTCATTTTAATTTCATTTATGATTTGAGTAGTGTAATACTTTATTATCAATTTACCTTGAGGGTATTTACCTTTTACACAAGGGAATGTTTTATCACTGGTGTTTTTATTAAGAAACTTATTTTTGTAGAAGAAAAAAAAAAAAAAAAAAAAAAAAGAACAAAAAAAAAAAAAAAAAACAGAACTTGCTGCACTGGTGGTCGCACTGGCCTCACACTCGTCAAACAAAAAATCATGACGTCATAGTTGAAAAATGGCAATTTTAAAAACAAAACATCCGACCGTATATCGGCATTGGCAATATATCGGTCAACCACTAATCCAGAGCCTTGGCAAATGGTCCTGATGTGCATTCATGATAGTCTGGAGAAACTTATTTCACTTCATAAGATCTCAATGTATCATCAGGAGCCACGGGTATTAATTTAGTTTTGCCTGAATATGCTTTTTGGACTCTCAAAGTGCCGGCAGCTATTGACTTACATTATAGGAATCACCAAAGACCATAGATTCAGCTAAAAATCTTCTTTACTGTTCTACTAAAGAAAAAGACATCTTTTACATCTTGGATAGCCTTTGGGTGAGTAAATGAACAGCACATTTTCATTTTGGGTAAACTATCCCTTTAATGTAGCTGATCTCTTCATGTTAAGTGTATTAGCAGTGCCTCAGTATAGCTTACCAGATAGGGGGAGAGTGGGGTAAGATCAGCCACTTTTTACTTATGTGGTCCTCAAGATGAGGGAAAATGACGCAGAAGTACAATCAAAGTATCTAAAGTAACTTCAGGAGGTTTCCTATCATTTTAAATGATCAGAATTTATCTATGACAAAGGGTTCTAAAAATATGGCTTCTTATAAAAAAGTGTTCCTTTGGCTCAGTTTGCCCCAGGGTGGGGGTAAGTTGACCCGAGTCAGTGGGTAAGATGAACCATCTGGTTGTAAACTGACCATCTAACTGAATCTGGTTCAAACCCATGCTAAATTTGAAAGATAATTTACCTCTTTTAAAAACTAATTTAATAATCAAATTTCCTTTTAAAACAGTCATATTTATTTTCTTAAACAACATAAAACCAACCAAATAAAAATTTCAATCTTTAATTGTTTGCATTTCTGAAACAATATGTTTAACACCAAAGTTGTAATCTTTCCAAAAGCAGACTAAACGGAGAGTTTGTTGAGTAAAATAAAAATAAAAAACTGAATTAGAATGAAGGAATAAATGTCACTGAAACTAATGAACAATCTAGTCAAAAGATTCTTGGCATGGTAGCTTTTCTGCAACGTCGACCAGGCCATTAGCGACTACAGGTGGAAAGATATATCTGATTATAATGTGATGAAAAGCATCTTCTGGTTCTTATCAGATATGGATTTGGTGCACTTGTACACTGTCCCCATCAAATAAACTACAAAATATGTACTGTATATATGTGATTAACTAAACCAGTAATATCACATTAAAAAACCTGTTTATAATTCAGAAATTTAACTTAACCTACAGTGCCTTATGGTGGGTTAAGTTAAAATGCTGACTCAATTTACCCCACAGCATTTGGCTCACTTTGCCCCATAGCTGCCATTTTGCGAAAAAAACTAGCTTGCTTACTAATTCAGGCTAATATTTAGCTAAATGATTTACATGGTTTTATACATTGCTAAATGACTTATATGGATCATAAATATTTTTAGACCAGGATAAATTTGCTTTGATGTAACAGCCATTACATATGGTATGCTAAAATTTTACTTTGACAAGCAAAAAAACAGTTTTTAAAGTAAATGGGTACCTTCCATTCCCCCCATGTGATTCTCCTTTTCACAGTCTGGCAGAAATTATGGGTGGTTCCAAAAAGTTGCCAAGATATAGGGGGTGGGTCAACTTACCCACTGGCTCATCTTTCCCCACTCTCCCCTATCCTGTGCAATTGTGTTATATCATGATAGAAGAGTTTTAGAATTAATATTTCCTTTTACATTATAAAGGAAGAAGATGAACATACTCAGTGAGGTTTTCTGCTTGTGACTTACATTGTAGGACGTCATTCCTGGTCCAGGGAACAAAGGTGTTGAATGTGACTGTGGAAATCAACAGACATGAACAGTGTAAGATGATGATGGACTCATTTCTGACAGCAGATAAATCTCCAGTTCTTTACCTCTGTCTGAGATCTTTTTGAGCCCATTTTTGCAGAAATTCTCCAGTTTGTCTCTCAGCTGACGGACAGATTCTCTCACACCATCAAAAGAGAAGAGAGAACTGAAGGGAATGATGGGATCATCTGTAGATTCAGGAGGTGATGAGAGAGACTGGAAACTCTGCAAAAAAACAAAAATCAAACCTGTATTACTGTCAGATTTGTGCAACTCTTGTTGACTTATCATTAAGGACCCAATATACTCATAGCAAAGTTCTTTTTTGTTCTTCTCTTAAGCCCTATTCGCACGGGATTAGTATTATCTGGGGACCTTGTGTGATTTTGAAATTACCCCCCCACATCTGAATTTCGTGTGGTGCATTCGCACGGGATAAGCGAAGCCTGTGATTTTACTCGAATTTACTGACTTATCTCCCGGATACCCGGATGTCAAGGCTTTGAGAGTCCCGTTCTATGGTCCAGATGGATTTTTAAAAAAAAGAAACTAATATAGTTTTGTGTGCGCTGTGTCATTTACATTTCACTAGGTTAAGAGTATCTAGGATCTAGAGTATTCAAGAGGCCATTCAAGAACTCTCTGCTTGCTCCATCACAATAAAGTGGTCTGTCCATGTCTCTGCTCCGCCATGGCTCCCCGCTCCGCCATGGCTCCCCTCTCTGCCTGCTCCGCCATGGCTCCCTGCTCTGCCTGTTCCGCTTCATGGGCCTGGCCCTCCCATCCCTCCCCCAGGTCCGCTTCCACTCCACCATCCTCCTGGACTTGTGGGGTTTTGGTTGTGTTTGTTTGGGCATCTGGAGCCGCCCTTAGAGGGGGGGATATGTAATGTGGTGTTTTGGGTGTGTTTCTTGTCCCTGTTTGTGTCATGCTTCCCTTGCCCTCATGTATTCATGCCATTGGTTCTCTTGTTCATTGTGTCATGTTCTGATTGGTTGTCTTAATCATGTGTCTTGTTTCCCATTGGTTTGTTCGTCTTGTGACCCTCTTGTTTGCTATAAGTAGCCATTTCTGATTGGTTTGTCTTAGTCTGTGTCTTGTTTCCCATGGGTTTGTTCTTGTCCTTGGTGACCTCTTGTTTGCTATATGTAGCCATCATGTTCCCATAGTCTTCGTCGTGTATTGAAGTTGTAACCCGCTGTCGATGAGTCTAGTTTGTTTATGCCACGTCAAGTCTGCTCATGCCTAGGAAAGTCTGTTCATGCCTCATCAAGTCAAGTCTGTGTCTCTAGTCTTTGTCTGTTTGGATGTTTGGATCACCTGTAAATAAACTGCACTTGGGTTCTCACGTACGCTTGCCTTCAGTGGATGATTCGTTACAAAAATACAGAGATGCCGATTTCGCAACGGGACTAATATTATCACAGGACCTTGGTGTTCGACGAAATATGGTAGGTCATTTGCGGGGGAATTTTTACTTTACAAATTACAGACATGGCCGATTCGCACGGGATTAAGATCACAGAAAACCTCTGCAATTATTACAAATGACTGGAGGTCACAAGGTAATGCTAATCCTGTGCGAATAGGGCTTTAGGGGTAAAAGAAGTTTGAAATATGCAAACAATGATATACTGTTATCGAACATCCTGCTATCCTGCTGACATGCTATAACAGGAATATCTATGGCAAGCGCTCAGTCCACTTAATTATTTTCTACCTTCATATTTTCTTTGTTCCTTTGTAATAATAATTCATTTGACTGAGTGCTTGCCATTGATTGGCCATTGTCCTGTCCACTGTCGGTGCCCTGGCAGAAAGCGTTCATCCAAACGACTGCAGGCGGGCTCATCTGGGGCCGAGCATATCATGCTAAGCTCTTCAACAGCCATAATGAAGACACAAGAGAGCTGGCTGTCATCACTGGGATGTATGCCATTGGATTTCCCAGGTGAAAGGAACCCGGGCTCCTTCACGGAGGATGACCAGTCATCGCTTCAGAGGATATTAATGGCATAGAGTAATCAGCAGCATCCTCCTTAAATCCCCCAAAGGAGACCAAGTTGCTTGCTTTGGTCGAGGGCCCCTGTTCTTAAAGGGAGAAGAGCACCTGGCGATCATCTCACTGTGGGGAGAGTAAATCACGTGCTCTCGAGCCCGAATGCTCAGCCCTCTGACGCTGCTGTTTCTTCCTCTGAGGCTCCTGAGAGCAGAGCAATGGGAGACCCCTGGGGCGGGGCCGCTATCATGAAAGACGGTGATCCTCAAGGGAAGGAAGGCGAGACTCATGCTCTCGCAGTGAGAGCAGTCTGTCTCAACAAACACAATCTCAGCATGGGTGCGGCCCAGGCAAGTGGCGCACTCACTGTAACCATCCGAGGCATCCAGGGCCACCCTGCACAAGCCGCATTCATGGCACGACATTTTGAATCAAACATAGCAGGAAATTTGCTCATAATTTGATCTTTTGGGTTTGTTGGATAGCCGCAGCGGGGAACCGCTGAGGGAAGAGCATCTTTCTGCTGCCGGGGCACTTCTACAGCGAGTAGCAGGCTTCTTAGTTCTACTTCAGAGTACAGCAAGAAGATGATCTTCGCGCTAAAGGAGAAATATTCGAATTAATGGAATTCAGCTCTGATTTATATAGGCAGTCTGCCCACCTATTTTGGTGGGCTGAAATGCCTTTTTCATGCATTTGAATAGTAAAACATCTTCTAAGAACATAAATGTCAATGTAACAAGTCAGTGGTGTCACATTGTAGGATTGAGTACATTTGCTAAGGAAAAGAAGTTTAAAGTCTGTCAATAGATTGAAGATTATTCATAAATTTTAACCGGTTATTGATTCTGTCCTGATACTGCACAAGGACCCTTTAGGCAAGAGCAGGTTTTCTGTGATTTCTTTATGCTTAAGCATTTTTAATACACAACCTCACTTCCTGTTTGGGGTCTTCATGTTAAAATTCATCAATGTGTTACAGGGAAAAAAGTTATGAAAATAAAAGTCAGATTTGAAGATCACCTGACCCAATGTTAGTGAACATTACTAAAACATGCTGGAAAATCTAGCTGGGTGAACACTGGTTATCAAGTTTATAAACAATGTTGTAAGAAGACAAAATTAGCTAAAAATTATGAATGATTACATCCCTTACTAAACAAAAATATATGGGAATATACAGTTTTTACCAATTAAATATGTTAGAAACGATGCATCATGATACAAATGCCAACCTGTATCAATGCATACTTTTTTATATCGATTCATCGCATCGTTAACTTTTATGCCGATGCAAATTGGTGAATCTTACCATCCCTGATTTATAGCACACATTCACGGGAATGAGTAATTTGATCCCAGCATCCCTTTTGCTTCTGACTGTTAACGGAGAGTAAATGTTTAAATTAAAATGTTCTGTCATGTGTTTTTTGCTCAATATAATAGAAGGGGAGATCTTTTAGGTTTTTATGTATGCATTTTTTTGGAATTTAAAAGCGTTCTTCTGGCAATTCTGAGTTTTTGGGGTTACCGTTGTGCTGAAGAGTAGAGCCTGTGGTTAGGCTGACGATTGGCTGAACACCACAAGACAATATGATACTTAAAAAAGTAATTGCTGTGCACGTCTTCACACAGTGAAGCCTCTCTTTTGCTAAATACTCGAGACATGCAGTTATGGCTTGTGCTAATGTTGACTAGCGATATAGAAAAGTTACATTATATAATTCAATTTATTATAAAAGCTAAGCTCTATATTATATAATTTTCTATATGTGTGTTACATTGCCTGAGTACTAATATGTTTCGATATATTTTTACGCATGCAGTACCATATCTTATCACATGGACATCTACAGTATATGTCATGAAGTGTATTACTGAATATATTATGATATAAGTAAATATATTGTCACATATTTTTCACTATATGGAAAGCGGCAATTCCTTATGTGTTATTCAATATATTGCAATATAATAACACAATATAATACTAATTAGAGTTAAATCATTTAATATATTGATCATTCATACATAAGGAAATTTATTTTCTTTGTGTAAGGGTTAACCACTTCTGCACTCATGAAATGTTTCTCTGTGAGTCTCCTGTAACAGCAGGATCTGCTCAAGTCCACTAAGATTCTGTTCTTCTAGATCTGTGTTACCTGCAGGAACTGGATGTGATCCTGTGTGTGTGAAAGATGCTCCAGCTCAGCGTCTCTCCTCCTCAGATCATTGATCTCCTGCTCCAGTCGCTCCAGTCGTCCTTCAGCTCGTCTCACTGCAGCCTTTTCCTGAACTGTGATAAGCCGTATCAGCTCAGAGTGGCTTCTCTCAATGGAGCGGATTAGCTCAGTGAAGATCTTCTCATTGTCCTCCACTGCTGTCTGTGCAGAGTGCTGTTAGGACACACATCACAATCACACATGGCTTCAGTGGGACTGAAAGACAAGAGTCCTAACTGACACTGAGACAAACTTCTCATCTTCTCCAGACTCACCTTATGAGACTCCACAGCCTCTCTTAGCTGCTGAAGATCTTTTTCTCTCTGCTGGATTCTCTGCTGAAACTGCTTCCCTTGATCTGCATGCTGGCGCGCAACTGTGGGGGTCGGGCTGGAGGAAAAATGGTTAAATGTCACATAAAACTACTAATCACTAAATCATCAAGTGAACAGTTAATATGAATCCAGCATCTGTGAATTAGTGAGACCGAGGGGATGAAGATGTTGTACGGTAAGGATATAGGTTCAAGCATACGTGTCAGCATTATTTTATCAGTGCCTATGTTTAAAGGGATAGTTTTGTAGCATAGGTACATTAGACTAATTCAGACAGTTACCTTCCCTCATACCCCCCTGATGGCTCTCACTGGGCTCATCCAGGAGTGGCCTTTTTCATCAAACGTGGCTCTGTGAGCCTCCTGTTTTAGACCACACTCAAGATTTTTGTCAGGTTGCCAGGGCCTTTTTCCGTTCTCCGATATCTTACCTTTGGTTCAGGGAGCCTCCTTTTCTCAGGGTGTCTACAGATATGATAAGTTAAATTTAAGACTTTTTAAGACCTTTTTAATACCACCTTATTTGAAATTTAAGACCAAGACAGTGATGGAAATACACATTATATTACATATATATATGTAATATTTAACGCATTTAAATGTAAAAAGAAAACAAAATATCATCGCTGTCAAAAATGCTATTTGTTATTACAATATACAGTGAACTTTTCATATCAACAGACAATATCCCATACAAAATATTCCCACAAAACAAAAGTGTCGCATCACCGAGATTTTAGGTGGTGTAAACAATTTATTCTGAAGCAATATTTTCATCAGTTTTCTGTCAGCTTTTACATACTTAAATCTGCATGTTTTTAATATTTACCACAGGATGTCATTTACCTTTATAAAGGCCAATATATATATATTTTTTACCTTATTAATGTTTTATTAAGTATGCGTCATCTATCAAGTCAAATTCTTACAATTGATCAAGAAATTTAATACACTACAGGGCTGTTACCAATCAAATTAAATAATTTACACTGCAAAATTACAACTGCAATAAATAATGTTATGGGATTAATGTTGTAAATCAAATTTTGAACATACAAATAAGAAATGTTGGGGAAAAATGCATACTTTTAAGCATGAGACTAAACCGCCAGTAGGTGGCGGTAAGTCACTTATTCATTAAACAGATTCCTACAAACCGCTGAATCATTCAGTAACAAAAACGCCGGGTGTGGCTTGGAGAGTGTGCGCAATAATTCTGTTCTGATCTTTGTTTGGAACTATTTTTGTTGGTGAAATAGAACAAAACAGTCAATTGTGTCTAAAAATGTAAGTAACTTCATATACTTTACTACTTGTTTGTTGAACTAAAATCAATGTAACATTTGCAATCGTGAAAATATTCAGCAAAATAGCTTGCTTGTCATGGTATGTTACTTAACTATATCATGCTATAAATAAACTAAACATTTAGAATTTTTACCTCAGTATGTTTGTTCTGTCAGTTTCTTTGTGTCGTTACACTCATTTGATTTGATTTCTCCATGAAAGTCTCTCACAGAGACAGGCAGCACGAGCCTAAATAGAACGACCTTGATACCAGAAATACACTGTCCATTATCAATAGCTGTTTAAGCTGAATGTAATAAAATCAGAAGAATCATTCGCGCGTTTTGATGTGTGATTATATTTTGTCACTTAAGTTTTAATCAGGCTATTAGTCCTGTCGGGCAAGTACAATTCTCAAGCCATTTTTCAGTAAACTTGCATTAACCCATTTAAAGTAGTTCGGAGGCTGGACAGCGAGCTGGTGTTCAACTGTATTCTGTAACCGCAATTCTCTCTGATGACACGGTAACTACAGCGGGGGAAAAAGTACTCTTGATGGACACTCACTGGGTCCGTCAGACTGGAGAAATTTTTGTGGTAATGTGACCAAAAATATTTAAGACTTTTTAAGATTTTTTAAGGCCTTTTTCAGGAAAACTTTAAGACTTTTTAAGGACCCGCGGCCACCCTGCTTTCTGCAGCCATATCAGGTTGATAGGTTTGACGTGAGCCTTCTTGAGGAGCTGCCTTGCCTGTTCCACGGCACTTGTCAGGTTGCTAGGCTTTCCAAAGCCTCCGTAACGAGTCGCCCTTTAGGGAGCTGGCCTCTCACTTGAGAGTTTTGTGTGGTCAACTAGGTTGAGATTAGTAGTACTCCCCTCTTTTGAGAGTGTTGTTATCTGAGTGCTCTGCTCCCTAGGGCTCCATGCTGCAGTAAGGTCAAGTTGATTAGGCTCCTGCGAGCCTCCCTGATGGGCTGCCTTTGACATCAAGTGTGGCAGTCTCTGTGAGCCTCCCTATTAGCAGCCCTTAAGGGTAGTGCTCCCCTCTTTTTTCTGAGTTTTAGATCCCCATAGGTGACAGGCTATGTATGTATACCCAGGCACCTGGCTATATCCCCTTGAAGGTATCATATTTAGATATGATTCCAAGCCTTGAGCTCTGGCTTGACTTCTAGTGGATAAGTTAATTTGTGGCATGCAGATCGGGTATTTTGGCCAAAGAGAAGAGTATCACTGACAGCCACTGGTCCATCCGAGGGGTGACTTCAACGGTTTCATGTGGAGTTGTTTCTTAGTGCTTGCCTCTGTGATAATCTGGCATGCATCCCCCTCAGCATGGCAGATTTGGTATTCCATTCCCCATAGTGACTTTTAGAGGATGTAGTGTGAGTTCCCTCAAGAGGTTACACATGTAACCATGGTTCCCTGAGAGGGAACAAGACACTGCATCCCCTTGCCATACCTCTGGGACACCTGCTTCATCTCCTCCAGACGAAAAAGTGGACATTGTGTGTTCCTGGCCCCCTTAGCTATGTTCCCTCATAGTGACTTCTAGACGACACAGTGTCTCATTGGGATACTGGGATTGTCACTTTAGCCTTTTTAGGGCAAGGTTTACCAAATTTACATTTGTGTAACCAAAAGGTGATATTGAGATATTTTTGTTAATTTAATTTACTTAGAATGTTAATAAATATTACTAAACCGTCATTAAATATCCACTGAACAAAATTATAAACGCAACACTTTTGTTTTTGCCCCCATTTTTCATGAGCTGAACTCAAAGTTCTAAGACAATAGGCCTATTTCTCTCAAATATTGTTCACAAATCTGTCTAAATCTGTGTTAGTGATCACTTCTCCTTTGCCGAGATAATCCAACCACATCACAGGTGTGGCATATCAAGATGCTAATTAGACAGCATCATTATTGCACAGGCTGGCCACAATAAAAGGCCACTCTAAAATGTGCAGTTTTATCACTCGGCACAATGCCACAGATGTCGCAAGTTTTGAGGGAGCGTGCAATTGGCATGCTGACTGCAGGAATGTCCAGCAGAGATGTTGCTCATGAATTGAATGTTCATTTTCTCTACCATAAGCCGTCTCCAAAGTCGTTTTCAGAGAATTTGGCAGTACATCCAACCGGCCTCACAACCGCAGACCATTTGTAACCACACCAGCCCAGGACCTCCACTTCCAGCATCTTCACCTCCAAGATCGTCGGAGACCAGCCTTCCGGACAGCTGCTGCAACAATCGGTTGGTATAACCAAAGAATTTCTGCACAATCTGTCAGAAACTGTCTCAGGGAAGCTCGTCTGCATGCTCGTTGTCCTCATCGGGGTCTTGACCTGACTGTATTTCGTCGTCGTAACCGACTTGAGTGGTCAAATGCTCACATTCGATAGCGTTTGGAGAGGTGTTCTCTTCATGGATTAATCCCGGTTTTCACTGTACAGAGCAGATGGCAGACACCGTGTATGGCGTCGTGTGGGTGAGCGGTTTGCTGATGTCCGCGTTGGGGATCGAGTGGCTCATGGTGGCGGTGGGGTTATTGTATGGGCAGGCGTATGTTATGGACAGTGAACATAGGTGCATTTTATTGATGGCATTTTGGATGCACAGAGATACAGTGACTAGATCCTGAGGCCCATTGTTGTGCCATTCATCCACTACCATCACCTCATGTTGCAGCATGATAATGCACGGCCCCATTTTGCAAGGATCTGTACACAATTCCTGGAAGCTGAAAACTTCCCAGTTCTTGCATGGCCAGCATACTGGACATGTCACCGATTGAGCATGTTTGGTATGCTCTGGATCGTCGTATACGACAGCGTGTTCCAGTTCCTGCTAATATCCAGCAACTTCGCACAGCCTTTGAAGAGGAGTGGACCAATATTCCACAGGCTACAATCAACAACCTGATCAATTCTATGCTAAGGAGATGTGTTGCACTGCGTGAGGTAAATGGTGGTCACACCATATACTGACTGGTTTTCGGACCCCCCCGGACCCCCAATACAGTAAAACTGCACATTTTTACTGTGCAATAATCATGCTGTCTAATCAGCATTTTGATATGCCACACCTGTGAGGTGGATTGATTGTCTCGGCAAAGGAGAAGTGCTCATTAATACAGATTTAGACAGATCTGTGAACAATATTTGAGAGAAATAGGCCTTTTTGTGTACATAGAAAAGTCTTAGATCTTTGAGTTCAACTCATGTGAAATGGGGGCAAAAACAAAAGTGTTTGCGTTTATAATTTTTTTCAGTGTATGTGTTGGACTTGGCTATTTTAAGCATTTTTATCACGTGTTTTCAGATTTTTTGAAAAATCATAGGCTACTTGTTTCATTAACTAAAATAGAATAAAGTATTACTGGGTATTACTGAAGACACAATACTGTTTTTTTTTTATTATTATTATTATTATTATACATTTATTTCTCATTTATTACACTGTTAGGGTGACCAGAATGCTCAGAGTGGAATACGGGACGAACAGCTAACTTTAGCTAGAGCAGTGGCCAAAAATTATGTCTGGCCTAGGAAAATGGACATCGTCACCCTTTATTCAAATATATATTTTTTTTAATGCATATTGCGTAGTTGTGCTTTTATCAAAAACAAGGGAGAACCAATTAAATATTAATAACTTATTATATTATTGTATTTAATGTATGCTTAATTTCCTGTGAGCCTTTTGTTTTCCTATGTATTTTTTTTATCTTGAAGGATCATTCAAAGCAAATATTGAGAAATATCCTCACGGGACATCACTTTTGGCCACAACTGCATATAAGAAATTGATGTAGTATTACGAAAATGAAAAGCATTGCCTTCATTGCTGTTGGTTGAGATTTTTCTGCTGTCCCTTATGCATTCATTAACGAGAACACGTGCTCCACGGATGTAGACGTACCAGTTAGGCACAAAATAAACTCCATGGCTAGTTAGAAGACTCCAATGTGAGAGACTTGCCCACCATCAACATTTAAATTATATAATTATATTTCTATTCCAATACGCTGTTGAAATATAAACATTTAAACGATGGCTGTTATATCTCGTGTTCAAGACAGATTTATTAAAAAATACTGTACAATATGAGACATCACTAAAAAGTGAAATAAATATAATGAATAGTGCATTTAATAAAATGTTGCTCTGTAGACTTATTTTCTCTCTTATTTCTCCGCTAACTAACGAGTTATGGTCAATGAATGTCGTTCCTGAGTTAAATGTAATTAAGCTGTTACATTAACGTCTTTTAAGGGATAACATGAGATGCGATGCATTTCGGAAGTGTACTGGTTCTATAACATACCTTCTATGTTTCATGCATGTTTTTTCAGCTAAGATACTATACTAATATATATAGATATATATATATATATATATACTATGGGAATGTCCCGGGACATTTGTTCACCCTATACAGTGTGCATCTGGAGGTTGGAAGTATTTTAAAATCACACTAAAATAATTGTTTTGTTTGTTTGTTTTTTTTAGATCAGGCAATGAGTGGTTGGAAGAGAGAAGCTAGGACTGTCTACAGAAAGTACACTTCAATTTAAGATCAACGTGTTTAGATTTAGATGCAAAACTTTTATTTGTCCACTGTCATGTTGTTTCAAACTCATTTTCGATTGCAGAACACATTCTGAATAATGTTTCTGTTTCCAGAATCCAACCCATTTATGTTGATTCATCAACAACTTTAAACCTCATTGGTTCTTGCGTATCACAAGATAAACATAGCTGATTGGGGTCCTGTGTACATGAACTGATCAAAGATTTATGTGTGAATATTGACCCCATTGACTTTCAATGTGTGGACAGATGAGACATTCTTCAAAATAACTTTTTCTGTGTTCCTCAGTAACAAAGAATGTCATGTGTTGAAACAACACGAGGGTAAGTAAATCGTGAATCTTCATATTTTTCAGTGATACTACTGATCACTGATGATGTTCATACCTGTTTTTCTGTCCTCTGTGCTACAGCTGATACAGTGTTGTGGTTTTTATGTTCATCCATCGTACACAGCACACATATACATTTCTGATCAGTGCGACAGAAAACCTCAAGGAGCTTGTCATGTTTCTGGCAGATCATCTCTTGCAGCTCGTCCAGTGGCTTCAGTCACTTTGTTGGTTTTCTGAATGAATTCCTCTGTGATCACAATAGTTTGACAGTAAAGAGCTCTTGACATTCAGACAGGACTTGACGACTTTGTATTTTCTTCCATTACAGACATCACTGCACATCTCCAGCTCCAGCGTAATAGTCGGCAGAAGGTTTAGTCATCTTCAGTTTCTCCACCACTTCAGCCAGAATGGTGTTTTTAGCTAAAGCAGGTCTTGGTCTGAAGATCTGTCTGCACTGAGGGCAGCTGTAGACTCTCTTCTGATCCTCCTGATCCCAGTGGTCTGTAATACAGATCTTACAGTAACTGTGTCCACAGGAAGTGGTCACTGGATTCTTCAGGAGATCCAGACACACTGCACACATGAACTCATTTTGATCCACTGAAATTCTGGCTTCTGCCATTTTACTGCAAGAATACAGAGACACAAACACACAACCGCTCGACTACACTTTAGTTTCGCTTTCCCTGAACTCATGAGATTCCTGTTTCCTGCTTCCTGCTTCCTGCTTCTGTGTTTGAGTGACGCGTGTAAAACAGGCCAACCACTAGATGTCAGTTTCACACAGGCACCAAGAGAAAAATGACAGGGAAGCAAGAAAATGCCCTTAAAACGGCAATAATACTGTATCATAATTACTGTTACCCTTGAAATGATAACATTAACTTGGAACTTGATTTTGTCCTTTATTCCACTAGTGCAGAACTCACACCGTACACATTTTGGTAGTTGTTGTTGTTTACTTGTAGTTTAGAATTCTTGTACATTTATGTGCAAACGTGGGTGGTCAAACTGTAAACACAAAACAGTTCACAATTAATATTTAGCAGTGTTTCACATATCACATTTGCATTACGTATTATCACATGTGATACAATACGAATTTCTGGAACAATCTCTCGCGTCAGACTTGCGTTAAACTTTGTTTACTAACTAAATGCAACATATTGCACAAATATTTCAACAAGTAACATAATAAACAACATATGTCTACACAAACAGCAAACAAAAGCGTATAATATTAACCATTTAGGCGCAATGGCGCTAATCACAAATAGCGATCTATATAGCAATATATCAGTCACCTCAGATTACTTAAACAACGAAACATTACTCACCACGCTGGGAATATATAGTTTAAATCATGCTTTCATGTGAAATCATTAGAAATTCAACAAGCTACAGCAGAACAACATGGCCTTTCTCTGTCAGCCCTCTCTCTCTACTGTGCCTTCTCACTCAGCGATCACATGTGTCCACTGAAACATCGTTCTTAAAGGGGCAGCACTCAACATCCCGGCCCCTAATGACCCAAACAGGTCATTCAAAGAAAGGAAGGGTGATGCCTCAAATAAACTAGTTCAACTGATAAAATTGGCTTCCATGAGACAGATTTTATCCACAGGACGTCTGAAGACTCCTGCCTGTGTTTTCACTTCTACAGTACGCACAAGTCCATCTGTACCTGGATAAACTTGAGTAATCAGACCTAGCGGCCAGTGATTGCGTGGTGTGTTTTCATGCAGAATGATCACGAGATCTCCTACTTGGAGATTACGCTTTGGTTGTAGCCATTTTTGGCGTTGCTGCAGTGCAGGCAAATATTCTTTAAGCCATCTCGACCAGAAGATATCTGACAGATACTGGACCTGGCGCCATCTGCGTCGGTAAACATCTTGTTTTACGAAGGCTCCTGGGGGTAGAGTTGGACCTGAACGAAGTAACAACAGATGATTTGGGGTGAGTGGTAGAGGATCTGATGGGTCATCTGAGAGTTTAGTGATTGGTCTACCATTGATAATAGACTCAACGCAACAAAACAGTGTTGTTAGACCCTCGTCATCTGGTGCCTGCTGCAATAGGACAGTGTTTAAAATGGAACGAACGGTGCGAATTTGTCGCTCCCAAACACCACCCATGTGGGAGGCGGCAGGTGGATTGAAAATCCATTTTACGTTGTTCTGCAGCAGGTAATCAGAAATCCTTTGTTGATTCCATTCACTGATGGCTTTTCGCAACTCTCGTAATCCACCCACAAAATTAGTCCCGTTATCTGACCGTATTTCCGAAGGTGGGCCTCTCCTGGCGATGAATCGCTGTAATGCGTTATAAAGGTCATATCTAGGGTGTGTGCGACTTCGCATGAATAGCTCACCCCCCCCCCCCCCCCCCCCCCCCCCCCCCCCCCCCCCCCCCCCCCCCCGGCCCCCCCCCCCCCCCCCCCCCCCCCCCCCCCCCCCCCCCCCCCCCCCCCCCCCCCCCCCCCCACCCCCCCCCCCCCCCCCCCCCCCCCTCGTATTGAACATGTAAACAAACACCGACCTCTTTGTTCACTGCGTGCCCTTCTTAATCCAGAATGGCCCGAATAGCTATGCCCACTCATAATTGGCTCACACGGTGTCACTCTAGAGTCAGGTAAGTCTGCCATTTGCTGGGCTTGCGGCTTAGCTCTTAACTTGCGACACTGTAAGCATGACTTGAGAGTTCGGGTAATGACAGCACGTCCCTTTAAAATCCAGAAACGCTGACGAATTTCTGTAAGAACTCGTTCTGGACCTGCATGGCCCAAACGAAGATGGTAGTGACGAATAATCAGCTGGGTGACGTGATGATTGTTAGGTAGGATCACTGGATGTTTAGCCTCGTAAGGAATTGGGGCATTCATTAGTCTGCCTCCGACACGAAGGAGTTGATCATTTTCATCCCTAAAGGGTTTAAGTTTGAGAAGAGAACTGGGTTTGGCTTGAGTAGATCTGAAAGTTGCAGCTTGTATGTAATTGAAAATTGCTAACTCTGCTTGCTGGAGCTCACCAACAGTGATGGGGTCAGAAAGATGCACACTTACTTTCTTGCGTAACAAAGCCTTGAGACGCAACAAGATAGCAGTAGCTCTCTTCAAACGATGCCAACTGGAGTATCGTTCCAGTAGTCTGTCCACTGCATTATTCATTGCATGGTTTGGTGTTATGGTAGCTGCATAGACTTCTTTGCCTCGTTTTATCTCTGCTTCGTCCGGCAAGTCATTTATAATAAGCTGAGCAGGCCAATGTTCCTCATTGTGTCTAAGAAATTGTGGACCTGATACCCATCGTTCACTTGCCAAAAGCTCTCTCATAGTCATCCCTCGAGAAACGTCATCCGCTGGGTTAGAGGCAGAATCAATATGTCTCCAATGGCATGATTCTGAGCGTTCATGTATTTTTGATATACGGTTGGCGACAAATGTCTGGAAACGACAATGCTTGTTTTTAATGTACTGAAGTACAATAGTACTGTCCGTCCAAAAGAAAGTCCTTTCAATATTGTAATCTCTAGTGTCCTGGGGGGGGGGGCTGATATTGCTGATCCAGCTCCGTATCAAAAACTGCTTCTTACTCCTTCGTGGTATGCTAACTGGCTTGATTGGAGCAAGTCTGGCCTTTGACATCACCAGCCTGCTGGTGTCGCCAATCCTGATATATGAAACAGCACCGTAAGCCAGTTCCGAAGCATCGGAAAAGTGATGGAGCTGGGTCAGTAACAAACAACTAGTGGATGTTGGTCTAAGGCATCTTGGAATTGTCAGTGCTGACAATAGAGGCAAGTCGTTCAACCATCTGTGCCATTGTGCTGCTACGTCCACTGGTAACTCCTCATCCCAGTCGACTCTCATGCGGCACAACTCTTGAAAGATTGCTTTAGCTTTGAGCACGAAAGGGCTTGCAAATCCTAAAGGATCATAGATGGAACTGGTAGTGCTCAATACTCCTCTCTTTGTTACAGTCTTATCCACTGACTTGACATCAAATGTGAAGCAATCTCTTTCTACATCCCAAAGAACGCCCAGTGTCCGTTCAAATGGCAAATCCTCTTGGTCAAGGTTTACCTCATGTAACGATTTTGCCCAATCATCAGCTGGTATTGATTTCATCACTTCCTTAGAATTGCTTAACCACTTGGTTAATCTAAAGCCTCCACAGGTGAGCAGTTCCCGGAGTTCGGAAGCAAGTTTAATGGCGTCCTCCTCTGTTGGTACTGACTTAAGGCAATCGTCAACATAGAAATTTCGCTTCACCGTTTCCACTGTGTCGTCAGAGAAGTTTCCATGATTGTCCTCCGCCACTCGTTGCAAGGCAAAATTGGCAGCACTAGGACTCCAGACACCTCCAAACAGATGAGCCGTCATACGATAATGCTTAGGTGGTTTGTTCGGGTTGTTATCTTCCCACCACAGGAAGCGAAGCATATCTCTTTCATCAGATGGCACTCGGACCTGATAGAACATGCTCTCGATGTCCGCATTCAGAGCAATGGGTTCTTGTCTGAATTTGAGAAGGACTCCTAGCAGCTTATTGGTAAGGTCTGGGCCTTGATGAATGTGGTCATTTAATGAAGAACCTTGGTACCGTGCTGCACAATCGAAGACGATACGAACCTTCTCTGGCTTACGTGGATGTAGCACTGGATGATGTGGTAGGTACCACACGCAGCCATCTTTTCTGTTAATGTTGACGACCTCTTCTGCATATCCGTTACGCAAAGAGTCTCTAATACCCTCTGTATACTTGTGAAGCAAAGTTGGGTCCTTCTTTAGCCTCTTTCCTAGAAGGTCTAATCGATGCTTGACCATCGTGTAGTTATTGGGCAGTCGTGGTGGATATTCTTTGAACGGGATAGGAAGTGTGTAATGACCTTCCTCTTGGACTGCTTGTTTGTTCCATAGGGCCACAACTTGCTCATCGACTACTGACAGCGAGTCATTGTTCACATGCATTGGATCATCCAATTTCCAAAATCTTTCAACAGCTTGTTGTAGAGAATGGTCAGCTCGTATAAAATTGGCCGAAACAGATGTAGAGCCATCAGCTACTGGTCCATGGAGTGTCCATCCCAGGCCAGTCAGAATTGCATATGGTTCGCCAGACTCACCACAGCATGTGTCACGAGGAGCAAGTATGTCTGGTTGGTCTAGACCTATTAGCAGGTGAATGTCATCAGCTAGATCAGCATCAGGTAAACTGATTTCATCCGCAATTTCCCGCAGATGTGGCCACTGAAACACCTCCTGCTGTGTGACTAAGCTGTCCAGACTTATGTTCATGTTTTCCCGACAGAGCACTCCTTTCATCAGGAAAGAGTTCTTTTGTTGAGCATCTTCAACTTGTAGATCCACTGCTAAGGTGACTACGTTGAGGTTTTTGGTCTCCATAGTGTTCAGTTTAATGTTCATTTTGCGTGATTCCAGTTTAAGAGCATGAACTAGCTTCTTAGAAGCAAAGGTCCCATTGGAGCCACTGTCAAGCAAAGCAAAAACATTCATAGAGAATCGTTTGTGTCTGTCTGAAACCACTACAGGCAGAATGGGAAGTGCGATCTTCCTTTGACTAACTTCAATGCATTTTCTGGTGGCATGTGCTTGAATGGTTTGTGGCGGGTCGACAGCTGGCTCATCTTCAGTAGCTTGATTAGTAGATTGGCTTCTTTCGTTGTTAGAAGCTATGATAGCAGAGTGTAGCCAACTGTTGTGCCTTTTCCCGCATCCAGGCACCTTGCATACCCAGCTGCGAGAACAGATTGTGCTGCGATGACCCTTCATAAAGCAGTTCAGGCAGAGTTGCTTTCGCTGAACAAAGGCCAAACGCTCTTGAACAGACAAAGCTCTAAAGGCTTGACACTGGTTCAGGAAGTGTCCGTCAGTGCACTTTGGACATTTAAATCTTGAAGTTGTCTTTGGTGCAGATGATATGGTTGATTCATTAGTAACTGACACTGTTGCGAATGTCTGCCTTTTCTTATTGAAGCTTGACTTGGCATTTGATTTAGAACTCGCTGGAGAATTTCGACTGGCAGGCGTAAGAAGATTCCCAAAGATAGGATCAGCTCTCTTAGCGGCTTCAGATTCAACAAGACTGACTATGTCGTCCAACTTTGGTAAACGTCCAGATTTGATAATCTCATAATTTATTGTGAGCCATCTTTTCTTTAGGTCTTCAGGCAGCTTTTCTATAATCTGTAGCAAAGTGCGTCCACCATTTAGCTCATCCTCACACTTCATTGCCTTTAGAGTGTCTCGACAGCTACACAAAATGTCTGCAAAGCTTTGCAACTGCTTGTTGTCTTTAATGTCTTTGTGATTGAGCACTTTGTCGACCCATGCTTGTGATATTGCATATGGATTGCCAAAACGTCTTTTCAGAATAGCCATGGCTTCTGCATAGCCCAGGCTAGAGTCAGGGTTGTACAAGCAGTGTGAGATAGCATCTCTAGCTTGACCGACAGTGTACTGATGCAGACGAGTGAGTTTTTCTTGATCTGGCACTGTCTCTTTGTCAATCACTGAGGAAAACAATCTGATGAACTGCCAGTACTTTAAGGGTTCTCCATCGAACTTGATGATGTCAACAGGTGGTAAGTGCATGGAATCAATGTGTGACTGATACTGTTGCCTTGACAGCTCTAGTAGTTGACATAAAGAATGATCATTTCCTGCTGAGAATGATGGACGAAAGTTAAGGGATGGGTGACCTGAGACAGGAGTTGAGAAATCTTTGTTTATTGTCATTAACTCAGCCTTTTGCCGATTTTCCTCCATCTCAGCATCTTTCAGTTTCAGTAAGCCTTTTAGTCCATCCATTTCAGACTCAGCTTGCTGAAGTTGTAGTTTAAACTCTGCACGCTAACGTTCTTCTTGTTGACATAAAAGCACAGAGAACTCTTTATTTTCTTTCTGTCTTAGATTATGTAGCTCTTGAAACTGGGTAGATAGTTCATCTACAGGAGACATTTGCGGTTTAACAGCTTCATCAAGCATTTGCTGTTCCTCTTGGAAGTTTGAAGCATCAGAAGATTCCATTGATGGCTTAAAGTCTTCAAGCCAGCATAAGACTGTGTGCTGTAAGTCTTGCACATCCCTCAGAACTGACGTTAAATAGCCCTTAGAAGCATCAAGGTCATCATCATCTTCTAATGTTTTATGGTACATGTCATGAATCTCATGAAAACGCACAACAGTCTCATCCAAAGCAGCAAGTTTCATCTCTACCTCTTTGGGCTGATTACAGTTCATAGCTGTTGTAATCTGTGTCATCAAGCGTGTCACAGCAGCCTTTGCACCTCCACGTTGACGCTTGAGACCCCTTTGTTGTTGATCTGGGGTAGAACTTTCTTCTGTTTCTTGGTCCATGTTGTTATTAATTTTCTTTCTTGCTCGTGTTTGACTTTAATGTTACCCTTGAAATGATAACATTAACTTGGAACTTGATTTTGTCCTTTATTCCACTAGTGCAGAACTCACACCGTACACATTTTGGTAGTTGTTGTTGTTTACTTGTAGTTTAGAATTCTTGTACATTTATGTGCATACGTGTGCGGTCAAACTGTAAACACAAAACAGTTCACAATTAATATTTAGCAATGTTTCACATATGCATTACGTATTATCACATGTGATACAATACGAATTTCTGGAACAATCTCTCTCGTCAGACTTGCGTTAAACTTTGTTTACTAACTAAATGCAACATATTGCATGAATAGTTAAACAAGTAACATAAACAAATGTCTACACAAACAGCAAACAAAAACGTATAATATTAACCATTTAGGCGCAATGGCGCTAATCGCAAATAGCGATCTATATAGCGATATATCAGTCACCTCAGATTACTTAAACAACGAAACATTACTCACCACGCTGGGAATATATAGTTTAAATCATGCTTTCATGTGAAATCATTAGAAATTCAACAAGCTGCAGCAGAACAACATGGCCTTTCTCTGTCAGCCTTCTCTCTCTACTGTGCCTTCTCACTCAGCGATCACATGTGTCCACTGAAACATCGTTCTTAAAGGGGCAGCACTCAACAATTACTACATTTGTACTGCAAGATGGAAAACTGTTCAGATTTACAGTTTCTTAAATCTTTAGAAATGTTTTCACTTTGTTTATGATGAAATATTATATCTGGATCCTTTTTTTTTTTTTTTGTCAAAAGCCCAGAATCATTCAAGTTTATAAATTAACTTAAAATGTGTGTCACTTCTTGTTAGGGATGGCTGACATGAAACTACAGTTTCAACGCAGTGTCGAGACCCCGAAGCGTAGATGTTTCGAAACACTGCTCCAAAGCGTGATTCAAAACACCCACCCGACCGCACACGTACGTCTGGCCGACGTCGGCCCAAGAGTGAAACGTCGGCCTCATTATCTGAAACATCGAATAAGTGTCGGCCAAGCATAGGTCGATATAATTCGGTCAGTGCTCTGTTTCTCAGCTCATCAAGCGTCGGCTCTGAGTCGGCTCACGACCGGAGGCCGATGCCGCGCTTTTCTGTTTGCTGGAGCCGTTATTCGTCTCTTTTTATATAACGTAGCAACCTACAGAGAGAAGAGACTCATCCCGCGACATCTGGGGCTTTCAGGTAAGATTTCACTTGAGCTAAATTAGAAAAAAATACCATTTTGTTAATTCTGTGACACTTCAAGGTAACGTTACAAGCACTCGGTGTGCTACAGCAGGTGAAGAGACTGGGGCTCATTTCCAACTAACGGTCACTTGTTTAGCTAACGGTCACGATAACTTAGCGATTTTTATTATTATTGTTAGCGCCTTAATGTATTTCCAGCAGTTTCTCGGAGGGAAAATGTTATTAAAGCGAAGTCCTAACTGCTTTTCCGCCGTGTTTTTCACTGTTGTAGGCTAACGTTACCAGAAAGAATCCGTTTCTACGGTGAGCTATTGTTTCTGTTGCTTTTCAACTACAAAACTGAGTTTAAATTAATTATTGAATAATAATTGTTTGAGACTGTAAATTATTAATGTAATGTTTTAACTCTAGATGTTTATTTGTGTAAATGCTGTGAGTGCGTTGAGCTCTGCGCGAGCTGGGAGCAGAGTTGCCATGGAAACGTCTCTCGCTGCTGTTTTCACTGCTTTCAGGTAAGTTTAGTCCCTAAAATCACACAAATATTACATACAAACGTTCCTGACACGTTTCTTACTTGTAACATGTTTCTACTGAATATTTATTTTATAGAAATGGTTTAGCCTCTTCGAAAAAGTCCATTAGCATCTCAACCGTTTTCAGACGAGCTAGGCTAACTCTGTAGATTGAGCTCTTGTTTATGAAACTTTGGGCTTTTAATCAAATCTTCATGTGTATGAGATGTTTGATAGATCTGTAAAGGTTTTGCTGGCGATTTGTCGATGGGTTATTGGAAATAGGACTTAAATATGTACTTAACCTAAACATATACACTGTACTGTGAACCGATGGCGCCACATACATGGAGAGTATAATCGGCTGAAAACAAGTTCAATATTGATAAATTGTTCTGTGATTTCAGGAGGACAGAAAGAAACTCTACAGAACAGATGGGAAGCTCCAAGATTTCAACATTTCTGAAGGAGCTGCTGACTGAGAAGTAGAAAATACAGGTGAACTGAACTAGAAGCTCATGAAATAACTTAATATGCATTTTTCCACAATATATTTTACCTATATCCCCATGCACCTGTTATTTCCTTTGGCAAAATGTGTGTGTGTGTATATATATATATATATATATACTAATATATATATATATATATATCTAATATATAGCTATATCTATGAGGGCCCAGACTGCGACCAAATAGTTGCATTTTGCGACCATTTTTTCCTGCTGATGTGACTAAATGTTTTTAGAGGTTGCATTGGTGCGACTGAAAAATGCAAATATAATTTTATTTAAAATGAATGCGCAGGCGATTAGGTTAAAGGCTCATCCAATCACTCTGTTTTCGCTTTCCCTCCACCGCCATTCTATCGTCCTCTCAGGTACACATGCTCACTCAAGGCTATCAAAGCGCGCTAAAACACTTGTCTCACTGTCTGTCATTTATTAGAGCTCATGATGAAGCGGTCTATTATCTCATATTTTAGCAAAAACGCCTCAACGTCTAAAGACAGTATCTCAGCCGAAGGAGAGAAGGCAGATCTAGACAAAGAACAAGAAAAGGAGCATGCGAGTGAAGGGCAAACTCCTGCAGCTAAAAAGAAATGTGTTAAATTCCGTACAGAATGGCTGCGAGAATTTGAGTGGCTACAAAAAAGAGAGTAATGTAATGTATTGGGTATACTATATTGTACACAGTGTGGAACTAGCGCAGAGAACACAAAATTTGCAAAAGGGTGTTCAAACATGAATCTATAAAGCTCCACACTGAGAGCATAAAACATAGATTTTGCAGAGATGGCTTTAAGCGACAAGAGGCTGCGAGTCGAGCCTCCGAGGTGACTGAACTTTTGGCAAAGTTTAACACGGCTTATCATATTGCAAAAAGCGAGATGCCCTTCACAAAGTTTAGGTCCGAGATAATTCTTCAAAAGAAAAACGGAATTTCCATCAATCTCAATTCATCGGTGTCATTGCAGACACAATGAAAAGCAAGAGCGCATGAACTTGCCTCAGCCCCATTTATATAGTTCATGATTGATGGAGACCCAGATGTGTCTATTTTGAAAACCAGTTAACATCCTGATCGGGCACGTTGAGGTTCAGCATGCCAATGCTCAAGGTGAGTGCTCAAGAAATCTAAACTAATTGTAAAGATAATGGAATTTACAGTTCAATATCAGAGATTAAATCAGGGCTGTCTGCTCTGTAGCGTTATATTAAATGTTTTTTTAAATATATATTAAAAAAATTTATTATTGTAAAAATCACTTTTTTATTTTATACAATAAATTGATAGTTTTAACCTTTAATAATAATACCAGCTAACAGGGTTCCCTGCATAGTTTACAGCATTAAGAGAGATTTATTTCCTTTAGAAAAATTACTGTACCTGATATTTATCCAAATTAATCTTTATTGAATTGAGATTGTAATCATAACTCAAGCTTACCAAATCATGAAAATATTTTCCAATTTTTAAAATTAAATTACCAAGAGTTGTCAGCCTTGTTAAATAATGAAAATAATTTATTTACTTGATGTCGTTTATATCAACATTAAAATGTAAAAGTATGGATTTGTTTGAATAATGTGATATTATAAATTAATTTGTTGTTGTTGTTTTAAGGCATTTATGCAGCAGCAAAAGAGGCATTCTCTGCTCTAGGACCACAGTGCAAAAATTGGCTGAAAAAAAAAACTGTAGCCATGGGGGCAGATGGGGCAGCTTTAAATCTTGGACACAAGCGGGGGGTAATATCCCTTGTCCAGGCAGAGGCAGGGAACTACATTGTTCCTTTCCATATGCCTCACAGGTACGTAAACATGAAGCTAACTATCAGTCCTATACATTTCTTGGGTAGCCTTTTCTGATTACACTTTTCTGTGTAGGCTTGATCTGGCTCTGTTGTCAGTGCAAAAGGAAAACCCAATGATTGGGAAAGTTTACAACCTCAATATGGTTTGGAAAACATACCATTTCAGCAGCAAATCCATGAGGGAGCTGAGGGTCTTTGGGGAAGACCTAGGCATAAGGGTGAATTCCCCAAGTGGAGTAAAAGGAACGCGCTGGCTACCACATGTGTCTAGATCGTTGGAGACACTGTTAAAACTGGAGAGAGAGGAGGTTATCTTCAGGACCCAGCACAGTTTACTGCAGTCTATGTGCACATGCACCACTTGGCCAGTGCATCAGCAAACACAGACATTGCTGGAAGGGCCAAAAAGGTAACTATAGTATTTGTTGAAATTTAATTATTTTTATTTATTGTTGTTTATCATTATTGAGTGCAATTTAACTTTTGGTTAAGCAAGTTTTCTCTTTGGTGCTGTATTTCAGATCAAGAAGACTATGGAGGATGGAACTTTTGTAGCCTTCTGCCACTTTCTTGCTGATGTTTTTTTCTGTGATCAGTCAGTTTAGTTTACTTTTGCAAAGAAATGAAGTCATTCTACCCCAGGTAATACTATGTGTGATACAAATTATAACTTAATAAACAATCAAAAAACCACCATATTAATAACCTGACCCAACAGGCTGTCAGTGGGGTTCAAAACCTCATTGTGAACATTGAAACGATGGTAGTGAGACCCAAACCAGGAGGAAGACTCCAGCAACTTGTAACAGACATGCAGCAGCAAGTAATGGCACACACAGAATGAAGTACCATTCTACAAGTTTCAGGTAGTTATCCCGTTTTTTTATGTAATGTATGCTTATTATAATAAAACAATGTGTTGTTGTTTGATTACATAATCAGTGTAAATTAATATTATTTCAGGATGTCCCACTTTCGTATTGAAGCCACAGTGCTGGCAGAAAATGAGAGCATCTACATCAAATCTCCACAACTGTATCAGGGAGTAAAAGATACTGTGAATTCCACCATTCAAAACAGATTTGGTAGCCTTTTAGGTTATACGATTTTATTTATTGGACATTCTGCAGTATCAAAAGTATTATTAATTTTTGTATTGTTTGTGCTGGCAGGCACAGTGGGAAGCATGCATGAAACGCCTACTGCCAAGCACCTACAGCAGTGAAATGTTTCAACATCTTTAATCAGGACTCCTGGCCAACTAAGAAAGATAAACTCTTGGACTACGGTGCAGAAGAACTTTATTTTCTGCTAAAGCATTTCTCTCCTGTCCTAGAAAGGTAACTTCTATGGAGCTGAGCCAATCTCTTAAGAATGGCCTTGATCGGGTTGTGTTAGCCACAGTGTTAACTGTCTTATTTTATTTTTAGGAATGGATGTGAACAAGATCTAGTTTCAGGCACTGAAAACAATGATCACAGTCTCTTTCATGGATAAGAGCTACCTCGGACTGTGGGACATCATGTTGTCTAAGGAACCATACTGCTCTGACTACAGTATTTACATTATTTTTTTTTATAATAATCACGGTTATGCTCTTACTTAAAGCATTGTTCTCACAACCATCTAATCTGTCTTCTTATTAGAACATCCTTCAGTTAGTTCATACTATGTTGGTGCTCCCCGTGTCCTCCGCTGTGTGTGTGAGGGGCTTTTCAGCACAGAAGCAGGTCAATTCTGATGTGAGGTCATGTCTCAACCCAGACACAATGGAGGACCTCATCAGAATAAGTATAGAATGCCCAGAACTAGAAGACTTCGATGCCAGGGAAATTAAGGAGTGGTTGTCAAAGGGAAAGGCCTAGAAGGCCAAATTACAAGTCCTGGCCAAATGAATTCTTCAGAGTTCAGGGAGACTTTCTGTAGTTATTATTATAGCTCATGAATGTGATGAAAGTCTGCGT
>JADLZN010011203.1:0-36830 GCA_018155175.1 Sinocyclocheilus anophthalmus
AATATGAAATAATAATAATAATAATAATGTAACATAATAGAAACTAATTTTTTCCCAAATATATTTCACACATATTTACAAAATGTGTAAAACAAAAATTGGGATGGGGTTCCCTCACACCGGATGATCATATTACGGGTTCCTTGGCCTCCAAAAGATTGACATAGTAGGCCTATTTGAATGAAGAAATGGCAAACAATAAGCAGACATTGTCATATGCTTGGACTTACACGTCCACACTGACCAGCTCAGCCGTTATTCTATCACACACTGATAGGTTTATCTAAGACTGCAGAGTGGGGAAAAGATCTACAGTCAGGTATCCTTGGTTATCTTGTCTACCTTTGCCTAATAAAGGGATTCTTAGAGTCCAACGTTAGCTCTGAACTTTACACTCAGTGACATTAGCCAGCTCTTTAATGAGGAGGACCTGCTTTTTATTTCTTTCAAAATACAATATACCAGTAATTCCTAAAGAGTTCGCCACAATTATGGATGCTATTTCATGCTTTTGAAAAATAATACTCTTTCATTAGGAACAGTTCCCATTCCCGAACCTGTCAGCACACCTATTGGTGAAATATGTTTCACTGTAAAAAGGTAGAAACTTTAAAATAAGAGTTCTATTCCTTGAGAACATTGTCTCTACCACCTCCTGCAGTTTCACGTTGGAACAGTCTTTTTGATCATTTAAATTAGGAAAATATATGGTCCATGCAGCAAAAGTTTTTCCTTGCAAATAAAGTAATGACATATATTTTACATTACTCCATAACATGTACCCTGTCAAAAATTGTCTGAAGAAAAAATGTGGATCTGATTTTGGACACAAAATGCTCCTTTTGTCAGAATGACACAGAAACTCTTCTTCATTTGTTTTGGTCATGCAGTTATACTTCTCAGCTCTGGAAAGATGTTAGTTTGTTTATCTTGAATACTGTCTTACAAGATTTTTGAATGAATCCCAAATTTGCTATTTTTGGATTTTTTTAAGCGTATCCCAATGCCTGTTTTGTAATAAACCTAATTCTCTTCTTATGTAGATTCTATGTTCACAAATGTACATTTTTGAATTGTAAACCTGTTTTAAAAAGAGATAATAAAAAAATATTTCGCTTAACAAGAAAGCACTCAGAACGTACAATTTGCATGGCCTATAAAGCTGCTGTATTTAATCTTTAATTACTTTTCCTTTATTATTTGTTATGTTTCTATTTTGAGCTATGGTACTGGTTGTTCGTGTTTTCTCTCTTTCTCTCTAGTACTGTTATTTTTTAATTTGGTGGTTGTTTTTGGTTCAAAAAAAAAAAAAAAAAAACAAAAAAAAAAAAAAAAACAAAAAAAAAAAAAAAAAAAAAAAAAAAAAAAAAAAAAAAAAAAAAAACTCTATTGTATTGTACCAAGTGTAAACTGAATGGTTAAATTAAAAAAAATTAAAAATCCTCATATGCTTCGATTTCCAAAACAGCAGATGGCGAAGTGCTCGAGCAGCATGAGACGCACAGAAGCCGAACAAGACGCAGCGTCGCATTGAGTGTTCTGCGCATGCGCGCTGCCTCACGCTCTCTCGCTCACTCACTCACAATCAGGCATCATGGCGGACGTACTGGATCTTCATGAAGCGGGAGGAGAAGACTTTCCTATGGACGAGGATGGCGACGGTACAGTGGTTATTTACATTCAGACGGTGCACAGACAATTTATTTATTTGATATGATCTAATTTCTCCTATTTATTACTGTTAAATGTTTGAAATACTCGTGTTTATGTCTGGCGGGCCTAGTCCGATTAGCGCGCGTGCTAATAGTTAGCTAATTCAAACGAGTCGCGCTGTTGTTGTGATTCTGCTTTATTTTGTTGCCGTGCTTTGGTTTTAGTTTTTACCCGTTTTCCAATAGTCTTTTGTATTTTTATCATGGCCAGTAAAAGTATTGTATGGTCGTTGAGCATACAGGCTCTGATGCATAAGTTCATTCCGCTTGTGTGTTAGTGCTTCATTGCAGTCTTCTATTTTAGTTTATTTTTTATGTTCCATGAAGTTGCCTTTAAAACTTCATGCATGCTTTCGATAAGGCAGTTCATCATTGAATTCAGTGATGTCATCATCCCGCTTAGTTCAGTTTAAATAGTCTCTGTGCAATCAAGTCGACGATGCCCCCACGTGTCCCCAACTAAGCAAGCTAGAGGCGACAGCGGCAAGGAACCAGAACTCCCATCGGTGACAGAATGGAGAAAAAACCTTGGAGAAACCAGGCTCAGTCGGGGGACAGTTCTCCTCTGACATCGACCAGCAGTTCAATTCCAGGCTCAGCATGTCACATTGTGCATAGGCTCAAATGGTTCCGGTGGTCTGGTCCCTGGCCGTCTAGGAGAAAGGTCCTCACGGATCTGGTCTTTGTGTCTCATCTAGTTGTCCTGCTCCCAGCTGACATTTAGGGCTGTAGAATTCCTCTCTAGGTGCTGATCCAACCATCTGATATGGAGACAGACTGGATCTGGTGGCTACGGTGACCTCGGAATAAGAAAGAAACAGACTAATATTAGCATAGATGCCATTCTTCTAATGATGTAGCAAGTACATCGGGTGTTCTGGACTGTTCCCGGTTTCCGGTTGTCCCTAGTTAATGAGCCTAAAATCTTTAACTATTTTGAATATTAGAAATGTGTAGTGTGTTATGCGTAAACCCGAGTTTAAAGAGATGGGTCTGTAATCGAGATTTAAAACGTGAACAGAGTGTGTCCCCCATCTATCGTCTCCTCCCTGTCCTCCGCGAAGAATTTTAGGTATGTTATTCCAGAGTTGGGCGCTAAAAATGAGAAGAAGCGGGGGGAGGGGGGGGGGGGGGAGGCGTGCCCCAGTTGATTTTGATATTCTAGGTATTATCAAATTGCCAGAGTTTTGAGAACGCAGTGGATGTGGAGGACTATAATGCAATAAGAGCTCATTCAAATACTGAGGTGCTAAACCATTCAGGGCTTTATAAGTAATAAGCAAGATTTTAAAATCTATTCGATGTTTAATAGGGAGCCAGTGCAGTGTTGACAGAACCGGGCTAATATGTCATGCTTCCTGGTTCTAGTAAGAATTCTTGCTGCTGCATTTTGGACCAGCTGGAGTTTGTTTATTAAGCGTGCAGAACAACCACCCAATAAAGCATTACAATAATCTAACCTTGAGGTCATGAACACATTAATTAACATTTCTGCATTTGACATTGAGAGCATAGGTCGTAATTTAGATATATTTTTGAGATGGAAAAATGCAGTTTTACAAATGCTAGAAACGTGGCTTTCTAAGGAAAGATTGCTATCATATAGCACACCTAGGTTCCTAACTGATGAAGAAGAATTGACAGAGCAGCCATCAAGTGTTAGACAGTGTTCTAGGTTATTACGTGCAGATTTTTTAGGTCCTATAATTAACACCTCTGAGAAATTACTCATCATCCAGTTTTTTATATCGACTATGCATTCCGTTAGTTTTTCAAATTGGTATGTTTCGCCGGGCCACGAAGAAATATAGAGCTGAGTATCATCAGCATAACAGTGAAAGCTAACACCGTGTTTCCTGATGATATCTCCCAAGGGTAACATGTAAAGCGTGAAGAGTAATGGCCCTAGTACTGAGCCTTGAGGTACTCCATACTGCACTTGTGATCGATATGATACCTCTTCATTCACTGCTACGAACTGATGGCAGTCATATAAGTACGATTTCAACCATGCTAATGCACTTCCACTAATACCAACAAAGTTTTCTAGTCTATTCAAAAAATGTTGTGGTCAATAGTGTCGAACGCAGCACTAAGATCCAGTAGCACTAATAGAGAGATACAACCACGATCAGATGATAAGAGCAGGTCATTTGTAACTCTAATGAGAGCAGTCTCAGTACTATGATACGGTCTAAATCCTGACTGGAAATCCTCACAGATACAATTTTTCTCTAAGAAAGAATATCGGTACAGTAAGTAGAGATCGGTCTGTAAATTATCTAGTTCTTTGGGGTTAAATTGTGTTTTTTTGATGAGAGGCTTAATAACAGCCCGTTTGAAGGTTTTGGGGACATATCCTAATGACAATGGCAAATTAATAATATTCAGAAGAGGATCTATGACTTCTGGAAGCACCTCTTTTAGGAGCTTAGATGGAATAGGGTCTAACATACATGTTGTTGGTTTAGATGATTTAACAAGTTTATACAATTCTTCTTCTCCTATAGTAGAGAATGAGTGGAATTGTTCCTCAGGGGATCTATAGCACACTATCTGATGCGTTACTGTAGCTGACGGCTGCTTGGTTACAATTTTATCTTAAAAGTATCGATCTTGGATGTAAATTAGTTCATAAAGTCATTACTGCTGTGTTGTTGAGAAATGTCAACACCTGTTGATGCTTTATATTTTGTTAATTTAGCCACTGTATTGAATAAATACCTGGGCTTATGATTGTTTTCTTCTAAACGAGATGAAAAGTAATCAGATCTAGCAGTTTATAATGCTTTTCTGTAGGATTTGGTACTTTCCCGCCAAGCAATACGAAATACCTCTAGTTTTGTTTTCCTCTAGCTGCGCTCCATTTTCCGGGCTGCTCTCTTTAGGGTGCGAGTGTGCTCATTATACAATGGTGTCAAACTGTTTTCCTTAATCTTCCTTAAGCATAAGGAGTCCATAGTTTCTGCTACCTTATCAAGTTGTTCAGAGGTATGGATATGCTACGGAATTTAGATAAAGGCAGATTACTTACAAAGCTCCTTTTGTGGTAGAACAGATGGGTCTACTAGCGTGTAACAGGAGTAGAATTTACAGTTTTAGTTATATGAAGTTGCACAAGACTAGATAATGATCTGAGGTATCATCGCTTGGCTGCATAATTTAAACACCATCAACATCAATTTGTAGAATGTTTTAAGGGGTCATATTGTGCTGCTAAAAAGAACAGTATTTGGTGTATGAAATGTGTTTTATGCAGTTTAAGGTTAAAAAAACACATTATTTTCCACATACTGTACATTAATGTTTCTCCTCTATGCCCCGCCTTTCTGAAACGCGTCGATTTTTACAAAGCTCATCGGTCTGAAAAAGCGAGGTGTGCTGTGATTGGCCAGCTATCCAGTGCGTTGTGATTGGCCGAATACCTCAAGCGTGAGACGGAAATGTTACGCCCCTCACCATATTGCTTTCACAACCAAACAGCATCACACACGGCGGCCTACAGTGAGCAGAAGCCGGGGGCTGCTGTGGACGGCAGGAGGTTAGAGTGAGCCATAGGCGGGCTTGAGAACGGCGCTGCTGGCGATTTCGACGAAGGAGCGTCCAGAAGGACATCTGACGACTCCGGGCTGCACTCCGCTTCGTCCATGGTGAAAGCCGATCCGGCGATCGACAGCGCAAAGTTGTAGTATTTCCTCAGCAACCAGCACGGATCAGCTCCACCCAGGTGAAAAAGACATAGTATTAAATAGATTAAAAATATACTTGAAATTCAAGTAGTATGTTCATAATACATTTGCATTCCCAACATGCTTATTTGAAGTGCAATAAAAATATATTGAATTGCATTTTAATATATTTCTAAAAAGTATACTAGATATACTTTTGTATTAAATATATGCTTAGTTATACTTCTAAGAAATATGCTAAACAGAAGCATACTTTTAATGTATTTCTAAAAAGTATACTAGAAGTACTTTGGTAATAAATATATGCTTAGTTGCACTTTTAAGGAATATGCTAAACACATGCACACTATTAGTATATTTCTAAAAAATTATAGTAGAAATACTATGTTAATAAATGTATTTTTAGTTACACTTTTAAGGAATATGCCAAACACAAGCATACTTTTAGTGACTTTTTTAGTGTATTTACAGAAAACATACTTATGTTACCCTTACTTAAAGTATATTTTATGTCTACTTTGTGTAAGAACATAACAAAATGATTACACTTTTAGTGGGTTTTAATGTATTTTATATTGCAGTAGGCCTACACATGGTTATATTTTAAATATATATGTATTTATAATTTTAATATTTGGAAAATTACAATATTTTGAAAAACATTTTTAACTTTTACAATGTACAAACGTTTGTCAACCATTATTAAGCATTGCGATATTTAAAATATGTTGTTCAGTTTTACTTAAAAGGTTATGCTACTTTGGTTGATTAGGCTGTTGTTCATTACATGATACATTAATTGTAATAAGCTAGGTGTTTATAAATTTGTTCAAGCTTGACACCTTTATTTTCTAATATATATTTCTGAAATTCCCACAAGGATTTCAACATCATATACGAAAAAAAAATAATAATAATTCCGCTTGTTTAAATTCAAACAACCCACTGACTAAACCTGATTGGTTCCAGAGCCATTGAACGGCTCTGATTGGTTCGTATGATAATGAGCTCACCCCAGAGAGCTTTTTATATGATGTGCGTGCAAATGTCTCTTGTAGTTATGTGGAATATGTCGAAATTTAACAGATTATTGACATCGCCGTCGTGGCTCTTAGGGCACTTGGGTAAAACCACGCAATCATAGGATTAAAAAAAAACGGTTTGTTTTTTTGGGGGGCGATGATTTTTTTTTTTGCGATTTCAACTTTTTGAAACGTGAACATCTTTGGTGAATCTTCTTTCATTGGAGGGACATAAATCTCTCCAATTTTTATTAAAATATCTCCGCTTTTCTTTTGAAGATGAACGAACGTCTTAGATGGTTTGGAGCATCTTAAGGGTGAGTGATGACAGAATTCATATTGTTTTGGGGGAACTATGAAATTAATTAGAAAATATAGCGCTATGTTCTTATTGTTACCAGCTTCTGCAAGCATGTATAGCATCTGGCTTTTGGAACCTCACTGTGACTTAAGGTAAGATTTAATTCACGTTATTTGTCTGTGCCAGTCGTGTTTTTGACACATGCATTGGCAGAAAAAAATAAATAAAGTAAAATTAGTCATTATAACATGTACAACATTAACATTCTTTTATTTGCAAAATGAAGTTGAGTATTTATTTATTTATTTGTGATTTCCTGAACAATTTGGCTTCATTGTAATGAGGTTAATGATCTTTGAAAAACCATGATTATGAACATACAATTACTTTGTCTTGAGCTGATTAGCCAACTGTGGTAGTGTTCGTTGATTGGTGTTTACATACATTTGTTGTTCAAGCTTGACAACCTTATCGCCTTTATTTTCTAATATATATTCTCATTACAGATAAGAACAAAGATTAAATTGTAAGAAGGGTTGCTTATATGAGAGCATACAGCACATCTGAAACTGCTGAGGCTGGGAAGGTTTTTGACTATATTACCGACCAGGTACATTGTTCTCAGTAAGAATTCATCATTCTTAAAAAGAAAACAAATCATCAATCATCATTAGCTTTTTTGGGTATGTGTGTGAAATATTAACATTTGTTGTTTTTCAGATCAGCTGCTATAGAAGACAAACTGAAATCTGAGTGCAGAGACAAGCAAAGGAATAGTAAGTATATTTTCATGTTGTATCACCTCTGTTATAGAGATTTTTGAATCAGGCCTATGTAGGGTGATTTGGTCAATCTTGGAAGAAAAACGTTAGCAATGTGTCCATTTCAGCTGTCTATTTATGCTTGCTTTCAGTCATTCATGTAAAAATCTGTTATTGAATTTTGTTTCTGTTTAGTTTTTTTCTAAAGTTGCAAGGCTCTGGTGCAAAATATTGTATGCCAGGAGTCAGGACGACTAGGCTGTGCCCAGGTCTCCGGAACCTGTGACGACGCTCAGCTCCATCAGCCCTCCATCTGCGCCTTCGGATCCACCAGCTCTGTCTCCATCGGTCGGCCCCCAGATGTTGGCAGCCACACCATCTACATCTTGGCTCCTCGCTCCCTCGATTCCACCGTGTGTTGTCAGCACTGGGATGCTCTGGGTCTGTGCCATGTGCCAAACACCATCTAAGCTGCCAGGGCATCATCGTCATCCTCCCATCACCATCCCTTCGTGGATCCTGCCACCATCCCTACGCCATCTCCTTGTCCACCTCCAAAACCCCCTCCATCCGTCCCTATTCTGTTGCTTGAACTTTATCATCTTCAGTCTTTGAAAAACAAAGTGCATAAGTGAATAGCTTGTGTGTGTGCAGTCTTTTTTTATGTATTTTTTTTCTTCAGAAAATTGCATTGTAATTTTTATTTATTCACTGATGTAAAATTCTGTACTTTTTTAGTAAGGCCGGTATAACTGAAATGTTCTACAAATGGAAAAGATAGCTCTGCCATAGCATTTCAGTCTTTTTTTATTTATTTTTTTTATAATGTATTAAAATGTACTTGAGTATGCTTGTAGTAATACAAATATACTATAAACATACTTGTATTTCAAGTGCATTTTTAATACATTTAATAGTATGTTTTGTTTTATTTTAAGAAATACACTTAAATTGCACAATTTCAATATATTACAAATAGATTAAAATCCAACTTAAACACATCTTGAAATACACTTAATATACTTAGTTGTTTCAAAATAATACATTTAATATGCACTTAGTATAGTATAATTTAAATATAGTAAGTATGTGTCACGGTCCAGGTGTGTGGAGGCAGGCAGGATGACGAGGACATTTAATGTAGACACAAGGCAGATCCAGACAGGTGAGACATACACACACTCGGGGTAACATTCACAATAACCGACCAACTAGAACACAAGAGACAGGAACAGATATAGGGCAGTTAACGAGGGACCGACAGGTGAGCACAATGAGGTAATTAACTAATGATTGGACGGGCTAAACCAACACAATGGGAAGAAACCACAACACAACAGTCCACAGGGGTGTTACATTACTCCCCCCTCCCGGAAGGTGCGTCCTCGCACCGTAGAAACAGAGGGAGGGGCGGAGGGGGACAAGGCAGTGGATGTGAGATGGTGACAGGGGAAGGCAAAGGACTGGCAGGCAGAGCAGAGAGGTGGAGGTTTCGGCGGAGGACGGACTTCCAGGAGGAGGACGGCTAACAGAGTCCAGGGAGGTGACGATGGAGGCAGGAGCCAGGGAGACGACAGGAGGGAACCGGAGCAGGAGGTGGAGCCAGGTGGGACCCTGGCCACAGCCACATTAGCGGCCCACGGTGGAGCCGACGGAGGGAGGAGCCATGGAGGAGGAATGTCCACCAACTCCAGGGGGCCGACCTTCCCCCCCCCACCCCCAATGGCGTCGGAGCAGTGTGGAGAGGGCCTGATCGGGAACGGATAGCCAATGAGCCGGGGATGCCGATTGTCCTGTGCCAGGGTGGAGCCGAGGGCTCTGGCGACCAAGGCGGAGGCGGAGAGCCAGAGATCCGTGGCGGAGCCGGAGCGACTGAGGACCAAGGTGGAGCTGATGGGAGGAAGGAGCCCAACGGAGCCGGTAGGACAGAGCGACGAGGCGCAGCCAGAGGAGAGGAGTCCAGAGGCGATGGCGGGTCGACGCCCGACCAAGGCGTAGCCGGAGGGACGAGGGAGCATGGTGGAGCTGATGGATTGATGGGTGACTGTGGAGGCGAGGGAGCTAGGAGCCGAGGTGGAGCCACTGGGTCTACGGACCGATGTGGAGTCCGGTCCTCGGAGGCTGGAGGCGAGGGAGACTCCGACCATGGTGACGCTGGAGGAGGCCGGAGCGGGTGGGAGGGCGGACATCTTTGAGGAGCGGGCATTGGAGAGAGCCCTTCCCGGGCTGGACTGGGGATCAGGAGCCCTTCCCGGGCTAAATGAAACATCAGGAGCCCTTCCTGGGCTGGACTGGGGATCAGGAGCCCTTCCTGGGCTGAATTGGGGATCAGGAGCCCTTCCTGGGCTAAATGAAACATCAGGAGCCCTTCCTGGGCTGGACTGGGGATCAGGATCCCTTCTTGGGCTGGACTGTTTGATCAGACCCCTTCCTCTCCTCCTCATTTTTGCACCAAATACCCTCCAAGTCATTGGCCGAATAACCTCCGGAAGTGCTCACAACCCTCCAGCAGTGAATCCCGGCTCTGTGCAGTCCACAAGGCTTCTGCCCTCAAGGCTCGTCCAGACGGCATACGAGATAATGAATGACACTTTGGCCCACTCAGTCATAAACAGGTGTGGTTGCATCTCCAGGTAGCGGGAACATTGCAGCAAGAACCCGCTGCCAAAGGCTGCCTCACCCGCAAAGCTGGCTGGCCGGGCCATGGGACAGGCGGGGTAATCCATAAAAAAGAAATAAAAACTGACAAAAACTGGACAAAACAAACGAGGGAAAAGACGCCACTATACTGTACTTTTGGGTCGGTTATTCTGTCACGGACCAGGGTGTGTGGAGGCAGGCAGGACGACAAAGATTTAAAATAAGGATATTTAATGTAGACACAAAGCAGATCCAGACAGGTGAAACATACAGACACTCGGGGTAACATTCACAATAACCGACCAACTAGAACACAAGAGACAGGAACAGATATAGGGCAGTTAACGAGGGACCGACAGGTGAGCACAATGAGGTGATTAACTAATAATTAGACGGGCTAAACCAACAAAAGGGGAAGAAACCACAACAAACAGTCCACAGGGGTGTTACAGTATGTTGAAAAAGCACAATTAAATATATTGCTTTTTCACCGGGCATGCATGACGAAGCGGATATCATCCGCTTTTGGAAGGCCAAACAAAGTAATTTCGCTTTCACACGAAGCACACAGTCTTTACGACATGGCGGCGAAAACAACAAAACTACAGCGAGAATAAAAGTTACGCCTTCTTTCTTTGCATCAACATTTGGGCGGCATTATGCAAATTCTTCCCACATAGCGACATAGGTATGTGGGGGCGTGTTAGATGAGCCGTTTTAGGTAGGCGTGGTTGACTCTTAACTTTTATGAATAATATCTCTTTGGATTTGAGACTTTGTCTTTGCAACTTTACAGATCTTCTTTATGCACCAAGAGCTTGTAACACCTCAAAGAGAAAGGAAAAATTGAAATCACACCATATGATCCCTTTAAATCTAGAGTATGATTTTGACAATGAGTAGGTCCTGACACGTGTTGTCTAACCCCAATATAGTTCAGAATGTCTATTAATACTGATCCCAATGCATCTTTTTCATTATCAACATGGATATTAAAAATCACCAACAATTAAAACTTTATCTGCAGCCAGCACTAACTCGGATAGAAAATCAGCAAATTCTTTGATAAATTCTGTATGGTGCCCTGGTGGCCTGTAGTAGCCAGTACAAACATTATAGGGGATTTATCATTAACACTTGTTCTCTGGATAATGTTATATGAAGTGCCATTACTTCAAACGAGTTATACTTGAAGCCCGCCCTCTGAGAAATACTGAAAATATTGTTATAAATTGTAGAAACACCTCCCCCTTTACCTTTTGCACGTGGCTCATGTTTATAACAATAATCTTGGGGGGAAGACTCGTTTAAAATAATGTAATCATCATGTTTTATCCAAGTTTCTGTCAAACAGAGCACATCTAGTTAACGATCTGTGATCAAATCATTTACAAAGTGCTTTCGTAAGAATGGACCTGATATTCAATAAACCAAGCCTTTATCATTTTTATCTGTATTAACCTCGGTTTTTGTTTTTTTTGAACATCAATTAAATTGTTACTCTTGAATTGGTTTGAACTTTTGTTTGTATTTTCTAGTTCAGAGAACAGACACAGTCTCTATAGTGTTATATCTTGGTGAAAGGGTCTCTATGTGCTGAGAATGAACTGATTTCTGTGACGTGAGGCGGCTAGCAGACGGTCGGTTTAGCCAGTCTGTCTGCTTCCTGACCTGGGCCCCAGTTAGTCAAGTACAAACTCTAAGACTATGTGCCATATTTCTAGACAGAAGGGTGGCACCACCCCAGGAGGGATGAAGACTATTTCTTTTCAGGTCAGGTCTGCCCCAAAAACTTGTTCAATTGTCTATGAAACCTATGTTATTGTGCGTGCACCACTTAGACATCCAGCCATTGAGTGACGACAGTCTGCTATGTATCTCGTCACCATGGTAAGCAGGGAGGGGACCAGAACATATTACAGTGTCTGACACCGTACTTGCAAGTTCACACACCTCTTTAATGTTATTTTTAGTGATCTCTGACTGACAAAGTCGAACATCATTAGCGCCGGCGTGAATAACAATCTTACTGAATTTATGTTTAGCATTAGCCAGCACTTTCAAATTTGACGATGTCAGGTGCTCTGGCTCCCAGTAAACATTGGACTATATGGTTCACGTTCCGTACAATAGAATCACCAATAACTAGAGCACTTTGATCAGGTTTCTCAGTGGGTGCGTCACTGAGTGGGGAGAACCTGTTTAATGTTTTGATCGGAACGGAAGAGTGGTGTTTTGTCCCGCGACTATGCTGCCTCACAGTCACCCAGATGCACTGCTGCGGAGGCATTGTAACCGGAACCGAACAATGTACAGGACTCCCTGAGCTAGTTGCATCCAAAGCTGTATCTAGGGCCCTCACATTCTTACTGTCCTCAATTAACATTTGGATGCGTGTCTCGAATTCTGAAATCTTCTCTGTCAGCCTAACTATTGCCCTGCATTTATCACATGTGAATTCCTCGTTGCCGACAGAGAGAGCTAAACTATACATGTGGCAAACGGTGCAAACAACAAAAGCAGGAGAAGAAGCCATTACTCACCGTGATTGAAGAATGATTCTGACTTACCACTGTTGTTTGATGAACTCGTGAAAAAATGGAGCGAGAGAGAAAAGAAACGGAGCAAGAGAAAAAAAGAAAACAGCAATAGATGCGAATGGAAACACGAATGACAAGCTAACTGCAAGCTAACCGCTAACGAATGCTAACCACATAAATGTAGGGTGACCATACGTGCCATTTTCCCAGGACGCATCCTGCCAGGATTTCTATATTGCCTAAAATATCTAGGTTTTGGCTTTGTTTGCGTGTGCAGACCGATCGGTGTATGACATCAAAATACCTCGAGAGCATTTTGAAAGCATAAGGAACCGTCTGTATGGTATTTTGATGTCATACACCAATCGGTCTGCACATGCAAACAAAGCCAAAACCTAGATATTTTAGGCAATATAGAAGTCCTGGGAAAATGGCACGTATGGTCACCCTACATAAATGTTTATTTTATGTTTCAGACATAAACATCAATACTTCGTATGAGTTTTATTCATGCCAAGCACACATTGTGCAAGTAATTATAAAGCCTATTCTATTCTTCTGCCTGTTCACCAGCTACTCACTTTCATGACTTTCGGGAAAAATTGATGAATTTACATGTTGTAAATCTGACAGGATTCTGACTGGCTCATAGCTCCTGACAATTTAGTGATCAACTATGATCATTGGAAACTAAATTAAAATACAATATTACGTACAAAGTTACGTATGTTTGAGAATCATAATATCAGATATTTCACAATCTAGTTATCAAGTTTATGACTATTTTG
Source organism: Sinocyclocheilus anophthalmus (assembly GCA_018155175.1). Taxonomy (NCBI): domain Eukaryota; kingdom Metazoa; phylum Chordata; class Actinopteri; order Cypriniformes; family Cyprinidae; genus Sinocyclocheilus; species Sinocyclocheilus anophthalmus. The sequence continues at coordinate 13,454 of JADLZN010011203.1, forward strand.
AATAATAAGAAAAATTTAAGAAAACAGCTCTTGTTTTGAAATTAGATTTTCTTATATTTCAAATAAAATAAATAGCATAAAATAGCCTATACCTCATTTCACATGAGCATGAACTGGGAAGTCATAAAAATATTTTAAAGCCTTCCTAATGTAAATTAGTATAAATATATATTATAGTACTGCATAATGTGACACTATAATTTGGGCAAAGAGCACTAATGACATGTTTAAGATTTAAAGCTTTAAGTTGAAGACCTTGAAGCCCATCTTGACTTGGGACTTGACTTGAGACTTGAATGCAGAGACTTGAGACTTGTGACTTGTAAAACAATTACTTGGTCCCTACCAACGTCATGGGATAGCTTTAAAGTTTTTATGACTGGGCATGCTTATGAATAAACCCAACAAACAATATGGATAATAAATTCAATATCTTGTGGTCACAATTATATTTTCTGTTAAAAACAAGATAAAATACATGATTGTAGGAAACTAGTTAGAATTTGAAAGTTATAATTTATAGACATTTTAATAAAGATATCAAGCATCTATTCAGAGTGTGTTGACAGTCTGTGTAGTCAGGTGGTTGAGCGCCAAGAAAATCAATACTGTCAAGTATTTTGACAGTTAAAGATTAAAAGAAAAAAGTAAAAGTAACCCCAAAGTGTAGTACAAAGAACCATTATAGAATAGTGCTTATGGATGATATGTTTTTAAATAGAACTGTTACTATGTCTAAGGAACCTTTAAAGAATCGCTTTTTAGATTGTTGTCTGACTAGTTCTCTCAGTCTTGGCACCTTCATTGCTGTGAGAGACCTTCCCAGTTGGCATCAGCACATATATGTTACACATTTGCTGAATAACAGCAAGATAAACACAGGAATAAATCCTTGCTTTAATCTAGTGCCTTACACCCTAAGTACTTGAAGCTGATGAAGGGTGCAAACACTTCAGATGGCAGCTACTCCATCTTAACTGCTCTTACCATGCAGTATAAAATATATTTCATGCTGATTCTTACCAGGATAAATTGACCACCTGAGAAGACAGCTAAATATTTTGTTCATACCACATAAATGAGAACAGTTCCCTTGATCTCCCATTGTCCCCTTGAGTTAATCAGACTAAACATTTTCATTGTTTAAATATTCTAAGTCCCTGCAACAACGATATCAAGCCCTTTATGCCTGAGGTTCATTAAAAGAGAATGTCGACAGGCATAAACAGTCTCGACAAGAACCAGCCTTAAAATGAAAGCTGTCATAGTCAGTCAGTCTTATCAGGCCAGTCATGCAGAATGATTACCTTCTATTTGAATTGTTCCTCTTCAGTACAGGGAAGAAGCCAACTTTATTCTAGTGAGAGTAAATGTACACTTCCGAAATGAAAAAAAGAGCAATGGTCTGATTTATTTATATCGACCACTTGGATTACAGTGGACACAACTGACAGTTTAGCAGCCTGTTTGTTTTGACACATTTCTTTGAATGTGCTGAGGGCCACTCAAGGCCACACTCCAGGGCTGAATGTGACCTGGGATTTTCCAGACCTCACCTTGAATAGATGCTTTGTGCACTGCAACCCTGTTTCAACGTTTGTCTACCTTTTATCGCTATAGTGCAAAATCCTCTCCACTTCAGCAGATGTTATCATAAACATAATACCCCTGTACTGCATGCCTGATCCAAAACAACTAGCATTCCCATAGGCTATGCTTTTATTTTGCTGTTGAGCATATGGTCAGTTGTTTTCATAGGATATCTGCATTGAAGTACCACAGAACAAAATTGTAAGCACTTTATAAAGTATTCAAATGTATCTGAGGCAACGTTACACAGCCGTTTCAGTGCACACGAGAACAAATGTGTCAAAGTTTGTGACTGTACTCTAAAAAATGACAACAACTTACTATTACAGATGACAGACCATATTGTTGAGACATTTTTGAGCAATATGTCATTTCCCAAACAGTATGACTCAACTCGACCAAGCATGCTTCAGAGAACAGACCATAATCTCAAAAAGAATGACATATCAAGCATGAAACAAAAATGGCACAGGGCTGGTGAGGAACAGTACTCTTTCAATTACAGCATGACCTTTTCTTACCCGGCATAAAAGGGATAATTTCAAGCTTAAAGAAAAGCCACTGCATCTGGGAAGTAAAACATACAGTGGTGGAAAAGGGAGGTATTTTCCTGTTAAGAACAGAGGAAATAGTCACAGAAGTGTGTGGCATTACAGTCTGCCTGGCAGCCAGTATTTTCCAGTCCAGCAGCATGATCCAGACAGCAGAGTTTCGCCAATGTCATGTCTGTTTTTTTTTATTTTTATTTTTTATTAAACAAGTTAGACAAAGACAGACTTCAAAAGTTCTTATATATATTTGTCTCTTTACTCATTAAGCAAAAGCTGACAAATTTGGCCCTTTCAGTCATTTCAAGTCTGTACATAAATGGCTCTCTGTGCAGACACTTCCCAGGCAAATATGTTTCTTCCATGGCAATGCTCTCAATCACCATGCACATAAAATCTAAACGAACTAACAATATGAATGCAAGTTTGTGTAAAGCTATAAAGCTAAATAAAGAAAAAAATGGTGTGTTGCCATGAAAAGTGAAGTGAGATGAATCCCATTGTGGCTGGTAGTACCAGGATATAATTTATCAGTGGTTCAATCTAGGGGCCTAAAAATGTGTGTATAATAATTCTAAATGTGAACATAAGACAGTATTTTTAAAATGTATGCATACAAATTTACCTAAATGCATCTCTCTTTTGATAAATTGCATTTCATCTTAAATTCAGACACAATGTGTACACATCATCTACAGAAGGCCTATTAATATCTCTTTATAGTCCAAAAGAAGCACGGCACTCATTATCAATGAACAAGGAAATCCAAGGGCACGCTTGTTGTTTGTTGTTGTTTTCATGAAATCCTAATATAAATTAATTAAATTCAGTGATATAATTATCACTAAACAGTTAACTAAAAAGGGTAGTGAGAAAGTTATTGAGGGAAGGACAGTGAAGTAGAAAGCAGCTGTAGCGAATCAGCTAAAAGGGGAAATATGAATAATTAATTATAACTAGTTATAATTAATTATAAATAATTAGATCCGCTGTAAGTATTTACTTGACATCTCAGTGTCAACTGTCTATCAATTCTAAGAACGTTAATTTCCTGGTTAAGGAAAATAACTTTCTTACTGTACAATACTACTAAGAGCATGTAGCAAAAATCTGCATGATTAAGTGACAATGAACAACTAGTTTAAGGGTGCTTTCACACCTGGGCTGTTGTTTCAGAACCTGGTGTGTTTCCCCCTTTAGCTCGGTTCATTTGGGCATATGCGAACTGGCAATCGCGCTCAGATCCGCGCTAAAACAATCGGTCCGAGATCGCCTGAATGAGGTGATCTCGGCTCGATTGAAAACAAACTCTGGAGCGGTTCAGTTGTAGTGAAAGCAATCCGATCTAACGGACCAAAGAACCAGGCTATATCACAATGTATAAAGGGTAATTACGTAACTTCCGTGAAAAGCATTAGTTTTGTTGTTTTGCTAATACCTCAAAATGAACCTGTGAATGTCTGTGGATGAGCACGTCTTTGCCATTCAAAAATCAAAGCGCACTTTTTTTATTTTAGAATGCTGTCTTATTGCTCTTCTTTGTAGTATGTGCATTTAAAAAATGTTTTCCCAATCAATCCTGGACTACTGCTCAAAATGATAAATTAATATAACGACAGCTACAAAAAAAAAAAAAAAAAAAAGATGTTATCGTTCATTCTGACAGGTGACAGCTCAGTGGAATCCCGGAAAGTAAACCGTGGAACTTTGACCAATGAGACCACATTTTACTCGCGCGTGACTTGTATTAACAATTTTGGTCTGTTTAGAAACTTTGCCGTGTGAAAGCGAACCGCACCAAGAATAAAAAGCAACATTGTAATAATTTTAATCCCTGTTTCGGAACAAAGCAATCGATCTACAGGTGTGAAAACACCCTAACATACAATACACACACACATGCACTACAGTTGGCATAGGAAGAAGGGTTAAAGCTTAAGCAGTAAAGAGAAGAGAAATAAAAACATGAAGCTATGGTACCATCTGATATTCAGCAGATCTACAGCCTGAAGGAAACATCAGTTTCTTAGTTCAAACCTTTGTTAAAAGGTGCATTGCAAAAGATACTTAATGTATCAATAATAAGACTAAGTTTGATACTTGCAAAAGTCTCGTCTGTCTGAAAATAGATTACTGATGTCTCTGGGCTCCAGTAGGTTAGGTGATGAGAAAGAACCATTTTGAGTCAGAGGATCTTGATGAATGGAAAAACTAGGCACGAGGCCTGGCGATACTTAAGGGTTGAGAGATTTCTAGCGCACATCTTTCTTCTTCCACCTTATCCCCGGGCACGCCCCCGCACCGGCTCAGGCTCTCCACAAAGGGCAGCAATCAGAAAGATTTAGCAGAAAGACTTACAGAAGACCTGGGCCAGAACGTGCGGTGACATTTTAAAGCCTGCAGAGGTTCACGCCTCTCAAGATGGGTTTGTCTAATGAGGAAGGCTGAAATCCCAAGCGTGAGGTTGGAAATACTGGGGAGTTTTACGTCCTTTTGTCTGAGAGCATGGCAATTTGCAAATGGAAATCGATTGGGGATGATGCAAAATTACTAAAGATTCTTAGAACACTAATATATTGCCTATGTACCAACATATAATATACACTCTCGTTTAGATCATCAGAAGACAAATTCATAGATAATAAACATGGTAGGATTACATATAGGTAAGCCTCACATGAACGACACCACCCCGAGGTTCTATCATAAGACTGCATAAAGCAATATACAATATCAAAGACAATATACAAGAACAGTAACCACATACACAATGACCTGAAGTATATTTGTGTTCATTTAAAGAAAGGTTTTCCTATGAATTAATTAGAGAAGAGTCCATTTTTATGGGCATTATGTATCTTTCCTAAGTGTAAATTAATTGTGAGTTGCTCTGCCCATACTCCTTTAAGCAATAAAACTAGTGTTATTTGATGGTTTGTCTTTGGTTGCCATGGAACCAGAGGCCTGTTCTGCTTTTCTGAGGTGTTAGGTGCATTTCGGTGTAAGGGTCCATAGACCCTCGTAATTGGTCATTTGGTTAAGTGAGGGGGAGTTAGATGTTATTTGTTAAATATAACAAATAGTTGTGTGTCTGATTGGTCCAAATGCTACACAGCCCATGATTAGAAACCATTGGTCCAAGACCAGATAAAAAAGATTATCTTAGTCGCTTTAGCACATAACAAAACAGTATGTAATTTTATGAATGTTTGCACTGTAGAACTGTATTGAACCATGACTACATTTGATTATGAATTTCTGTTTTATTTGTGTTGTTAACCATAAACATTAGGAGTATCAGAATGTTTGGTTACACACAGACACAGACACACGCACACACAGACACAGACAGACGCGCACACACACACAACACACCACACCACAACACACACACACACACACTGGAACAGACTATGGATTCTCTTGTCTAGCACTTTAGATATGGTTGCTTCTTTAAACTTAAAGAAGATTAAGGAAAACAGTCCGACATTGTGGTATAATGAGCACACTCGCACCTAAAGAGAGCAGCTCAGAAAATGGAGCGCAGCTGGAGGAAAACAAAACTAGAGGTATTTTTGCTTGGCGGGAAAGTAACCTATCCTACAGAAAAGCATTAAAAACTGCTAGATCTGATTATTTTTCGTCTCTTTTAGAAGAAAACAAACATAACCCTAAGTATTTATTCAATACAGTGACTAAATTAACGAAAAATAAAGCATCAACAGATGTTGACATTTCCCAACAGCACAGCACTATTAGAGATAAAATTGTAACCATGCAGCCGTCAGCTACAGTATCACATCAGATAGTGTGCTATAGATCGCCTGAGGAACAATTCCACTCATTCTCATAGGAGAGAAAGATTTGTATAAACTTGTCAAATCATCTAAACCAACAACATGTATGTTAGACCCTATTCCATCTAAGCTACTAAAAGAGGTACTTCCAGAAGTCATAGATCCTCTTCTGGCTATTATTAATTCATCATTGTCATTAGGATATGTCCCAAAAACCTTCAAACTGGCTTTTATTAAGCCTCTCGACCCCAAAGAACTAGTTAATTACAGACCATGGCCGTGTAGGACCACCATCAATTCGTAGCAGTGAATGAAGAGGTATCACATCGATCACAAGTGCAGTATGGAGTACCTCAAGGCTCAGTACTAGGGCCGTTACTCTTCACACTTTACATGTTACCCTTGGGAGATATCATCAGAAAACACAGTGTTAGCTTTCACTGTTATGCTGATGATACTCAGCTCTATATTTCTTCGCGGCCCGCCGAAACATACCAATTTGAAAAACTAGCGGAATGCATAGTCGATATTAAAAACTGGATGACGAGTAATTTCTTACTGCTAAATTCTGAAAAAATAGAGGTGTTAATTATAGGACCTAAAAACTCTGCATGTAATAACCTAGAACACTGTCTAAGACTTGATGGCTGATCTGTAAATTCCTCGTCATCAGTTAGGAACTTAGCTGTGCTATATGATAGCAATCTTTCCTTGGAAAGCCACGTTTCTAGCATTTGTAAAAACACATTTTTCCATCTCAAAATTATATCTAAATTACGACCTATTCTCTCAATGTCAAATGCAGAAATGTTAATTCATGCGTTCATGACCTCAAGGTTAGATTATTGTAATGCTTTATTGGGTGGTTGTTCTGCACGCTTAATAAACAAACTCCAGCTGGTCCAAAATGCAGCAGCTAGAGTTCTTACTAGAACCAGGAAGTATGACCATATTAGCCCGGTTCTGTCAACACTGCACTGCTACCTATTAAACATAGTGTAGATTTTTAAATCTTGCTTATTACTTATAAAGCCCTGAGGTTTAGCACCTCAAAGCTTGAGCAAGCTCTTATTACATTATAGTCCTCCACGTCCGCTGCGTTCTCAAAACTCTAGCAATTTGATAATACCTAGAATATCAAAGTCAACTGCGGGCGGAAGATAGAGACCTGCACTCCCACGGGAGTACTGCGGGACCCAACGCAACAGGGTGCCTGGCGCGGGAACAAAAAAAAACTTTGTTTTAGTTCGTGGGGCGGGGATGTTACTACGTGCGGGTGCGGGCGGGAAGAGACTCGTGTGTGTGCGTGATGCGGAAGAATAAAATGATTCTCGGGACTCCCGCAAAATAGAAATTATCTAAATATAAAGTGTCACACAGTGTGGGCCCTCCATCTGTCGTTTCAATTCGTGCTGCTTATTCAGCGGCAGGTGGGGCTCTCCAGAGGCAGACCCATTGCCAACCCCAGTACCTCAATATTCACAACTCAACCTATTCCTTAATACCCCTCCTTGACGATTCACTCAATTCTGACCCCTAAGCAGTTTCACCCAGAATCCTCCATTCTTATCCATCAGGTTGGAGATATTTTAAAGCATTCACACTTCTCCTATAACCTGCCATTTCCTGATTTTTCTCTCCTCTCAATAACTTAATTAGTTTCCTACCTTAATTCCCTTAGGAACCTCCAAACTGGGTCTATTAAAGGTTATTTAAGCGGCATCCAATTTTTTTTTGCAAATTAATCTATGGCTCCCCCTCCCTGAAATAAATAATTCTCAAACTTCTCTCTTAAAGGAATTCAGCACTCCCAAACATCAAGCCATGACATGCCAGACAAACTATAACTTTGGACATCCTTACAAAATGCATCCACAGTCTCTGTGGATGCCATTCACTCCATACCACTCGTACCCTCGACGCCATGTTTATATTGGCTTTCTTCAGTTTCCTGAGATGCTCAGAACTCACAATAACCTCCAGATTCAACCCCAAACTCCATCCAACCATATCTGACTTATCTGCACTCGACAGCGAATCTATACATGTTCAACCTCCCGTCCCCAATTCAACCGTCGTATTGAATCGCGTTGCTTATTCGGCAGCTTATTAACCTTATGGCCAGCAAGCTAAAGACAGCATCAAATCATCCTGCCAGAGAACTCCAAATGCCCTCAGTGCCCAATGTACGTAAGTCCAGCTGAGAGAAGGGTTGCACCGGTCAAAGTGACCAGACTGAGACCATAAACTGAAGACCTAACAAAATCACTGGCAAGGTCAAAGATGACTGAAAGTCATTGCAAAGTTAACAATTCTCAATTCTGCCAAGAAATTAAAATCAAAATGTAACTATTCAAGTACCTTCCCTAATAGCTAAAGCTGGAAAAAGAGGAAAACAGTTACCATCACATGCGAGTAGAGTGAACGTGTGCACCAAGGTGTGTTGGAGAGACTCATAATCAGCCCACCAGTACTAGCTAACCCCAACTCCCATTTGTGCTCCATAGAGACTTCTCCAAACAAGGACTTGGAGCTGTACTATACCAGCAGCAAAATGGCAGGCTTGGATTCTGGCTCCAGAATGTTGGTCTCAGCCGAAAGAAGATATAGACTTCACTCTGGGAAGCTGGAGTTCCTGTCACTTAAATGGGTAGTTTGCAAGATGTTCCATGGTTTCTTGTTCTAATGTTCAATTTTCCCATTTCAGCCATTTTGGGCATCAGCCATTTTGAATTTTGTTGTAAAATACTATAGTTTACAAAGGCAATGGCATGTCATTACGAAATTTGGCATGTTTCTTTAACATGAACTTGAAGGTACCCATAGAGTTTGGGAAATTTCAAAAACTGCTAATAGCTTGTGATTAGCTTTGTTTATTGTCATGAAACTGCTCTTAATAGATTCCTTTTGTCATGCCAAGAACATAGATACCAATGTTGCAATAGTCTGTCAAACTTCCTGTCCACCATTTTTATTTAATTGGGAAAAACTACTTTTCAAACTCCTCCTAAAACATTGATCTGATTTTTACCAAATTTCCCTCTGGTCATCTTCAGACCAAGCTGGCGAAAATAGATTTCATGTTAACATTCCAAAGTGTTATCTTTTACCTTATCAACAAAATGAACAGCATGATTCAAAATAAAAAAAATCAGAGGCTGTATCTCTGCAAAGCTTTGAAATACTGACACCAAACTTGGTATGTGTCATTGCCACCCAACACTGACTGCACCAGATAAATTTGGTGTCAGCACCACCTATTGGTCAAAAGTAATAAGCAATTATGTCATATTGAAAGTGATTGTATTTTTGGGTTTTCAACCATTTTGGTTATAATGGAACCAAAGAACCAAGAACCAATAAATCCAAATGTTTTTAGTCAATACATAAGTCAATTTTATTTATAGAGCACATTTAAATTCAGCTTACACTGACCAAAGTGCTGTACAAAACAACCATAAAATACAGTAAAGTATAAAATAAAATACAAATTAAAATCCAAGATAACAATACTAATCCATAAATTAAAAATCAGGAAAGGCCATAGAATAAAGATGCGTTTTAAGTCTAGACTTAAAAACCAAAATAGACTGAGCACTCTTAATGTCAGGTGGCAACTGATTCCATAACCGTGGAGCAGCTACTGCAAAGGCTCTGTCACCTTTAAACTTAAGTCGTGACCATGGGACCTATAAAAGAGCTTTATTAGCAGATCTGAGGGATTTAGGAGCAGAATTAAATGAGATAAGATCAGAAATGTATGATGGGCTTGTCCATTAAGTGCTTTAAAAACAATCTGAAACAATTGAATTCTAAAGGAGACAGGAAGCCAGTGGAGCGACGCTAAAATTGGAGTGATATGATCAGGACCATGTCTATTCAAGTACAGTACAGGGCAGTCTTAATCCCTATTTGCACGGGATTAGTATTATCTGGGGACCTCGTGTGATTTAGAAATTACCCCCCCACACACACATCTGAATTTCATGTGGCGCATTCGCACGAGATAAGCGAAGCCTGTGACTTTACTCGAATTTAATGATTTATCTCCCGGATATGAATGTTCCTTACCGCATGCTGCTATACATGTCATCCATCTAATCGTTTTTTTGTTTTCGCTCTTCTGATGGTTTTCAGCTTTCTCTTTCTGCAAATTGTATAGCTGTATGGTTTATAGCGACAGGGGTGGTTCTATCTAGACCATTTTTATGTAGGCTTCAGCCCCCCTAAAACTATCTGAATGATCGGGCCAGTGCTGCTTCCTCTAAGTTTATCATTCTCGTGTGTTTTAAGGCTTGTCAGTTTAAACATTAAAGTGATTTTAAGCCAAATGGCACAACGATCGCACAAACCTGAAGCACGCCAAAGGAGCTCAAGTTGATCTTGCTGAAGTTGTTTGATGAGAAAGAACCAGTTTGAGTCAGATAATCTTTGGTGAATGGAAAAGTCAAGCCCGAAGCCTGGTACATACTTAGGGTGTCCTGGAGCGTTTGCTCACATCTTCATCTTCTCAGAATTCAACCAAACCACCGACTCTGGGGCGGGTCACTGATGTGAGGCCTTTAAGGTCTGAGATGATTCACGCCTCTCAAGATGGGCTTGTCCAATGAGAAAGGCCGGAATCCCAAGTGGGAGTTTGGAAATACTGGGGAGTTTATGACACTTTGTGTGGAAGCATGGTAATTTGCATATGGAACATGAATCGAAATTACTAAAGATTCTCAGGACACTAATATATTGCCAATGTACCAACATATAATATACACGCTAGTTTAGATCATCAGAAGGCGAATTCAAAGATACTAAACATGGTAGGATTACATACAGGTAAGATAACAGGAATGAGTGGTTCCATTAGCCGCATATAACACAGTATAAAAAATATCAAAGACAAACCTACACAATGATCTGAAGGATATGTGTGTTCATTCAAAGTAAGGTTTTCCTATTAATTAATTAGTAGAAATGTCCATTTCTACTGTGCATTGTGTCTCCTCCTATGGAAAAGGTAGTGATTTTCTCTACTTCGCATTCCTTTGGGCAATAAACCCAGTGATATCAGCGTTTGTTGCCATGCAACAAAGAAGCCTGTTAGACTTCCTGGGGTGTTACGCATTCCGGAGGGAAGGGTTCATGGGTCCTCATATGGCTTGTTAACTGAGGGGGTGTTACAGAGTATTTGTTAAATCAAATGAAAAATTGTTTTTGATTGGTCCAGACGCTACATTAAAAATTACAGACATGGCTGATTTTCATGGTATTAAGATAACAGCCAATCTCCGCAATTATTACAAATGACTAGAGGTCACCAGGTAATACTAATCCGGTGCGAATAGGGCTATAGGCTAGTTGCCAAGTGGGGGAATTTTTAACATGGGTTGGGCTTTCTCAGAAAGTGAAAGATTTTGGTTTCGAAAGCAGTGATTCGTATGTTAGTTAGTTCAAATATACAGATGTGTAGTTTTACAATCTGTAGATGTATAGTTTGTGTCCATACAGGAAGTGACTGTTCAGGCAATAAAGCTACTCTGAGAAATATTAACTGCAGTATGACATCTAGCTCCGGTATCTTGTGATTACCTGTGGCCTTGTGCATATATGGCAGCTGTGCTGATTCAGTACAACATCACTGCTACTTGAAATATTGCACCTTTATATCAAGTAATTGATATTAAAAAAATAAAAAATAAAATTAAAAAAAAATTTTAGGGCACATGTACACCTGCATTGTTAAATTCTCTGGGTAAAAGATGGAACAGGTTATAAAGCATGTGTGAACACACCCTTTTTAAAACAGCATTTTATTTTCCTGAACAGTGTGGTTATAAAGAAAACACAGCTTATATGAGTGCCTCATTCCTTGTGAATGTTTAGTGTAGCTTTGACAAAGCATCATTCACGCAAATGTAACTGCCAAATTAAGAAAATGTATTGGTCAGTGGTGCTGTGAATTGGCATGTCAAAGTTCACCAACTTTAACCTAAAATTTCCAAGGACATAAACATAGACAATCGGAGCGATTCTATGTTTTCTATCTTTATAAATAAAAGATGTGATAATATTAGTCCTAATCATCCTAATCAGGACTAATCATCTCTGTGATTTGGCAGGGTCGTATATAATTTTTTCAAGGTTTTTGTGTTAGATTAAATATCAGCATTGCTATGTCAATCAAATCAGAGATCTGAAATTAACTGTTATAATATATAATCTTTTTAATAGAGTTATACTTTTGCAGGCTAATTCCATAGCCTGTGAGTTACAGCCAAATTTCATATACGTATTTTATGTTCAGTTTGTGAATAGGATTTATTTATTTATATTTTTGCAATAAGTTTCCCTCCATTTCCAAGTTGTGGCCTTGGATGTTGATTTGCTTCTATGTAAGATGGTCACAGTCTCCTTCCATGGTACAACCAGTAAACAGCTTTGGAAAGCCAGAAACTAAAATGAGTGTTTCACAATTTTAAGTGGGGAGTTTTCTTTCAATTAATTCCACCACAATGACTGATCCTTTACAAAAAGTACTATTTTAGAGTTCGCGTTTATTAATTTTTCTGAAAAGTAATGCATCCAGAACAAATTAAATGTGAAATCGGTATAGAATTATAGTTACTGAATTTAGAAGTTTGTTTGGAGCTCTCCTAATCAGACAAAAAAAAAGAAACAAAATCAAACAGTTGGGTGGAACTCAAATATCCAGATGGCAGACTCCACCAAAAGTCAAAGCAATTCTAAAGTCGTGTGTATTTTTAAAATCCTCTGACTCACAGTCTTACAGCCGCTGACTTACATCTGTAAATCCCACATTTGAAAAATGGTGAGTAAAATGGCTGGGATAATGGCATTTGATCCTGCAATTTAAACCTTTGTAGTTTATTTCAGAACCCCCTTTAAATTGTATCATCAATTTTGAGAACTTCACAATATAATAAACTGTCTGTGTCACTCATCTTGCTAGTTTTTTGAGAAAAATGTATATGTTCTCTTATGTTGTTCCATTGATACTTGGGGTCATATTTACTAGCTTGTGCCAGCATAGTTATTTTGCAATTTACTTTACTGCATATGCATTTGTAGGAGTTTCCCTTTCAGACAGAAATTATATGGCAAAGTATTTCAATAAATCATCCAATGTGAATTATGGAAATGAGCTGGCTCCATCTGTGTTCTTTAATTTGCACATTGTCAACAGATCACCTGCAGAACATTCCATTCCCATCTGTGCTTTATGAGATTGTGGTCTCATGCTAATTTGCCCTATTTAGTCAATCTTAGGCCCTTGGTGTCTGGTGTGTGCAGTCTGTGGATTAGGACTAGCATTACTCTACTGTACAGTATTACTGTAAGACAGGGATCATTTGATCATAAGCCATTAGATAAGTCAATGAGATGACATGTTACATTTTTATTCCTCTGCGTCTTATGGGGGCAACATGGGTGACCTTCCAAATTTCACGAGATGAAGTGCTATATTTCACAAGAAAATGCTGTTGGACTTTATTGCATTTTGTACACAGAAAGTCCAAAAACAAAACAATAAAATAAATAAAACAAAGACACAAAGAAGGACAAAAGCCTTATAAATTTCATTTACTGAAATGTAAAATCAACACATCATTCAGTGCAAAAAATTCTAAACCACACGTTCATTCCCTTTGTGGACATAATGATTAATGCACTTTTATTTGTGGATAACAGAAAATACCAATACCAGTAATAAATAAAATACCAGTCTCAGTTATGTAACCTTGGTTGGTTCCCTTTCAGTCAGTCACATTTGACGTTACATCGACACTGACATTAGGGGTCTGACTTGGGAGTCCCAATCACCTCTGCTCTGAGTAGTAAAAAAGCAGGCCAAATGAATATTGGCGAGTGGAATTTGCATGCCCAGCCACTTCCCTGTGTACACGGGTATATAAGAGGGTGGCGTGCATCCACTCATTCAGAGTTTTGATTCAGAGCCGAGTGGTTGCCCATGTTTGAGCAATCACTCTCCCATTCATCCCTAAAAGATTAAGGAGAAGCGAAAACTAGCTTTATGTTAGCTTTCACTGCTCAGACTTACTTGCCCATTGAACAGGTCGCCTCCACCCTGCATGCAATGGCCATTCTGCAAATATATCAGGCCAAAGCACTGTATTGCACAGGGGTAGTTCTAAGCCAGGGTTAATGCAGTAACTGTGCATAGTGACCGACTTTGCCTAGCTGTGGGCCCGTGCTGTGATCTTAATCACCTAGAGGCAATGTCTACTTTGGTGGTACAGGAGCACCATCTCTGGTTGAACCTTATGGAGATGTGCAACGCCAACAAAGTGCACTTTCTTGACACCCCCATCTCCAAAGCCAGCCTTTTTGGCGACACTGGCCAAAACATGCACAATTTTTGGTTCAATCGGACTGAATTCATGCCGATTGCTGAATTCATGCCGATTGATGAATCTGAATGTAGTGTTTACATGAACGCAAAATACTTAATATTTATTAATTTATGGATAAATATACATATAAACCGCTGTGCCGGGCTGCTCCTATTTATCACACAGTAAAAATGCCCCTCCCGGCGCCCAAAACGGGTTGCTTGTGGATGAGAATCCAAAACAAGGACTGGTGGGAGGTTATCCTGCTCCACTTCACAGTTGCAGAGTGAAAGGAGAATTTTATAATGACAGGACACGCATTTATACAACACTTTATTCAAAAGGAAGAACTGCTGGTTCTGCACGTCATACATCATTACGCTATTTCTGCATCATTGCACATGCGCAGTTCTTTCAGTTTCGGGGTTCAGTCCGATCGAGTGTTTACATGCACTCTCAATCGTATTAGAAAAGGAATAAACCACCCCCTTCAATCCAATTGAAATTTCATTCCGATCGAGCTCAATCGGATCGATTAAGGTGTTTACATGAAGGTTTTTCAGTCCGATTGAGCCGTCAATCCGATTACAAATGGATTATTTGGTTGCATGTAAACGTAGCCAGTGTCATAGCTCTCAGACAGACTGAAAACAAATGGAGGCCATCAAACACATCCTGCCCCGATGTATGAACACCTCCACCAGGCTGCAGAGGGCTGGCAGTCTGTTTGTTGCAGAAAGCATCCACCTGTGGTTTCTGCATTTGCTCTGGCATGGCATCTGCTGCAACTTTGGGCCACCCAGAGGAAAGTGACGCAACCCGTGCCCTGCGAAGCGGCCCTGACTCAGGCAACCCATAGACAGAGGGGACTGCTCTTTCCCAGGAGGTGGTGAATACACTGCTCCTCCCCCGGGGAGGAGGGCCGGGGGGAGAGCTGTCTGTTTCATTCTGCTGTGCCATTGGCCCAACGACCAGTGGTACCCAAATTCTCTATGAAAGAGCAGTTCCTTCAGTCTCTGGGTTGCACTGGGTACGATCTGGCAGTGAGCAACGCGATACATCCTCACTCCCTCACTCTCTGTCTCTAGGGTTTGCCTAGATGACATGGTAGTAATAATAATAATAATAATACGTTTTATTTATATAGCGCCTTTCCAGGGCTCAAGGATGCTTTACAATGTACATGCAACAAGGAAATAATACCACTGAAAGGATGATAACTTATGGATGATAACATTCAGAAAATAAGTGAGTTTTGAATAATGACTTAAATTCAGAAATATTATTAACACAACAAAGTGAGCGACAGAGAGAATTCCAGAGTTTAGGAGCAACAACACTAAATGATCTGCCCCCCACTAAAGAGAGGCGATGCCGAGGGACAACGAGAAGGCCAGAGTCCAAAGATCGTAGTGAGTGAGTTGGGGTGTATTGGAGGAGCAGGTTACAAAGATAGGGGGGAGCCAAGCTGTGCGGAGTGCCCTTAGATTAAGTGTCCAGGCATGTTGTTCTTACAACAGATGTCTCCGAGACAGGATGGGGTGCCATGTGCGACCGGCATGCAGCCTCGGGCTCCTGGACAGGACCTCGACTGCAGTGACAGATCAATTGCCTCAAGTTCCTGGCAGTACTACTTGTCCTGCTAGGAGCAGGTCTTGTTGGTTGCGCTTTCCTGGCCCACCCGGACCAGGTTTTCCGACCTGATGCCCCTGGCAACAGCCCCTCCCTGACGAATCCCCCTGGGGAAGGGCCTTCTTTCTCAGGGGCAGGGCACAATTTAGCACCCATTTCCAGATCTTTGGAACCTCCATGTGTGGCTCCTAGATGGGACGTGAAGGACTTAGTGGCTATCACTGCCTGTGACAAGCCACCTATCACTCAGGCCAGAGCCCCCTCTACCAGGAAGTGGAGTCTGTTCGCTGACTGGGGTGATTCTCACTGTGAAGAGCCCCGGAGATGCCCGATCATTGCTGTGCTTTCCTTTTCTGCAAGAGAGGTTGGATTGGAGGCTGTCCCCCTCCACCTTGAAAGTGTATGTTGCCGCTATCGCAGCATATCATGATTGAGTGGACGGCAGGTCGGTGGGAAAGCATGACATGGTCATCAGGTTCCTGAGTGGTTAAACCCTCCTAGACCTTGCCTTGTCCCATCTTGGGATCTCTCTGTGGTCCTTTTGGATTGCAGAGAGCCCCCCTTTGAGCCACCGGTGTCAGTTGAGCTTAAGATCCTGTCTCTTAAGACAGCGCTCCTGACTGCGCTCACCTCCATAAAGAGAGTGTAGGACCGGCAAGCATTTTTGGTCAGTGAAGTGTGCCTTGGATTTGGGCCTGCTGACTCTCACAGTATCCTGAGACCATGCCTTGGATAAGTGCCCAAAGTTCCCACCACTCCTTTCTGGAAACAGGTGGTGAACTTGCAAGCGCTGCTTTTGGAGGAGGCACTGCAGCCCTTGCACTGCTGTGTCCTGTTCACGCTCTAGACGTTTATGTGGACAGCACATAGAGCTTTAGAATTTCTGACTAGCTCTTTGTCTGCTTCAGAGGACAGCAGAAGGGGAAGGCTGTCGTGCCCCCTAGGAGTAAGGGCTCACTCCATTCGGAGTGTCGCCTCCTTCTGGGTGCTGGTGCACAGCACCTCTCTAGTAGACATCTGCAGAGCCTCAGGCTGGGCGACACCTAACACCTTGTGAGGTTTTACAGCCTCTGGGTTGAGCCGGTTTCTTCTCCTGTGTTGGTAACTAAGAGGTAAGTGGCGGGAAGCCCAGCTCAGTGTCTCGCTTGCAGCGCCATCCAGCACCCTTTTGCTGACAGGCTTGGCGGAGGAGCCTGATGCCAGGCTCAGTGCTTGTGTTTGCTTGCCCCTTTGGTCAGCCACCGAACTGAGCTCAGTGCCCCACATGTAGTGATTCCCTTTGATGGGTACTCTCCACATGTTACCTCCCTTCGGGCAGGATGTGATCTCCGTAGTGTCCTTCTCCACACAGACTTAGGCATGCTTCCCCAGAGTAATGCAACTGGTCACGGCTGGAATTGAGAGAACTGAAGCATTCTTTCTTTACTCTGGGTAAAGGAACAGCACCTGCAACCATCCTTGCTTTGAATACTGTCTTTTTAGTCCCGTTTCGGTACAAAAGACTATTCGCCTCATGATGGGGATGCCAGTTGTTACTTGGCATGCAAGACCTTGCCTACATCTGCATCGCCAACCGTCCTAACACAGTTCAGTGGTTGTGACATTTTCAATAGGGACCCCTAACATCAGTGTCGACATACATCAAACGTGACTGACTGAAAGGGAACATCTTGGTTACATATGTAACCTTAATTCCCTGAAGGAGGGAATGGAGACGTCGCGTCACTCCTGCCACGACCTTGAACTACACTGCTGAACTGCCGGGACACGACACGCTGCCCTATTATTTACCCGTGTGTATGGGGGAGTGGTTGGGCATGAAAATACTGTGGTTGGGCCTGTTTTTTACTGGTCAGAAGTGATTGGGACCCCTAAAGTCAGTGTTGATGTAATTACATCGAACGAGCAATCGTCAGGGGTGGGGAAGTCAAGTCAGAAAAGTCAGAGTTTACAGCTGACATTGTGAAACACAGCAGTAAAAATCGATGTCTCGAAAAGACCACAGGGAGAAATTGGTGAGAGATAACTCATGCTAATGTGAGTATATCAAGCCCAGTACTGAGAGGAGTGGGGGAAAGAGAAAATGTAGTGCAAAGACTCATAAGAGAAACTGAAGATGCAACTGAATAAGCACGAGACCAAGGCAAGCATCAGCAGACAGTGTAGCAGTTAATCTTATGATCACTTACAATATAATAAAAACATTGGATGTTATGGGAAGTGTTGCTGGTTCTGCTTGTTTAATTTAAGCAGACTAATAATCGATTAAGGGGTTTGAACTGCATATACTACTGCATTTGACACTATCAACAACAACATTCTTTTAAACAGGACATTCTTTTGAACAGAAACTGAGGGCTATATAAATACACAAAGGAACAAAAAAGGAAACCAAATGATACACAGGTGAAACACATGAGGACTAATCAGTAACTAACAAGCCAACTAAGGCCTGGGACATTCTAGACATTTTTCAAATCTTAACCAAATTTAAAACCATGGGAGACCACAGGCATGTTTCAACCAATGTTTTGCCTTATAATCATCTGAATGCACACACAAGATGATTCGACCAGACCGCGAGACCACACACTTGCTGATTGTAGGAACGATTTCACAGTGACATATGAGATCTCACGGAGATTCACGACATCAAACGTGACTAGAGAAGAAAAATATCCGGAGGACAAGCGACGTTGTCAGCTGGCACACCTGGCGCATGTTCTGTTGTACAGTGAAAAAAAAAATAGAAAAAAAAGAATATGGGCGATGTTCTTTCTCAGTACTCTACTTTCATGGTATGTTTGTGGTTTCCAAATTTCAGCTATAGAAACATACAACATCCGGTAGGTGACGCTTGCTCACTCTCCGCAGCAATATCACCCTGTAGCCCAAGACTGGTTGCTCACTGAAGCTAAGCAGGGATAAGCCTGGTCAGTACTGTGATGTGAATGGATGGGAGACCTCCTGGGAAAACTAGGTTGCTGCTGGAAGAGGTGTTAGTGAGACCAGCAGGGGGTGCTCACCCTGCAGTCTGTGTGGGTTTTAATGCCCCAGTGTAGTGACGGGCACACTATACTGTAAAAAGCACCGTCCTCCGGATGAGAACTTAAACCAAGGTCCTGACACTGTGTGGTCACTAAAAATTAGGAGTGTAACGGTATGCTCAGGTCACGATACGGTACGTATCTCGATACTGGGTTCACGATACGATATATATCACGATATTTTGAACAAAATTTAAAATGGAGCTGTTCCATCGTGTTACCACATCCATGATAAGCTTATGTGATGTGATCTCAAGCATCTTTTGCTTTTCCGCGAGCACAGCTGTTGCACTGCGGTGAAAAAAAGCCACGACTTTTCTCACGCGACTGACGCGAGAAACATTTAAACCTGCTTGCGATGCAAGATTCAATGTGTGCGCGAAACACTTAATATGCGGTGACAACCCGGCTTCTCTCACTGCCACCTCCATGTTGCGTGCGTTGTCACTAACAACAGCAGTACTATGAGGAGCCCTTTCAAGCTCCCACTCTTGTATAGCCACTTTTAAAACTCCGGCTATGTTAGTTCCAGTGTGTGACTCAAAAAGTGGGCGAGTCTGAAGCACGAACCTTTTAATTTCACACTCTGTGGTAATAACATGCGCCATGACTGTAATATAGCTCTGACAAGCCTGCGAAGTCCACCCGTCAGTCGTTATTGCCACATTCTCTGATTTTTTCAGACCGTCGACCACCTTTGCTTTAGCTTCGCAGTACAGGGCTAGAACTACCTCTTGACTGAAGTGCGGGCGTGACAGAATATGGTATCTGGGCTCCATTACGCTAACCAATTCGCGAAATCCAACATTCTCGACCACAGAAAATGGTCTCACGTCTTTTGCAATAAAAACGCCGATGCATCTGGTTATTTCTTGAGCTTTCGCACTTGACTGAGATCATGTTGCAGCAAAACTGCGTTGTATAGATGTTTGGCCTTCTTTCACCCTTTTTGTAGCAGGAGTTTGTTGTGATGCCGTTTTAAATGGCACATCATATTCGAAGTGTTTGACGTTGTGTATGGGAGTCTTGTTTTACAGTGTTTACAAACAGTTTGTATTTTGTCTGTAATTTTTTTACCGTCGTCCTGTCGCGTGACTGGAAAACCAAAATGCTGCCAGACGTCGGACTTATAAGAAGACGGGGCATCTTCAATTTCAGTTTCAGCCAAACTAATGTTGCCCGACTAATGTTCAGTTTAAGCGATTTCTGCAACTGCGAGGAAAGCACTGTTGCAGAGTAGGTCACGTCGGCAGCTCAACCAATAGGATTAGACTGCCGTCATATCGTAAAAGTATCGCCACCACTCTACGATACATATCGTAACATATTTGCATCGCGAAATATCGTACTGCGATATATCGTTACACCCCTACTAAAAATCCCATGGCACTTCTCGTAAAGAGTAGGGGTGTGTCCTTGCCAAATTCTTTCCACTGGCCCTTGTCAATCATGGTCTCACTAATAATCACCTCCCCGAATTGGCTTTCTTTCTCTCTCTTCTCTCCCCCTTTTCATAGGTTTCATGTGACGTCACACAGATGGCCTCTTGTGGCCGCCATTTGTAGGACCGAATTGCAATTCCGTCAATCTGCTGTGCTGTGTTCTGGGCTGTGCTAACAGCAAATCACAATGGATTATTTACCAAGAGATGTGGATGTATTGGATTCTTTTGTTTAAATATTTCTCGTAAGCATAGATGAGTTTTTATATTTTAGTATTTTAGTTAGCAAGTTCATAATGCAAAAGGTTAAATTTGCGTGCGAATCAGTATGCTGATTTGCCAGAAAACTTCCGTTATGCTCCACCTAAAGCTAATAAATCAATGAGATGTGTAGCGTCTCGGCCAATATGACACAACCCTAATTTTAATTGATTCAACAATCAAGTAGTCATTAGGTTAAATAACAAATCGTCACAGGTCCCTCACTGCAATAACTGGGGCCAGGATGTCTGCTGAACAAAGGCGATTCTATGGTCACCATGAAACTATGATGATATCACTGGTTTGATGTACCCCCAGGAAGGTGGAGAAGGATAGCCCCACTCTGTGTCCAAGGACAAAGCAGAGTAGGAAATGGAATGGTTCTAGTTAAATTCATAGAAAAAACAGTTATTTGAATGAACACACATATTCTTTAGGCCATTGGGTATATTATTGTCATTTGTGTATTTTGTCTTTGATATTTTTGGACTATTTTAGTATGCTTGTGAGGGGACACATTCCTGATCCTCCCTTTTCACTATATGTAATCTGACCTTGTTTAGTATCTATGAATTTGCATTCTTATGATCGAAACAAGCGTGTATATTATATGGTGGTACATAGGCAATATATATTAGGGCCCTGAGAATCGTTAATAATTTCGATTTACGTCCATTTGCAAATTACCATGCTTAGAAAACAAAGGGTCGTAAACCCTCCAGCAACTGCCACCTCCCGCTCGGAAATTCCATTTTGCTCATTGGACAAGCCCATCTTGAAAGGAGGAGATCTTCTCCGACCTTAAAGGCCACAATTCATGTGACCCGCCCAGTCGGTGGTTCAGTCAGAAGCAAAGATGAAGATGTGAGAAAAAACGCTTCAGGATACCAAAGCATATGTGCCAGGCCTTTTCTTCGGCCTAGTCCTTTCCAGTCATCAAGTGACACTGACTCAAACTGATTCTTTTCATCGACCCGAATTCAGCAAAAATCTACGGGAAGCTTTAAGATTTGCAACAGGAATCTCTTTCAGACCGCCGAGACTCGATAAGTATCAAACTTAGTCATTAATTGATACATTAGGTATCATTTGCACCTTTTTACAAAGGTGTTTTTGAACTCAGAATCTGACGTATCCCTGATGGCTTTGATCTGTTGAATATACATGCCAAGTGTTCCATAAAATCCATTCTTTATGCCTCATTCTATGCTGAGTTAAACTTTAACCCATTCCTATACCAACTGTATGCGTGTGTATTTGTGTGTATGTGTATGTTAGACCAGTTAATGTGTTTATGTAGGATGTTAGACTAGTTTAAGTGTTTATAAAGTTAATAAAACCTTACTTGTATCACAATTGACGTGTTCATTGTTTACTCATAAACGGAGTCAATAATCATGCAGATTTACGTTACAAACTTAGAGAATTGTACAGTAAGAAAGTTATTTAACCAGGAAATTAACGTTCTTAGAAATGACAAGACAGTTGACCCTGAGAGGTCAGCTAAATATCTACAGTGGATCTAAAATAGGACTAGTTAATTATAACTAGTTATGGTTAAATATTCATATTTCCCATGAGCTGATTCACTACAGATTTTGGTGGAGAGAATGCGGGCATGATAAAACGAAAGTTATGAGTTTAAAAACTGTCAACTTAAAAGTGTGTGCTTGATAGTCCAGGTTAAAATAGGACGTGATTTCAGATGCCCGGTGGTGTCCCTATTTGCTTGCTTGTTGAGATGCAGATAAAGTGGGGGTTTGAATTGGTACCGCTATTATAATTGAAATGTGAGATGTGTTGCGCCTTTATAGGGAACCGTTGGGCATGATGGAGTGCAGTAGTCTCGCGACTTCTGGCAGACACACGTGATACTTTCCCCGCGCGGCCGGGACGTGCAAAATTGCCCTTTGGCCAATTATATTACGTCCCCGTTGTCTGTTTTTGCTAAAGTTGAATCCTGCCTCGTCAATGTAAATACATTCATGCGGCTGGGCATCTCCATCCATGTCCAAGATTGTCTGTAACAAAAAAAATACATATTGTGGATGGCTTTACTCAAAGCACACACTTACACTGCTACATATACAGAACCGACCCACCCCACCACACATGTACCTGTGTAGCTTTCTGAATGTATGTATGTGGTACATATTCATCTGTTACTGGACTGCACCCATTCTTTATTGTAAATGTAAAGGACTGAAACACTTACCTGTACATATTCATGTCGAAGTTCTTTGACCCTGACACTGTTCCTCTCAAACGGGACACTGTACAATTGCTTCATGGTCATGTTGTGCTTTACCAAGATGCATCTGATAGTTGTAATGCTTACTCAATTTATGTTGTTGAATACTTGCCTATCTGCAAGTATTTGTTGCTGTAGCTGGTGGAGACAGATTGCATTGTTTGCTCTGACTAGGTTCACTATGGCAAGTTCCTGCTGTTGGGTGAACAGTGTTGTGGGAAAATTAATGTTTTTCTCTTTGTGTATGTCACCTGAAATGCAACAAAGACATCACGCAGTAAAACAGAGAGCCTTTGAAGTCTTTAGTTCGGGTAATTTAATAAGGAAAGACAGAGGGGTTAGTCATAAATAAAGACCTTTGACCTCACAGGTGTGAAGGCACGCAAACACACAGTAAAAACAATGATCAGAAAGAGCCTTTGAACTCTTCAGTGCAGGAAAGACAGG
>JADLZN010011204.1:0-15430 GCA_018155175.1 Sinocyclocheilus anophthalmus
AATTTCTACAGGCGATTTATCAGAGACTTCAGCGCAGTCGCCGCCCCCCTGACAACCATGACAAAACGTCACGCTGCCAGATTGAGTTGGTCACCAGAGTCACGGCAAGCATTCAACGAACTAAAGACTCGGTTCACTTCCGCACCCATCCTTCGACACCCCGACCCAGAAAGCAAATTCATAGTGGAGGTCGACAGCTTCTAACACAGGGGTAGGGGCTATACTGTCTCAACATCATGGTACACCCGCAAAGATGTATCCGTGTATATTTTTCTCCCGCAAACTCACAGCCGCGGAACGGAATTACGACGTGGGCAACCGTGAAGTTCTTGCAATAAAGTTAGCGCTTTAGGAATGGCGTCATTGGCTGGAGGGAGCTGCTCTTCCATTCATCGTTCTCACGGATCACAAGAATCTTGAGTATCTGCGCTCAGCTAAACATCTAAACCCCCGACAGGCCAGGTGGGCACTATTCTTCACGAGGTTTTGGTTCACGGTGACATACCGGCCAGGCACCAAGAATACCAAGGCTGACGGCTGATGCTCTCTCTCGCCAAACTGAGGAAACGAGCCATCCCATCTCCCACGAAAATATCATTCCCGACAAACTGCTCTTGGCACCAGTACAATGGGATATCATGACTGAGATTGAACATCTGAATCTTCAAAATCCGCTGCCTCCTGAATGCCCTGCAAACCTCACCTATGTCCCTGAATCCCTTCTACCTTACTGCCTGGTGCTACGGGCAGGCGGTCAAGTACAACTAACGCTCAGTTCAGGTCCTGGGGACGCTGGTAAGTTCACTGGGCCTGCCAAGAGAATTCCTCGGACCCCGATTCATACTGGTGGTCCACATTGCTGACTGACACAACCAAATTTATCCAGAACTGCATCACATGCAACACATCCAAATCCCCTACAGCTTCCAGCCGGTTTGCTAAATCCACTACCTACACCCCACCGACCTTGGTCTCATATTGCCATCGATTTCATCACCGACCTGGCCAATTCTCAAGGTAACACCACTATACTCACCATTGTTGACCGATTCTCCAAAGCCTGCCGTCTGATTTCGCTGCCTAAACTCCCCACATCCTTCGAAACCGCTGAGCTACTTTGTAATCATGTGTTTTGTTTCTATGGATTACCTGATGACATAGTCTCCGATCGAGGACCCTAGTTCACCTCTAGGGTATGGTCCGCATTCTTCAGGCATCTCAATGTGAACATCAGCCTCACATCCAGCTATCACCCCCAATCCAACGGGCAAACCGAGCGCCTAAATCAGGAGGTGATACGATTCCTCAGATCCTACTGCCAACGACAACAATCTGACTGGAGCAGGTACTTGCTATGGGCCGAATATGCCCAAAACTCATTGAGGAAACCCTCCACCGGTATGACCCCTTTCCAGTGCATCCTGGGCTTTCAACCTCCACTGTTTCTCTGGTCTGGCGAACCCACTGAATTACCTTCTGTCACAGATTGGTTGCAACACAGCGAGGAGGGTCTGGGACCGGGCACATACTCACCTACTTCATGCGGCTACTTCTCAAGCCTTTCAACAAAAAAAATTATAAAACACATAGTGGTAAGTAATTAATTAAGAAAAAAAAAAAAAAAACCAAAAACAAAGACGCTCTGCATCAAGACAACAGCCAACCGACCTCGACGTCCCAGTCCCAGTATACCCCAGGCCCAGTGGGTGGTGGAACTTCTCGCAACCAAGGATCCTAGCCTCGACTTCCTTGTAAAAACCTCAGTCCCCGGTATCTTGTCCCCTATCAAATTTCTAGACAAAGTATGTCCCGTAGTCATTGCTCGTTTTGGACTGCCCTCTATTAACCGCATTTCTCCCACTTTCATGTATCCACTCCTGAAACCGCGGCGTTGAGAGAGGAGACTAGGAGGAGGGGGCCGACCCACGATCGACCGCCTTGCCCTCTCTAGTTATGTGCGAGGAGGCCTTAGTTGTGCGAACCTAACGACTGTAGTTTGCTTTGAGACTCCAGACCCAGTGGGCGTGTACCCCCAGTATCTGGTCGATTGGAGGCGGGTTCGGGTTGTCCGGAGGATCGATCTTTGGGTCCACACTGTTGATATCCGGATCCCCACACCTCACTGAGGAGTTTTTCACAGAACGCATCCGGAAGACCCCGCCCTATAGCGACCGCCGTGGGAGAAGACCCGGCGTCGTGTCTTCCTTGCGTCTGAGCCGCTCGGCACGGGATGGCCTGTTACAGAGGATGCTTCCGTACCCCTCGCTCGCACCACCGTAGGGGTAACCGTCTCCCTAAATTGAACATTTCCAATTCGGAACGCCAATGCCCCTCAACCCCTCATGCCTGGGACTGATTAAGCATCCCACCCTCACTCATATACACACCCATATGACCACGATCACACACACGGATCCTCGGCGAAAGTCTTGCTTTGGCCCCCCGGCTTCATTTCCTGATGCGTGATTTACCTGTGATTTGAATTTTTCCCGTGCATCTGTTTATTGGACTGTTTCGCTCCCGTACTCTGATCGTTACTGCCTGCTGGGCGCCCCCGACTTGGATTGTTTACTGCAGCCCTTAAGGGGGCTCATGATTGCTTGACCGCCCTGCCCTCCATCTCATCTTCCTCGCTCTTTTACTCGACTGCTGTCTCAGCTTGTCTCTACTGTTTCTAAACCTTGCCGGTATTAATCACCTTGTATTGTCTACCATTCTATAAAAGCTGCAATGGATCCACACGCTTCTGACCTCGTCACACACATTCATGCAGATGCTTCTTGCCATTCAGTCACTGGTGAAATGTCACTTATGAGAAAGAATGACTGAATTCATAAACACTACTTGAGCTTTGCGAAGGCCCCATTACATTCCATGTTGTGTCTTAATATAACAAAAAAAACTTATAATGACTGTTTGACTGAATGTGTTGAATTCACATTCAAACTATACTATTATGTTTTGGATCGGTTTTTTTTAATCCAATTAATTACTTAATTACATGATGTGCTAGATCACATTTGATCATAATTCTACCCAATATTTATATTGTTTTTTATTTGTTACACATTTATTATTAATAATTCGTTTTTTATATTTTATTATTCTAAATTAATTCATTATTTTTAATTCATTAATTGACAGCCCTACAAAAAATGACAAAACAAATCTGCCTGTCTGAACAAAGCCATAGAGGCTTGACCTGGTTTCTTGGGAACAAGCTATCTATTTAGAGAACACCAGGGTGTTCGTACAACCAAGATGTGTGAAAAGAGAAGGAAGATCGAGAGGAGGTTGGAGTGTTAGATGGAGAGAGGGAAAGAGAGGAGTAGAGTGTCTTCTCTGCATAAAAATGTGAAATATTTTCTTGGGAGTTTTCTGACACACAAAGCTGAAGTGTTCTCAGTAAGAAAGTGAGAGTGTGAGAGACAGACAGAAAATGGAGATAATGAGAGGTTGAGAGCCAGAGGAACACAGAATGAGAGGGCAAAGAGGCGTAAAGGGTGATTTAGAGGGAGGAAAGGAATTACAGAGGAATGGAAAGAGAGAATGGAAAGATCAAGATGTGAATCAGGTTGATTGTTTCAAGCATTTCAACTATATTATACTGACGGGCGGAACAAATGGTGCCCAAAAGTGAGCTTTGCAGGTGTGTGTGAGTTTGTATAATAATCACTCATGTGAAGGGCTCTCTATTGAGCGGAAAAACTCGCTGGAATAAAACGCGTGGGTTCGTGCACATGATGGAGATTGCAGTTCCACTTCATTTGCCTCTCAACTTTCACTGATTATTGACTGCTGAACTTTGTGCTTGATTGCCTATTAATCACAGAAAGAATTGAAAAATATATAATCTTATAGCAAACTCTTAATGCGGCCCACTAGTGTACTTGAATTAATATGGTTTTGGACATGAGTGCATCTACAATCTGTTTTTACTTTTCTCTTTCATTTCCTGTTATGCAGTGGCCCATTTTTCCTGAAAATCAATGTGAATTAAAAAAGAGGTATCATATTAACATAAACAATTGTAATAGACTGAATCAAGGAGTAATTTTATCCTTTAGGGCTGTAATATATATTCATGTGCAATTTCAGTAAGAAAAAAATTCCTGTTTATTAAATAATAGATTGTTCTGCTTCCACTTTCCAAACTTTATTAGTCATTTACTGTGTAAGTGTAAGAGAACAGCCTCAAAAAATAAAAAAGCACCCAATTACACAATCACCAATTTTTGCGGTAATGGGTTGCAAACGGAAATCATTGAAAATGTATGTTGTCTGAGCGAGACTGTGGTGTGAGGGAAGGTGAGCATATTGAGGGGGGGGTGGTTTATTATGGAATGAGATAAGCATGTAAAATATAGCTTAAGAGGTGAATGTGAATGCACATGTTGTGGCTGTACGTTAGATGTCATGTTAATTGCAGATTAATATAAAATGAGCTGATAGGTAAAGTTATAAATAACTGGCCAATTAGCTGGAATGATTTGACCCACGTTATCTTAGGATGGAATGTCAATTGTTCCGTTGGCTTAATGTATGTTTATACAGCATGTAGGGGGAATTGTTTGAAACCGGTTTAACTTCTCATGTATTTTAATGTATTTTGGTGTGACACATGTTGTAACGATGGAACTTGCCATATTGAACATTAAAATAATGAACTATAATAAAACATTTAATTTAAATGTAGACTGAGCAATTTAAAATTATGATCAAGTACTTTACATGTGCTTTACTATGTTTTTATTTCAACACATCCAAATAAATCTACTTATTTAGAGGACAACAAAAGATTATTAAGAACATAATTGGACATTATTAGAAAGTGCAATTTTTAAATGTGTACTTAACGTGTTAAGATGCTTTTAAGTGGGGTTTCTCTCATTAATATTATTTCTACAACTACGGTTTTTGCTAAATACTTTTATCATTTAAAGTACACTACAAGTGTACATTCAAAACAATTATTGCAGCATTACGGTTTGTAACAAGTGGAGTTTATAAGTCCTCAGGGTGGAAAGAAAGCAGTCATCTGGACAAGCCTAAATCAAACTACTTGTAGATATTCTTCTTCTCTGAGAACTGAATGAACTGAGCAAATGCACCCCCCCTGAAAAGGAAAAAAAAAAAAAAAAAAAATTCAGGTTTGGTTGGATGCCAGCTTTAAACTTGAGTCATCACACAGTGATTGTGTTCACTTTCTTTGATTGTTAGGATCTTCAGAATTTTTTCTATTACAGTGAGTGTTTTGCTTTGTTTTTCTGATTATGTGAAGGCATGGTCTAAGGGGGGGGGCGCTTTGGTGGGAGGCATTTCGGCACCAGGCTCAGGGCGAGTAATTGTGTTGATGAGTTTAGCTCACAGGAAATGAGCTTTACAGATAGGAGCAGTGGTGGGGGGAAAAACTGCCCTGGGGGAGCACAACTTTGACCAACAGAGGAGGAGGCTGAGTGTCTTGCATCCCACTTACAGGGACACCTGACAGATTACAAGTATGGACAACCCGTGTGAGAAAAACAACTTAGACGTTAATAATATATATCTATAGATCTATAAATATATATAGTAAATATATAACTTATAGATCGTTTTGGGGGATATTTTCGGGGGGATGACTGCCGGGGGGTTTAAATACGTTGTTTATGGTAAATAAATCTTTTTTGTACGGTGAGGATGTTAGTAAGCCTGTTGAAACTTTGCAGGTATGTTTTAATGTCACAAAGACGGGCTCTTCATGTCAAAAATCAAGGACGAATTTTGAGTCTCATGTCATGAGCTCTTTAAGGGCAACATACCCTTAACGACCGTTAATTTTGGTATCTTAAGGCTTAAAATAGACATTTTATTCAAACACTTTAGCAGGAATTGTTTTTCATTTATTGGGTTTTCACCTAATGTTTGATGTAGTAAAACCAGGTGGTAAAGAGGCCTCTCTCTCTGTGGCGCGATGGTGCAGGTGCGTCTGTTGGAGATTTGAAAAGTGTTTAATTGATGGTTAGACTGAGGTTCAGATTACATGAGGTCCGTGGGGGGAAGGGCCGAATATTGTGATGATGGTGGACACAAGACCAACACCCAGGTCGTCTGCGACAGCTTGGCTGTCAGGTATTATTTTTAAGATGTATATATTGATTTGATTGTCAGTGATGTTTCGTATTGACTGCTTTGCTTTGTGCTAATTGTGGTGTGGTGGGTGATGCAGGTCCGGGGAGAGTGTTTCGGCAATGGCGTTCAAGGGTGGCAGCGCTACACATCTCCTGTATGATGTTATATTACGGAACAGAGCCCACAATACAACACTGCGCCGGGAGAGGCGGGTTGTTGGCAAACCTAAACTGCCCTCACAACCAGACGTTACCATTTGTGTGCACCCCCAACGCTCCAGACACGATGCCCACCAGATCCTGAGCTCTGGATACACCATTACACACACACACACAACTCACACACACACACCCACACCCACACACACAACACCCACACACACAACACTTGGATTTTACAATAGCTTATATACGTTCTCATTGCCCCATAGACCGTTTAGGATTGGTGGGTGGGTACAGTGTCAATATATTGGGGGGGGCATAGAAAACGTTAAAATTAATATATTTACAAGCAAAACGTTCAATGGGTAAAATCGAGTCCGTTTTAATACGGTATTGTAGCGAATAAGAGAATGGGTCTAGAATTGTAATGGGTTGTCGTTCAATGAATACAGGAATATCACGTATGTATTTCAAATAACAGCTATTAAGATAAATTCAGGATTACAATTTATGCTCTCTCAAGGTATACTTAATTTCGCAGACGTTGATTTACCAAATTTAGTTATTTTGTCTGATGTATAATCCTAAAGATCTTTGTGTTATTGTGAGCAGTAAAGGTCAGTATGGGAATGCGATTTTCATTTTTTCCTTTCGTCTTGTATGTTTACAAGCCTTGGTGCATAAAGAAGATCGTAACCGCAAAGACTAAAAGTTCTCAAATCCAAAGATGTTCTTATAAAAGTTGAGGTCTACTACGCCTACGCGTGAAACACTGCATGTTCTAACCGGGGCCCCCACAGGTCGTCTTCACGATGTGGGAAGATATTTCATAGACGCCGCCCAGATGTTGCATGCAAGAGAAAGGAAGGGGGTTGACTGGGTTGATTCTTGCATGGTGTGCGGCTGCGGTCCATGTTGTGAGTGCGCTGTGTGTGGTTTCGGTGATGAAAGCGATTACTTGTTTGTCCTGTCCAAAGAGAACCTCCACTAGAATCATGGTTAACTGTATTACAACACTGTTCAACCAGAACGTCAACCCAAACACGTTCAGATTGGCGCAGCCATATTCGAGGATTAGGACTGTTTCCTGAACCATAGCCTACAAATCGACTCTGGCACCAAGGGCATTTCTTCTATAAATGGTCAGATTCCGACGTGTTTGGGGCAAGGCCAGTGCTGGCGCTTCTGACTCAACACCTTTAATTAATTTTTATATTTTAAATGTTTTCCAAGGATTATGCAAGACGATCGAAGTTTGAGGCAGTGTCTAGTACGCATTTTGTTTGTGTCCTTGTCCGCGATCACATGCAGACATTTAGTATTATGTTTACCACGCAATCGCAACGCAACCTGTAAAAAACAGTATAATTATTATACTCAGGAATGAGTCCCCACTGGACTCAACCAATGCCTCATTTGTTAATGGGCTTTATTGGTTTTGTCCTCGGTCCTGCTGGGGACGGCATCACAGTATGTTAAGGTCTACCACTGATCTGGGCGTAACCGTTCCGTCACAAGCTTGAGGTATTCGGTCAGTCATGATGGACTGGATAGCTGGCCAATCACAGCATTCCTTGCTTTTCAGACCGATGAGCTTTATTTAAAATCTATGCGTTTCAGAAAGGCGGAGCATAGAGTAGAAACAATAATGTACATTATGTGGAAATAATGTGTTTTTTTAACCTTAACCGCATAAACACATTTCATTACAAAAATACACAAAATAATGTTATTTTTAACAACATCACATGACCCCTTTATGTCTCAGATAACTGCATTAAGTTTGGTTTAAGAATATTTACCAATATATGATTTTTTTTTTACTTATTATTAAACGACTGTTTAATGACAAATACACTCTTTATGTGTAGTAATTTTACTGCTGTTTTGTTTTACCAAATTATGCGCAAAGTGAGGAGATCATGTTTGTGAACGCCCTAAAATCATGGGCTCGGAATCGTTGTATGTGTTGGGACAGGATCCACCACTTTTGAAGACCAATGATTTGGACCCACCACTTTACCATCTCTAATTCATCAAATATGTCTGTGCACTTTTCAGGAGCGCCTTCAGTCAAGATGCGCATGGGTCCACACGAGGCAATGGCGCTAGATAGCGTAGGACTCATTTAAGTGGTTCACTACTCGCGGCCTTCTGGCAGCGTCCGCGCGACACCGCAAAGCACACAATCTTCTTTTTAGCGTACCTTCTGCTGCAATACACAACCCTAGCCCGATACTTGTCGGTTTCAACTTTACTTTGCTTGTTATTATAGATTTGATTATTTTATGAAAACAATGCCGTTTCGGGATGTAGTGAAGTGTTGAAAAGGGAGTAGAAAACGAGTATTCGGCGAAAGTGGGGGTCGTGAGCTCGAGTTCACACTTCGTGTAAAAAAACCTCCGCGCGCGCTTTACCACTTACACGCACTTAAACGTGAATGTATACCGTCTTTGCTAATGGTTGTGATGTAGGTGGGCAGAGGTAATGTAACGTCTCCCCTATGAAAAGGCGGCCTAGTGCACTTTGTGTAACTAACACTCCGTTTCATTAAAAGCACCAGACTGACAAAAATGGCAGTATACTCCGTAAATTTTTTGGTTGGGGGGGAGACCCCCCGAGTTTAGTTTTTGCTTCGCGAGCGGGCCGCAGATGCGTGAGGGTGGTGTAAAATAACGGGTCGTTATGGTGCACGGGGGGTGGGCCATTATTTTCTGTGATATGTGAGGGGTAATATATTTAGGTATGAGCACTTCAGAGTTCTTCTGACTATAAGGTAGGAGGTGGTGTGTGGTAGAGCGCAGTCTACACCTGTAGCTTCAGGTGGTGGGCAACAAGGGTTAGTGGATGATACACGCGGGGCAGTTAGGCACAATAAAGACCTGAAATTCACCGCCTGTCAGGAAGCTGATTCGTCTATCGCAGAGTTGGAACGTTATTTTACACACACTACTAACTATGATATGTGAATGCAAAAGGTCCAAATAGAGACGTTAGATATAAAGATCCTTTGTTTGTGTCAACACAACAACACTGGGATTCTTATTAGGATTTAAGCTTGTTTGACCATTGTGTAGGTCAACTACTAAGACCGACGGCGGATAACGGTGCTTCTTAATGGACAGAGTGGACATGAAGTCAGACGTTAGCGTACAGGCGCCACTAGTACGGTATCATGGGCTGACTCCGCGGAGCTTCATAAGGCTATAAGAGTTTTACCGATCACAGAGCAGACCTACAGTTAAACGGACATATGGAAAAAACTCCGTACGACATCCAGTGGGACAGAGATTCACCTGCATTTTCAGTGAGTGTCCGTCACCTCATACTAGTTACACATTTACATACATGGTCTTGTAACCGAAGATGAAAACAAGTATGAGTAAAAACAGTGCATTGCCAAAATTCATAATAGATTTTATGGTGAATCTTATATTAAATCTTTAATTTAAGTTATATTTATTTAAGCAATATTTAAATTGTATTGGTAACAAAATGCATTAAAAATCTTCAAACACACAGGAACATACATGTGAATATCAGTACAACAAAACAGTTGTTTACGAGCGGTCCACGCGTCAATTTGTTAGTAATAGATTGGTCCAAATTGTAGACTGCAAAGATTTGAGGATGCGTTATATACTGCAAGACCACGTAAAAGATTCCTGCCTTACTGTCGCATGCAGTTTTGACCACAGAGGTTCTTATGTAATGGTTGGTTGTCACAGATTCTTCTCTTGAAGTTTACCCATGTCAAGCATGCGTCACTACGAATTAAATATCTGGTAACACTTTATTTTAAGGTGTCCTTGTTACACTGACAATGTCTACTTTTATATAACATAGCATTTTGTAAAGGGAAGACCACTAAGCCACACCCCTACACCCACCCCTATCCATATCAAATTAAGTAGACTGTATTTATTAATATTACTCATCTTACAGTTATCTGTAACAGGACACGCGTTAAGATAATTTGTACCCCATAGCTAAGTGGACGTGACTGTGTTTAGGACTAGTTTGTTAGTAAATGACAATTACTTTCCCATTAGTTTGCTGGCTTTCTCTTTTTCAAAACAAAAAATCTTGTGGTTTTCCACTTTTCCCCACAGTCCTAGAACCCTTTTGTAAAATGAGGCATATAGAGAAAAGAATGTGTGTGTGTGTGTAATAGATCTTTATGGGCAGCAGGCCAGTCAGAGTGTGAGTAACAGAATGAGTGACAACACTGGAACTGGGAACCGGTGAGGAGTGTGTCAGTTGCATACTCACACATACACACACTAGATACTATTGTTTGTGTGTAAATGCCCTGCTGCAGTTATTTTTCCTGCACTCTCTGGCTGATTTAACTTTATTGACTTTGGACAGAGTAGCCGGTGCTTTCAAGAGACTTCACTATAGAGCAGCTCTCCCTCTTTAATTCATCTTACTCAAATGGGATTTCGCATGAGTGTGGGTTCGGATGTTTGGTGGATAAACTAAAGCTAAAGAATTCTCCAGTTTCTCTGAGTGGGGCTCATCGCAACACATTTTCAGTACTCGAAAGGTTAGTATGAACACACACACACAAATCTAATGTGAAAGAAAATCGAAAAGGGCACTGAGTATTGACTAGGAGTTTATGTTTTTTTAAATTATTATTATTATTGGTTTAAATGTGCAGAGGGTAAAGTATTACTTTTATTTTAATGCCTATTTTCCTGTTAGAGGACTACCTTTATGTCTCGCAAATGTAGGATGGTTTTGTTGAGATTTGGCTACCTTCTGCGGACAATTTGGTTGTTGGTATTAGCTGTTATTACTACCCTGAAGTGTTTCGTCCTGGATTTTGCTTCTTGAAGCATCCTACATGCACACAAACGACTGACTTTCCCCGCGGGGGGGAGGGGGGGGGCGGGGAAAAGGGGGGGGGGGGGGGGGGGGGGGGGGGGGGGGGGTGGGGGGGGGGGGGGAGTCACGTTTGCTGGTTTTTATGATGTGTGTGTGTAGCTCTATGGGAAACTCTGCCAGAGTCTAAATAAAGTATCTTTTTCACTGATTGAGCTTAAATGTAGTTCCTACTTGCCTGTGAGCCACATGGAATCCATAAAGGTCTGTGCCCACAAAACTCAGATTTCCACTGGACCGGAACACCCGTCCTTCACAAAGTCATTCATTTCAGTTAGTAGTACTCTCAGCTCCATTTAACTTATTTGATCATGCTTAAAAGCATTCTGCAGAAATCAACAGATTTCTCTACAAAATCTGCAAAGTGATGTCTGATGTGATTAACAGGAAATATTCTGTCAGTTATGCTGCTATTGCGACTCCATTGACTTAATTTTTAAATGGATGATTACTCAATATCTATATCTGGGTCTCTTTATCTCTCTCTCACAAACCATACAGTATACACTACCATTCAAAAGTTAGGGATCAGTTCTAGTTAAAAAATAAAAAATAAATTTAAATCACAGGAACATTAAATTGGTCAATCGGAATATAAGACTATATCGATTTCTGAAACGTTTCTATCAAAGAATCCTGAATGTCTCACGTTATTCCCCAAAAACTATCAACATGAGAAGAATAGAGATTTCAAATAGCTGATATCGAGAACCATATCATAAAACAAATAAAAAATGTTCGTGAGCACGTATAAGTACTATTAAAAAGATCGTGTACCTGGGAGTAATGGCTGGTTATAAATCATCTTTTGCATCCAGAAGTATTTTAAAATATCTAAAAAAAGAAAAGCAGTCTTTATTATTTCATAATATAGTTTAACTGTATTTTGTATCCAATAAGTGCAGCCTTGGTGAGCATAACATACTTTCTTTCATTAAAAAACCTTACCGACCTCAAACATTTGAATGGCAATATATAAGAATGAAAGATGGCCAATATATATATATACAAACACTCAGGTTCTCACTCAGTAGAAACATGTCCAAATAAATAAAAGCTTTCTAAGTGTGATTTTTGGAGTGTTTTTTATGATGTCTCCTCAACAGAGCTGATGAAGAGTAGAGACCATCTGAAAAAACCATTTCAGCATGGATGGTTATCACATGTGAGTGTATGTGTGTGCCGCTGGTGCTGAAGGCTTTATGAAGTAAATTTTATTTAATAAAAAAAGTAATTGAGTAACTGCTGACAAGTGAGACATGACTGTGAGAAATGAACTTCAAGCTTTAGGAATGATTAGTATTTCAAGGTTGCCGAAACTTGTGTGCATGTTTTGTGGGCTTTAACGATAGAAATAATTGACAAAGCAGTAGCCATGAGAAGCTGCTGCATAAGTTGCGGTAAAAATGTGCCGCGTCAGGTGGTAGGGATTCTAGGACTAAATCAAACTGGTGGTAAATGCAGGGTCAAATGTCCGAGAGGCCGTGAGGACTGTGCATTGGATGTTGCCGGCAAACTCGAGCCAACGCTTGCACATTCATGGGGTAGTCCAGCGATATTGGTCATGTCCTGTCACACACACAATGCATAAATGTACTTGGCGTAATCAAATTTCGATCAGAACTACAGTTTATAAACCAATTTCGGCTATACATTATTTTGGTGTCTTTCAAAAATGTGTAAATGAATGTGTTGTGTAGTGAACAGTTTGGTCGTATTCCGTTGCCCCAGAGAGTGTCGCTGAGTATTGTGGGGGGCCTGACGGGTCTGTAGCTGGTAGCTTATTGCGGTTGTGTGTGATTCTGTACGTCTTTGTTAATTTAAGTGAGGCAGGTGTTCCATGAGTGGGTAACCCTAAGCTTTCCCTGCCAGCACCAAGTGGTTTTGTATGCCAAATCTTACTGGTTACGCTGCCAGCGCCACGGAAGCACCACACACACACACAGAGATATGGGATGCCAGTTGTCCTGTCCAGTACGCCTCCCTCATCTAGCGTCTAGGTTTAAAATTCATTTCAGATAGGGAGTTAGAGGTGGACAATTTCGATTGTATGGACATTAAAGAACAAACAACCAAGAGAACTTTTTTCAGAATGTCTTCGTTTGATATTTCCGCAGAAGATCAATGTCATGCAGTTTGGAACAAAGTTGATGCGAGGGCGAGTAGTGAACTCTTTAAACGAAGAGAGTGTTACGCATGACTGAACCACGTCTGTCGAATAGATATTGTGCGCATTCAGGGTAGACATTATATTAGTGCGCGTGATTCAACAAGTCACAGGGTACCCTTCATGGGTTTAGGTCGTCTATGAAGCAACCCGCATGTTAGGTCATACTTCGACCTTAAAGAAGCTAAACTGAACAAATAAACATTCGCCCAGTAGTGTTTTGGATGAAGTTGGGCACATGGCTTAAAAATGTTAGTTGAACCTCTTTGGTCTAAGGTATACGTGCGACATTTTGGAGTGGTCCAAAAAGTCCAAGTCCAAGAATGTTCAATAGATATTGCTGGATACATCGTGTCAGATTTGTATTGTCATGCCATTTGCCGGAGCCTTAGAGGGTAGTTCACCCAAAATGAAAACCTGTCCATCATGACATCCCCTCAAGTTGTGCCCAATCGTGAGTGGTAGGGTTTTTTACGCTTTTGAGACAGCAAAGGGAAGCTATGATATTGACGAGGTTTAGGTTACAACAACAGGTTACCATTGAGCTTCATATATTTTTGTGCATCGAAGGGAGAAAAAAAAAAGAAAAATATCTACTAAGAAAGCACGGCTAGTGCTGAACTGTTTTGATACCAACATGCTTCACACTAGGGGTTCGTTCCTTGGATGATGCATAACAGATTTGAGTAAATGACAACTTTAATATTTTGGGTAGAGAACTATCTCGCTTTTAAGGTATATAGAATAGATATTGCATATGTCTATTATATTAGTACACATAATAAAGCCGTCAAACCTCGTCAATTCGAACCTACAGCCAATCAGATCTTTAACCACTGCACTACCACCTGCTGATAATAGTGAAATGCAGCATGTGTGCATTTATATATTTTGTTTTACCTTTCTATCAGGTATGCCTGTGAGACTGGTGGGCGGAGAGAATGAGAGAGAGGGGCGTGTGGAGATCCTGGTAGCTGGCCAGTGGGGGACGGTTTGTGATGACGGATGGACGGATCGGGATGCAGAGGTGGTGTGCAGACAGCTGGGTTACAGGTGACATCAACATTTCAGGGTCAACTGAATAGCCGTCTATGTTGAGTCATTTTGTGTCATGTCATGTAATACCTGGTAAAATTAAGGTAGAATAATGTAATGTTGGCAATGCCTGAAATGTTAAATTTAACACTTAAATACACACACTAAAGCAGTAAACAAAATAAATGAGGTTTGATGACAAACTTTGATAATGGCTTGACAAAGCCTGGTTTGAAAGTATGAAATAGTTTTAAAAGTTTAGGTTTGAAGGTTTTATTGTCAGAAAGAAAGTCAGATGAAGACAGGAAAACAATTAAAATCTCACAAAGGCCACATTAGACCATTTCAGGTGCCATTTAATCTCATTAAAACATCAAATCAGCTCGGTCCCCAGTAAACCTATCCAGACCCAATTAGACCTCATAAGATCACTAAAAACCACATCAGACCACGACTGCACTGCTACCATGTATCTAGGTACTGTCGTATTTCTTAACAAGTGTTCTTAGGCATTGTTAGCATGTTAAGTGGTGTTAGCATGATGTACCATATAGCTAACATGTTTTAGCAATGTCCTAAAATATGACTATTCTAATGACTATTTTTCATGAAAAATTACTAAAGCATTTTAATAAAGAATGTAAAACCTCGTGCTTTATTGTGTTTGAGGAGAATACACCCAGGAGAACAGAGAGAATTCACCACTTTCACAATAGACAATTCATTTCACAATAGATTTATTTAGCTTTTTTGTTTGGAAGTGATTTAAGATCTTATAAGTTCAGTTGTGAATCATGCACATATGTTATTGTTGAGTTCGGGTTACAAAACTGAGAAGACCGTCAGATTTACACACACTAATGTGATCAACACCTTCCCTCACGCACACCTCCTGAGGGGGGGTCAGAGGTCAGGTTATGACACTGTAACTGATGCTTATATCTGATGAGCTCACTTTTCTCTGCTGGAGTGGGCGACACTTTGCTCTTGTTATGTTTGATATTCTGTGCTTGCCTGTGTACGTGTGTGTGTGTCACAATATATGTTCCTCTTGAGTGAATACACC
>JADLZN010011205.1:0-152500 GCA_018155175.1 Sinocyclocheilus anophthalmus
GTCGGCTTACTGAAGTGCGCATGTGTGCTATGTGACAGGAACGCGTCCTTTACTGTGGATTTAATCACATCCAGACAGAACAAACGTTTTACAGTAAGGGAGGAAATATACCACAAACTAATTATAAAAATGTGTTCTCATCTCGTGCAGGAGGAGGAGAAGTGGTACTATCCAAATACTGCATCTTGAGAGGGTAATATATGAGATGCAAGTTTCCCGCGGACATGTTGCAATACTCTTCTTCAGTTTTTAACGATTTATTTAACATGACAACCGACAAACTAAATACTCAGAGTTAGATATGCAAATTATTACGTTTTGACCTCACTAAAGCAAATAAACTGATTTATTAATAACGTCTTAACCGCAGTTTACTTGCACTGCCGGGTTATTAGTTTGCATGTAAACCAGGACAACAGGTTATTTCAATAAGCTGATTTTTGAAAGTCATCAGTGTATTGGTGTGTCAATGTCAACACGCGATCAGTTTATCAGATCATCAAATCTTAAGAAGTGATTATCAACCGATTGGGGGGGAATTCAATTACAGAATATTTGTCTTTTAATTACAAAAAGTAATACAATGCAGTTGTATTTTTAAACATTTTAACTAATCTAGGGCTGTAACTAAAGATTATTTTGACAATTGAGTAATCCTGATATTTTTTTAGTACCACAACAGACCCAATTGAAAACCAAGGCTTAGTATGACTATTTATCTATAACTAACGATGAGGCGAATAGATTGGCTCAAATCAAATATCCAAAAACCAAGTACTACATGTTTCTATTGAACCACTGATACAATAATAATGTAATATGCCTATCATCAATATCGAACAGTAACCAAGTACATTATGTGTTATAACAAATACCTGCAGAGGGTGGCAACGGCCTGGTGACGTTTCACTTTACAGCATGATTAAACAATGTTTAAATCTATTTAATTTTAATATTTGGCCACATGCAAACTCAAACTTTTATTTTGAAATCGCGATGTACAATAAATGGCATATTTAGAAATATGTATTCTCCTGTATTGGCAAAGGTTTAAATGATTTACGTTACAAATCTAGTGAGATAATGCACACTGTTTTCCCAGATAAACGTTAAGCAATTCAAATTCACAGTAAATGCAGAGGAAGATTCACACATACAGTCTTTACTGGTAAGTTACCATTAAGAGATAGAGATCATGTGTGAACAGGACATTTTCAAAAATCCAGGTAAATTTGTTCTGGCAATCATATCTTTCTTATGGAGATGACGTGATTACTCTGAGCTGTTTACAAAGCTCCGCTGCATTTTAATTAGTTTTTCTATGTAAATAGGCCTATGCACTATATGGACATCTTTGACCATTGCGCTTCACAGCGTTTTTTTCGCGCTTCCTCAATTCATCAGTGCTGCGATGCTCATCTTGTGTTTATAAGAGCAAAATATTCTGATTGGCTGGTAATGTTAGTTTGGTTGAGCGTGAAAGCTGTGCTTCTCTCACACCATTGTAGCGAACTCATTGGACTCTAAAGTGGATTTTTAAATGTAGGATTATTTTTTTCCGCAGCCAAACACTGCACGCCGGAGAACTTTAAGCCCTGCAATCAACCAGAGAATCTCACATTTTTGATGAAAGATTACAATGGCAAACATTATTTGTTTGAAGTCAAATAAATGGGACACCCACCAATAGGCAGCATTGGCTGATTCTCACAGTAAACACGAGGACAATAGCCAAAATCTCCCTGCTGGTACTTCTCCAGCTGCAACACAAAACAAGCACAACATCATACGCATGAAGCTGAAAAATAAATTGTCTTTCTTTAATGAAATTATAAGTCAATAACTAGATGACCCGGAGAAAACGCACCATCTGGGCAATGCCACGGTTAGTGAGGATATAGCGCGCATGGATCAGTCCATACAGCATCTCAGCAGCCTGCTCAATCAGGTCACTCTGGTTAGGGTTGTCCTCCAGCTCCTCATCTGACACACCACACACACCACACACACACACATACACACACAATCACACAGCTAGGAAATCACATTGTTTACAGTTAGCTTGAAACGGAAAATGCCATTGTCTTTTCTTCCCAATTTGATTTCACATTGACTTTAAAACAGGGAAATGCATGTCTTCTATAGTATGTTTTTAAGGTGTTGCACTTAAGAGCAAATGCATGCTCATAATTATGGCATATGTGCATACAATAAGCAATAGTCTAGCGTTCAAGGCATTAAACAGATATTCATGAATTTGGTCTAAAATATCTTGCCTAAAACTACATTTTTAATGTGCCTGGTTGGTTGCATACACAGCCTAATGTACAGAACCTTCAAGTCGCAATGAAACCGAAGTAGCAACAGATCTGTAGGGTGGGACTTATGCACCAGTAGTTGATTGGATTTTGAATAGGAATGCTCCGATCGATCGGCCGAAGATCAGTATCGGCCGATAATCATATTTTATGACTCGATTGGTACTCACCAACTTGGCCGATCTCAGGAGCTGATCGCAATTTGATGACGTCAACGCCGGACCACGTACATGACGACATGACTGTGGCTTAAAATCATTTACGTCACCAGAGAGAAGACTGGCATTTTAAGTCTCTCTTTTTGAACATTACAAGGTCCAAACATTAAAAATAAATAAATAAATAAAACATGCAAAAATAAAAAATATGAACTTTCATTTAATGCTGCATCAAACCCTTTAATGCTTGCGTTAAAAAACCAAAACCAATCACTGACCAGGTTCCAGATCCAGGATCATGTCCAGGGCTTGTCTGTAATGGGGAACTTGCTCATTGAGTCCTGTAAGATTGAACTTGTCCTGAATGTAGTCCTCATCTACCTGTATGGAGCAAAAAGAGATGTACCATATACCAACATTAATGCACACAACAACACATTTATCTACCGTTCTCTACAATGATTACAATACCACCGGTTGATCATGACTCCTGCACTGATTTTAGCAAATGATTCAGAGACAGTTTTCTATATAGAAAAGATTACTGCCTAGAAATCAGTGTCTTAAACGTTAATATAATATTCTCATGTTTCCCAGTTATAAATACAAGTGATCGTGGTAAAAGTATAGTGTGTTTTGTCCTATAAATCCTTTTACACACAGTCCAGCGAGTTCTGCTGTCATCTCAGGAGGGTGGTGCTCATGTCGGACACATACTGCAACCCTACAACTCATTTCTGATTGGTTAAGCTTGCACTGTAACACTCCCTGGCCAACCACAAAATACACGAGATGATCAGAAACGCATACAGACCTCACAGAAGAACTCGTTTCCCCGTAGACCACAAAACCAAGAAATCCACGACACTTCCTCGGAGCTACTCATGTTGGGAAACTAGAAAAGAGGAGAGGAGAGCAACATG
The DNA here is from genome assembly GCA_018155175.1 of Sinocyclocheilus anophthalmus. Lineage (NCBI taxonomy): Eukaryota > Metazoa > Chordata > Actinopteri > Cypriniformes > Cyprinidae > Sinocyclocheilus > Sinocyclocheilus anophthalmus. The sequence continues at coordinate 3,400 of JADLZN010011205.1, forward strand.
AAGCGATCAAGTAAACTTACATAGACAAAAACCATATCTATTTCTGCTCCAAAACAGATGTCAAGTCAGTCTTTACTGGAAACAAAAATAATAAGAGTCATATTGCTGCGCAAATATGTTTCAGGTAAGTACATGTTTATAAAAAATTGTATCGCGTCTTACTGTTTTCGCGTAAACAGCTGACTAGCCTGCCGCACGCGACCACAGCCGGCTGCTTGCCTTATAACCCAGTCAATGAAACACAAATGGACAACTGCGCACATGCGAGGCGGGCAAAATCTAAAACCACTGGCACGTTAAAAAGACTCGTTTGTATCTTGATAGACGCCCATTTTGTAGTTCAGCTAACGAAAGATGAGTTTAGCATGCCGCCGCTGCTAGCTAACGCTTAAACGTAACGGTAGGCCGCAGCAAACTCGCCGAGTGTCTCTGAAATACGTCGACTGGAGAGAGTCCTAACACATACAATTAACAACGCGTTCCCAGAAATACCCCAAAACTGCGCACATATCGAAGCTACTAGATATTATTGTCCATCATAGCGATTAAAGCGTGTATTCGTGTTACCTCAAGGATCTCCCGATGTTAGCCGCAGCAACACAACTGTACGCTGATTGGAGGCTTCCGCTCTACACACAGCACGTGATCACAAGGCAGGTCACTTCCGCTCTCTGCGGATCTTGTAGGAATTGTAGTCTTTATAATCAGATGTGTTTCCCATTCGTAGCGTTTTCGCTATTATCTGGGTTTGAATAGTAGAACCAATTATTCATGTAATATTTTATTAATAAAATAATTATGTAATAAAATATTGGGTTATCGAATACCTGAAAAATTAACATTTAGAATTTATGTTAAGATATGAAAAAAAAAATATATATATAAATTCTACAATGCATGGCTGTACTTTCCCTTCTGGAATGCGTATGTGGGTCAACCAGAAACCATGTATTTAGCCATGTTTATAGCTGTAATTGTGTTAACTTTCATTTTGGTGTAAATGTGTGTACCTAAAACAAATCAATGAAGAGATGGACATGGATTGTGTGCATTAAAAATGTAAAAAGTCTAAAATTGTATTATTAGTTAGAATCCTCTTAATGACACTGTGATGGTGAAATGAAGTCAAACCACAGATCTTCCATTAAAACAAAAGATTTTTATTTAACTTTTTCTCTGTATACTTTTTATTATAATAAGACACTTCTCTGCTTGTACATTGCTCCCTTGAACTTAAAAATGGCAACAACTGTGTGGGAATGTAAGTTGGGGCGGACAAACTCAGATGCATACCAATATACATACATGTGTGTATATCAAGGTTTCAATAATAACCTCAGGTACCTTGGTATAGTTAGAAGTATAATACAATCTCTGAGTATTTCAAGGAATACACATTTCTATTCATTTTTACTCAATATTGGTACATATAATGTGACCACATCAATGGTTTAAGTTTAAGAGGGATGATAAACGGCACTGAAAGCCGATGGGAGAACAGCTTCCAACGAATAGACCACCCAAGCTGTATCGGAGGACGAAACCATGCTTGGTAAAACATCAAGAAAAGTAAAATAAACCCATTTTAGTTGTTTTCCTTAGTATGTAGGAAAAATATATATATATCGATTTAACTTTTTCCACTGCACTTCATTTGGATTAACATATACACACACTTGAATGCATATAATGAAAATATCCTAGATCAAATAAAACATCCTAATAGTGTCAGAAAAGGTGGGCAATTGGGACTCATGTTCGCCTTTCACAAAGCGTCCTATCCTCAGAAGAGCACATTACATGTAGAGATCAGATATAAATTCACACATACTTTTTAAATGCCCTACTCTCACACATACATGTCATTTGAAAGCCCTACTTATTACTTCAAAGCTATTCATTAGACCAAGGCATTCCCAGAAAACAAACAAACCCCAACTTACACCATTAGGATACAGATGCTGGTCAAAATGAGGAGGGAACAATGCTTTGATCCGTTTCTTTTTAGACGTCAAGCATTTGTGGTTTCTTGTTAAGCTGGGCTCAGGCTCCCTGGATGGGCAGGTTTTATTTGACGTCAGGCATATTGCACATTGAACAAATGTCTCATTTTGTAACACTACTCAAAAAGGGCCACAGACTCCTTGGCATTGACTTGTGTCTAAATGAGATGACTGGTAAATTGTCCGAGGAAGTGAGTAAGACAGTTGCTCATAGTTCTGAGACATGTTCTGGGGGACTTTGGAACTACACACTGGAGGAAGAGCTTTTCTAGGTTTCATAAAAGCGGGGGGGGGGGGGGGGGGGTTACAATGCAGAGGGTGATTCTCTAGAGTCCCTAGAACTGGTAAGTGAATATAACAGTAGCACAATACTTGTCATGTTCAATAACCTGGAACTGCAGTATGACACCTAGTCAAATAAGATGCCCAATATACAGCTAGTCATTTGGAGAGAGAAAGAAAAAAAAACATTGAACAATATTAATCCTAAAAGAGAGTTTTGGAGTTTACTGGCTTAATATAAGTGCAAGACAAAAGAAAATCTTTAACGGATGTTCTCAAAAAACAAACAAAAAATTCTAATTTAATGAGGATCTGACACTAAGGCTAAGTGTCCTTTGATTTGCTCACAACAGAAACAATCTTAAAACGATGTGATCCATAAAGAGGAACTTTTGAAGGACCTTCAATTAAGATCACCATCTAATAATATAAACACGTATAATGTGCACTATTAGACTACAATTCCATGCGGAGGCCAAAACACCTAATGAAACTATTTGAAAACCCAAAGCAATGAGCAGAGAGGACCTATAACTTAACATAAGAAAAAAATACACCACATAGTTCTGAAAAGTGGGCACTACAATGATATTCCAAAAAAAAAAAAAAAGACTGAGCATTGGTGATACTTGGTGGGCACAGTAGTATGTGAGTTTGAACCAAAAATGAAGAGGGTTTTATTTAAAAATGAGTTTTAATGATCTGCTTTGCGGGGGAAAAAAAACAAAAAAAAAACAGATATCCTCACCTTTAGGAGGCTGAAAAGAAAAATGAACAACACAAGAAGGGGGAAAACAAATCTATGATACATTTGTTCTCATTAAAAGAGCGACTTCCAGAATCCAACATGTGATGTGAATACACAAGTACATAATATCAACCTTGGCCTCTCATAAATACTTCAAGCCACAGTTCTTACACAAGTACACGTAACGTGCCCAGCATACACCAACTAAGCACATCTTTGTTAGGTTGATGTCATTTTGTGCTTGTATATGCAAACAAAAATGGGCCATGTGGTCGAATGCATTTTTAGTCAGGAAATATTTCCATTAAAATGGGGTGTAGTATGTAAAATCTCAGAGTAGAGTTTAGGATTTGTGGGAGTGTGAAAGGACACAGTGTGAATTTCCAAATAAGGGACAAAAAGCTATAAACCAAAAGAACAAGAAAGTTACCAAGACCATGAACACAAATCTTTTACGATAATAAAGTGTTAATATGTTAAGGGGAAAGATGTTTTACAGAAAAGAGTGGCCAATGATAGAGGGATGCATCTGAAAAATTTCTAAATTAAAAAAACCAAAACATCACTTCCTGTTCTTAGGAGAGGGCCAGTTGCCACGCCTCTCACCACGATTGCCCCCGCCATTGCCAGATCCACCCACCGCCCCACCAGTGCCGGGCGGACCCCTGGGGCCTCTTCCTCCACCTCCTCCACCACCTCCACCACCACCACCACCACTGGCATTAACCCTTCTGTTCTGCCTCTCCATTCCAGGGCGCTGATTGGAGAAGCTTCTCTTGCTGCTGGCCAATTCTTTAGCTGTCATCTCTCTCTCGCCGCCACCGCCGAATCCACCACCTCTTCCGGGTGGATGGTGGTGGTGGTGGTGGGAGGAATAGGGTTTACCACCTCCTCCACCCGCTCTTTCTCGAAACTCGGTGAAATCGCTGCTTTCGGAGGCTGTTTCCCATTCCTCATTGGCCTGATCAGAGTTCTGGTTAGAGACATCTGGAGATTTGGCACCCCCAGCTGGGTTATGGTTGTGATGGTGTTGAGCGTGTGACTGGGAGTTGCCCTGGTAGTGATGGTGGTGGTGGCTATTGAAATTTTGGTTTCCTCCCCCAAGGTTGCTGCTATTCTTATTGTTGTTAGAAGTTGCAGACACACTGTGGTTTGCATTTGCAACAGCTGTGGTAGATGCATTGGGAGTGCTATTTGTTTCTTGCAGGGCATTCTGCAACGGTGAAGGCGGCCGCTGCTGTTGTCCAGCTACGACTTCAATAATTCCACTGCTTCCATTTATACGGGCCGCATTCTCTCTCTCTTGCTTAAGTCTGCGGAATCTGGGAGGCTTGTCCTGCTGATGCTGAGATCGTCCGTGGCGTCTGCGACGAGGGGGGCGCTCAAATCCGCTGTTAGGGAAACTTCGTCCATCAGGGGCAGACAGAGGAAGAGTCTGGATAGGAATGCCAGAGGAATTTGACAAAACATTACTTGAGGACAGTGGGGCTCCAGCACTTCCATTCTCGGTGGAGCCCTGTTGGATAGCTGCAGGCACAGAAGGATTAGGTGCGGAGGGATTTGCACTTTGACTCTGAGACTGATTCTGGTCCGCAGCTTTCTTCTTGTCATTATTGGCTCCACGGCCTGTATCTTTAGGAGGGGATGGCTGTGAGGACGTCTGTTGCTTTCGCACGGTTGCAGATTTTGCAGACCAGCCATGAGAAGCAGAGCCAGGTCCAGATCGGTGTCCACCAGATACTCCTGCACTGCCTCCACTTCTGTGGAGACCTCCTCCAGCTCCTCCACCACCACCTCTGCCACGTCTAGATGGCACTCCCCTTGGTGTAAACACTCTTGTCTGGGAGTTTCTGATTGGAGCTGAAGAAGATGAAGAACCTGTTGTAGGATTCTCGCCTCTGATGCCAGTCTTGGTGTTCGGCTTGCGGTCTTCCTTGTCAGAGTGAGGAAGGTCACTACCAGCACTCTCGCTGCCTGTTTCAGATCCCCGTTGTCTCCTCCTCTTTGGCACCTCTTCATATTCAGAGCCTTCACTTCGAGTCTCACTTCGGTTCCTAGCACGTCCCGGATTTGGCTGAGAGCCCCCATGTCCATGTCTACCACTGCCAGATGATGCCTCCCGCTTGTATTCTTGATTAGAAGGTGCATGGTGGTAGCCACTGTTGGCAGCTGATCTATAATCCCTGCTGTTCCTGCCACCTCCTTTACCACGGCTGCTACCACCTGCACTGCTAGTGTAAGTGCCCCTGTAGCCTCGGCCTCGGCCGTAGAATTCTCCTCGGCCACGGTTAGATCGGCTACCTCTGGATGAAGATGCATGGTAAGTTGTGCTTCCTCTTTCAGCAGAATGCTCTCTTTCCCTCCTGGACTGTGGAGCTGAAGAGCCAGAGTTCTGGAAAGAGCTTTCTTTCTCCTTCTCCATTTTTGGATCCTTTACCTGTACCCCCTGTGTTGCCTCGCTCCTTTCCAGCAGTTTTGAGTTTATTTGACGAGACTGCATCATTTTTTCCACCGAGTGCTGACGATGCTTGAGCCCCAGAGGCCGGTTCTTGTTTGGTTGCAGTCTGGCTAGCATCTTGTTCTTTATCTTTACCAGAGCCTCCAGTGGTCTTTTCTCCTCCTCCTTCACCACCCTCTCTTTTCATCTCTTTAAGAACTGGTCTCTTAATAGGACCTGCACGCTTAACTGTGGTGCCATCTGAGTGAGTAAAGGATTTGTTCTCAGCCCCCTGATTTGCAGATTCTTCAGTATTTCCACTCATTCCAGAGCCCGGAGCCTTTCTGTTATGGGTTTGGCCCCCACTTGCACTACTGCTACCAGGCCTCGGGCCCCAGTGTGTTTCAGTTTTGTGCTCCCGACTGCGAGGGTTGGATTTAGGGTGGTGGTGCTGCTGCACAGAATGCTGTGGAGGGTGATTTTGCGTATTTCCCATCTTCTCCTGTTTCCATCCTGAAGCATGAGCAGATCCAATATCATGTTCAATCGGTGGTGGGACCTGATTATGTAGTGACTGTTTTCCACTACCATCTTCTCTAGCTGAGGAAGATGATGATGATGAACAGGAAGGGGAAAGGGACAGCTGATGGAGTGGAGGTGAAGGGTCACTCTTTTTTGGCTCCCCCACTTTTTCTCGCTCTCTGCCATTCTCTTGCTTATGAGGATGAAGAGAGAAATTAGGGGCATGAGCGGGAGGACCATGGTGTTGGAGATGCGAGTTGGTCTCCAAGGACGAGTGATCAGAACGGCTATTACGGTCATAATGGGGATGAGGAGTCCCCCAGATCTGGCTCTTTTGACTACCCTCTTGATGGCCAAAACCATGCAATGTCCCTCCACTGCTGGCCCTTTGCTGCAGGTGGGAGCCCATTCTGGATCCATTGTCAGGGTAGTTACTGAAACCTCCTCGCCCACCCATAAAGGGCTGATGATGGGCATGGTGGCTAGCACCCTGGCCCCCAACTTGAATCCCAAGAGGTGGTGGGGTTTGGTTGGATGAGCCAGATGGAGAGCTGGGAGGCTGGATGGGAGCTGTGACTCCCTCCGCGCATTAAGTACGGAAGGAATTTCACTTTCTAGAAACATTTAAAAAAAAGAAAAATGTGTCTTATTCTGAACTAATTAAAAGAAATATGGAATAAAGATTTAATAGAAAACTGTTTAATCAATACTTGGTGTAGTGTAATATTAATATATTTATTATATAGTATATATATATATATATATTATATAATATATATATATATATCTATATATATTAGTATAGGGATGGTTTTGACACAAATTTTCACGATTCTCTCATTCACAAGCTGTCGATTTGATTTGATTCACTATCAATTATTGTTGGATATGTATCAGGACAGTACTTGGCCAAACTGTTTTTGGGGGTGCCGAGGACCTTAATATAAACAACATTGTGAGCGAGTTTATAGCGCACGTTTTTATTAGAAAAAACTGAGAGTCAAGTAAGATTGAGTTAAACCCAAATAACTTAAATGAAGCAATACCAATTAAAACTCAGAATATACATAAATATATATTAGGGGCTGCACGATAAATCGCATGCGATTATTTACTGCGCATCTTGTCAGAAAGCCGGTTCAGTAATCTCCATCACCTGCGTGCTTTCACAATGAGCAGCATTAACTACACAGAGCCGTTGTTCACTGAAGAGCTGCGCAAAACCACGTTCATATTCACGAAGGGCCATTTTTTTGCGTAGCTTGTCAGTGAACAACGGCTCTGTTTAGTTAATGCTGCTCAATGTGAAAGCCTCCAGGTGATGGAGATTTACCGCTGATTACAGAAGCGGCTTTACTTACAAGATGCGCATTGTTTTTGTTAAATTATCGCATGCGCTTAATCTGCCGCCCTACTATATATATAGATCTTTATATAAGATATATATATACACACACACAGTATTAATATATGAGGCTGGTCCTAATACCATTTTTGAGCTCAAAGCTTCGGTAGTAGTCACACCGAATATCGAAGCTGTCGGAGGGAGGTGGCTGAACATATGTCTTCTCCTCTCTAAATTCAAGGCAGAAATCTCTGTGTGTCTGTCTGTCTGTTTGCATTTTTATTATGTTGAGAACCGTTCATCCAATCGACTTCACACATGGCGGGTTTGTTGCTGCGGACCCAAGGGAGTGCAGTGTAGTCGCATTTTGGTGCAATATGGACACGCGACACATTCAGAATTAATAAACCTTTAATAAACTACAGAACAGCGCGAGCCAGAAGCGGCGCGCCTCACGCGGGTAGGGCTTATATGCTCCGAGAACGGACACTGTACTAGTGATACAAAACACACAGGTCTGTTAAGAGCAATACTTTTAATAAGGTAGCCTAACAATTTTCTAACAAACAAATCACTCCCAAATCAGAAATTAGCAGCACAGTAATTACTGACACCATAAAGGGTAGGCTATTTAAATAAAAGAAGAACGAAAAATAAATTAACGAAGTTCAACGAACTGTAATAAATAAAGAACACGGTAGCATAGACAAATTATTATTAGACTGGGCTACTGTACGTTTTTTATGACTACTGTATTCACAAGTATTTTCCAAGCAAATTAAGTGCACGTTTTTATCATGTGTAAAATTACTGATTAACATGGCGGATAAAAGCAGTTCGTTTTTTTACACCAACAATATACTATAGGCATACTACTTACAGAAATTTTACAGATTTTTCAAACTTGATGTGGTGTTGTGGTAGGCCAGTTTCAAATCGTATATTTGGCACACTGCCTTTGTCTTGTCTTCACTCAATTTAAAGTGCTCCCTGCACACAGCTGAGGTTTTCTGCATTTTTGTCTTCTCTTCCAGATTAACTGAATCATGACGTTCTCTCATGGGCGATTCATATTCAAGCGCGAATGAGAACCGTTTCATGGGGGATGCCAGGTGTTCGAAGAAAAAAAAAATATTCAAATATCAAAATTGAAAATCGAATGCCAACCCACCGAACGAATATTCAAATAATCAAATATTCTGGTCCAGCCCTAACATATATAAAGTTTAAAAAAGCTTACTGTTACCTTTGACCTTTGCCAGCCTCCTCTTCCTCGACAGCTTTCTGCCGTAGGGGGGAGCTTAGACCTCGACCCTCAGTACCCCCTGGAAAAACATCTGGTCCCCAAGCCAGTTTGGGATCCATTGGAGGTGTGCCACGATGGGGATGAGGGGGTCCACCATGCTGCTGCCTATCAAACTGATCTGACCCAGAGCCACCCGAGTCAGAACGCTCTCGACTCATCATCCCTGAAACATAAAAGCCCCTATTATCTCTGGACAACAAGACTGTCTGACTAATATTCACAGTTGATCTCAGTTATTTACTAACCAGAAGGATGCATGCTGGGAGTGTAGTAGTCCATGGGTGGGGGACGTCCCTGCATCATTCGGGGATCCATGTAGGGCATCATCATCCAGCGGGGATCAAAGTTCATAGGCAGAGGTGGAGGACGTCCCATTGAGCCAGGTGGGTAAAGGGTTGGCTGTTTGGGCCCAGACTGTGGTGTGGCACCCAGGGAGGGGCCCTGCTGATTCTGAGGCTGGGACTGGAGCTGACTTTGGGCAACCTGGTTATGTTGCTGCTGCTGCCACTGCTGCTGCTGCTGTTTGAGAAGTTGCTCCTGTCCACAAACGATACAGACCACATTTTATTCAAAAAAGCATTTTTTTATGTTTATCAAACTTTAATCCAAGTACCCGAGTATACAGACATATGTTTGTTAGTATGTTGAAAGATAAAAATGCTCTTTACATTTTTGCTTGGGTATGAAGGTAGTTTACTCATATTATATCAAATTAACATAACTCCTCTATGAAAATACGGACTCAGTCACATGTGTCTAAAAATTCTAGTTTGAGGGGATTAAAACAGTTCAAACTGTTTCTGAGATCTAATGTGTTTAATACATCAACTGTAGCACTAATTGTGAGAGTCATGTTCATAATATACATTGATTAATGGATATGACTTTTAACATATTTAGAGACAAAACATCCAACACAAAACAAACCTGTTGTTGCCTCTGAAAACGAGGAGGAAGCGATTTTTGATACTTGGAAAAGCTCTGCCCAGATGGACCACTTCCCTGCCGTCCTGTTCCACCAACATTTTCAACCAGCTTCACTGTGTCCTCTCCACCTCTAGTGCGGATATGCACCACAGGTTCCTCCTTGGCATCTCCAGGCACTGGGACATCCAGGGTTTGTGGATGCTGGGTGGGTTGAGGCTGCAGAGCCTGCTGAGATTCTGAATGAAGACGAAATCATAAAATCTTACATATTACATTTAAACTTATTTAAAACAAATACTGTATTCTGCTCATCAACTTCTACCAGAAAGTGACCAAGAAAAGTCCACAAAGTGTCAACCAAAAGCACTAGTCATTTTTTGTAACTATTTATGGAAAACTAACCAGTGCTGGAGTCATGGCTGCTGTTGCTACCAGCCCGTTGTCTGTTATTAATATTCAACCCTAGTGCTGTGCCGCTTCCCTGAGTGGATGATAGAGGAGGGTCTTCAGTGTCCACAGAGGGTGATGGTGGCTGACTGACATTAGGAGACGAAGCAGGTGCAGACAAGGAAGGACTAGGGCTGTTGGTTGGAGCATCACTGGGGGTGCTGGGTTTCACAGTCTGTTGCTGCTGCTGTTTTTCATCAAGTCTTTTCAGCTTCTCTGCACAGGCAGCACGGCGCTCCTCCTGCATCCTCCGCTCCTCCTCTTCACGCCGCCGACGGGCACGCTCTACCGCAGCAGAGATCTCAGTTGATGACTGCTTCCTCCTTTGCCGCCATGTCTCATCCTCATCCTCACCCTGTTGCTGGGGATGCAGGGTGTTGGAGGGTGGAGGGGTCGGCCCACCAGGCATTGCCCCCGCCTGTTGCTGTGCCTGGGCACCACTGGGCTTCTGGGGGGCTAGGATGGGGCCTGAGATTGGCGACTGGTTCGAAGGACGGTCCTGTTGACAGAAGGCAGTTTATAAACTAAAGTTCACCAATACAACCACCAAGCTAGTGCTTCATGTCGTATCCGTCCTATTTCTTGGACCCTTTCCCCATGTACCTGGTGGTAGTAGGAGTAGGGCCCTTGTCCAAGAAGCGGACCTGGTGGGGGGGAGGGCTGCTCCCTTGGGCCACTTAGTCCAGGCCTACGCCCCTGCATAGGGGTACATGTATCAATCAGCGAGTCATCCAGGAAACACCACAACCATGTTCCTGTCCTCACAGTGACTGCACATTATTTGGCAAAGACCAGTGGTACCAAGGGCTTGCACCTGGATGGGGAGACGAGATGCATACCTGACAAGATCCTGCGTTTGCTTGACTGCTCCAGCTGCTTCCACCCTCCTCGGCCCAGCCTGGCTTGCTGGAGGGGGACGTGGAGCCATCTTCAGCAGAGGAAGGAGGGGTCCGGCGCGAATCCCCTCCACTGTCGGATGCCCGGGAACCTGAAACAGGTGCAGGCCCATCTTGGGATCTCTGCTGCTCCCTTGACTCCCTGTTACAACGGAATATAAACACAAAAGTTTTCAAAAAAAACTTCTGTGTGCAAAGAGTTAAACTAATCAACCAATGGGAAAGCATTTATTTATATCGGGGAATTCTTACCACGCTCCACCTAACGGGGGCGAACACAGCTCCTAACTCGCGCCAACCAGGGGTAGTCCATTTCTTATTGTTTTCCGACGGCGAGTGAGCGGAGAGGGGGTCCTGTTGTGATATTTAGTGTCCTCCTCGTTCCCTTGTGCCCCATCATCGCCTGTAGGGTCCTTCATCATCACTGAACTTCAATTTTGCGGAGTAGTCAATTTCCTCCTGTGCTCCTAGAAACAAGGCAAATCACCAAGAAAAGGTTATTATACTGTAGTTATATGTTGCACCGCTATACCAATATTGAAAGAACAATAAAAATGCTGGGTTACATTTTTTTGGCCACTGTCACTTGGTAAACAACCACAAAAAACACAAAAATCTCCTGATAGGCGAGTTACCCAATTATTCCATTCTAATGTGCCAGAGTAATTGAAAGCTTTCCTCTTACCAGCCCAACCCTCATCTCCATCATGGTCCAGCTCATCCAGCTCCTTCAGGTCATCCTGTTTGAGGATGGATGGGCGTTTTACCACTTCACCCCGGGGGACTCCAGGGGGCCGCCCATCTGGCCCTACTCCACCCTGGGAACGAGAAAACCTGGCAAGAAGTAGTCAGAAGGAGGTTAGGAAAGCCAACTAGATGACTGTAAAAATAAATATTAGTAGTTGAATTTCTACTCAATTGAACGCATATAAATATTCTTACCTAGGGGCCTCATTTGGGGGTGGGTACCGGTAAGGTCCCTGTGGACCATAAGGGGGTGGGAAGGGCAGGTATGGTGGATACATCTAGAGAAAAAACATCCAGAAAGAACACAAAGGCTATGAAAGGCATTGAACAAATCAATCATAGTTTTAGACATTCTCTACAGATGGGTCAAAATGAAAATGCTACAAAACTTACGAAGGGAGGCATGATGCCTCTGTAAGCCTGGAACTGCGGGCCAATAGGTGGCTGGGGGAGGGGAAGTGCGGGGTTGCTGGCTGGGGAAGTTCTAGGCGGCCCATGAGAGGATGCATTCTGCTGTGGGATGGGAGGGGCCCCCTCCACAGCGCAATTGCCGTCCCCACCAGGTGGTCCAATGCCCTCCCCACCATCCCGCCAACTTGTTACGTCTGGAACAGAAAGCAACAAATTATTTATCAAGAGACTGCTTAACATACGTGAGCCAATATGAATCAGAAGCACTAGAAGAAACAATAATGAGTACCACATTCTCCAAGACACAAATCCACCACCTCAGTCACACGAAAGAAGCAAAGGCTAAGTCAGGACTGTATTGAAGGGGATTCGGGGAAGGGCGAATGGGGCACAATCGGTCTAGTTCCCAACAAAACGCTGACAAACTGTGATCGCATATTCCTGTAGTGCAATGCGCACACTTTGCTGCCGATTGGTCTCCAGGCCGCCTGCAGAGGGGAAAAAAAGAAAAGGAAATTCCTCGCGAGAGAATGGCGACGGTTGGTTTGATCCCTTTCCACCTGTGAAGAAAGCAAAGGGAATTGAATCTCCTTGATGTATGAAGAAGATCCTTCACTACAAACGTCACTTCTCATGTCATGCATAACATGATGAAACAAAGATTAACAACAACAGTTTTACAGCAAGTGTTCACTGACATTTTGGACTTAAAGAACGATAATTTTACATTTCTTAATAATCCTTATTAAGAAATGAAGTTAGTAATTCAACCAATGTTCGATTTCAAGTTTCATGATATACTGCCGATTAATAAAAAAAAAGGTTATATAATTAAACCAATACTTTATATAGGAAACTTTTTTTTACTACTCTGAAACTGTAGCCTGCCAAGCTCACAATTTCTTTTTGTTTCAAATACTGTACACACAGCGAGTTGTCATCTGCATGCATGTTCTTGGTACTGTATCTTACCATCTCCTTGTACTCCAAGTGTAACACTGGCCGGAGCCCAGGACCTTGGCCCTGCGGCTAGAGCTTGAGTTGGGGCCTAAGAGACATACAAATTTGTCAAGAATAGTTGTCATTCAACAACTACAGCTGTAAGATGTGGGCTTCATTAGTTCAAACTTGTTGAAAAACATGCATAATATTGGAGATTATTCATGTTTGTGTGATGGCACCTCTTGAGCTGGGGGTGTTCTCGGCATGCTCGGCGCAGACGTCTGTGAGACCACAGGCTGCTGCGACTCCGGCTGCGCTTCTGACAATACATCGGTACTACAGGGAAAAATCCAAACAAAAACAACAGACATTACATGGCAGGCATGGACATGTATCCAATCAGACTGTATTCACAGACAGCAGAGGATGGAAGGTCTCCAAAGATAATTATGCCTTTGCCTGAGTTTCTACAGTCCAATCAAAACCAGACTTGATGTTATTTTTCTCTACAAACAAACTGATTTAAGGATCTGGGTGGTCCATAGTGAAAACGATGCACCATTAGAGCACATTGTCAGTTAATCATTGCATTGTTGAGCACCTTTTTACTCCGTAGACTGTTATATTGATGGCGATGGAGCAGATAGGGGTTTTGTATTTATTGTGTATTGAATTACTCAAAGAATATCATCATACATTGTAGCTCCTTCAGAATGGAGAACATGCCTTACCTCTTTGGGTCCGCTTGTTCCTGCTTGCTTGCCCATCCTGTGCCGTCTTTGGGAACGAGTGAGACGTTGGGGTCGTTGCCTTTGTTCTCCGCCTTCAAACTAGGCAAGTTGGCAGGGGGGGGCATGCGCCGTGCAGAGGCAACTTTACCAAGAGACTGTAAGCCATGACGAGGGGCAACTGAAAGTAGAAGAGTGACAGGAGTAGTAAATAAACAAGCGCAGAAACCCAATACTGTCTTGAGGAACGCAGCCTGAGAGTAAGCAGGAGAGACTGCGGCATGTGCAAGACCATCAAACTCCATCCATTATGGCTTAGGAATGCTTGGGTGGCCAGTGAAAGGAGCAAAACTATCTTATGCGTATTTGTTTCAAGTGGTTGACTCGAAACTGACTTGGTCAAAAATCCCACTTTAACACTCTCACGACAGACTTGGCCCATGCAAAATATGTTGAGCACTGCACAGAGCAGTCGATGGCGGTTGGCAGAAGCTGAAAAACACATTTTCAATCCCCTATTTGTTTCCAGGAGCCAAGCGGCCTGGAGAGCTGGGAGAATTGTATTTTGGAAGACAGGGACAGCTGCTTAGAGTTGGTAGTTCAGCTACTGAATGAAACATAAGCAGGGAAAACGATGATCGCAAGAAGAACTCTGTCTTAGGGTCAAACGTCAAAAGTTCAGCGAGCTGCCCTGGACAATGCTGACAAAACTGGAATCGGTTTAAATAACACTAGGGTGGATCCAGAGTGGGATTTAGAAACTTAGAATTCAATGAACATGAAGCCGCTTTGTTTCAGAAAGGCCAGACAGATTATGTTCTTAGATTACACACTGTAAAGGACTGCACTGTCTTAATATGCAACAGCTGTATCACACAGTTGTGCCAAAGACAGATGAACTCCATCAGTCCTATCGGCACAGCAGCCATCACCTCCTGCTAATACATTAAGTGTTTTGCAGTGGAAACCCAGGGCCATATGATTCCCAAGATGCAGAAAACACGGATGGAATCACAGAATCCAGTCATAAAAAATGGAATTTACAGTAGAACACAGAATGTGACTGAATTTCACACATTTTGGTTGAGTAAATCAAAAGTAGGGCTGTACACAATTGAATTGTGATATGGACTATTGTCCATAAACAAAGTGCACCACTAATTCACATTGAAACATGCAGTCTTTTTGCAGTTTCATCTACTACACACACTCAAGCTCGAATGTACTTCTTAAATGAATGATGATAAAAATAAAAATAAGAAAACTTAAGGAATGTCTCAATTTTTCATCCATCTTTTTATTTTAATAACAAACTTCTGTTGTGCAGCACTTTGTCTGCCAAAAAAAAAAACGTGTTAAAATTACTATAAATTTTATATGTAGTTACATTTTAAAAGAAAAAATTAATTGTTCGTGTTCTGTGACTTTATTTGATTACCACCGTTTTTGATAATACATTTATATTAAATCATGAATCCATAAAACATTTCATAGGGTCCTATTGTAACCATTTAAATAAATTATTAAATTGTTAACTGTTCATCAATGTCATTTCAATTCATTTTTTTAGACAAGCTTTTTAATTATTAAAACTTAATGAAACTATTTCAAGCGGAATCCAGAAAAAAAGAACAAAACACAGAATTTGAGGAAAATGAAAACATTGTTAATTTTTGTTAAACCTTTAATAAATTGCTGATAAATTGTATAGGTTTCAAGATTTCAATTAATTAGACATGCTTTTTGATTACTTAAGTTAATATAATAATTAAAGCGGGGAAAAAAATTGGAAAACAGGAAAAAGACCTGACTTCATAGGGCCCTAGAAACCAATGACAATATTCAGATACAATCAACATGAAACAGAATTTGCAACCCATTTCATGTGACGTATTTCTGATTGCAACAAGATATTAAACAAGTGTTCAAAACTCGGTTCAGAATTGTGAACATTAAGAAATGTGCATTAGAAAAGTTAACAGGGTCCATTTTGATTTTGTGTTGACATCAATTTAACCCCAAATCCTTTATATACAAACAGATAGGGACAAATTACTTTAAACATAAGCTTCTAGTCAATGCAAACTCACCAACAGGCTTCTGTGCTTCAATGCTCTTTCCTTTGTAGGTATCAAACAGGTTGAGAGACGCATACTTGGTTTTGCCATCCTTCCCCTTTGCCGTTTGCCCAGAGCGCTCTGACATTGCGCTGTACGCTCATTGAGTATGGTGAGTCCTGAGACTGACAGAGAAAGAGAGAGTGAAAAGGGAGAATGTGATGCTGAGTCGAAGGGTGTTCCCTTTCAAGTGTTCCCATGTTTTCAGGATCAAAATGAATGTTGAACTGAACAGCCAATTGTAGGCATGAAGGGAGGGTGTTTGTGTCATTTAACTTTTACTGCAACAGGCCATGGAAACCAAATTATTTGGCCAAAAATAGCAAAAAAAAGCTCTTTCGGTGTTCGGCCGAATATGCGAAAAGACAGAATAAATTGTAACGAACAATGATATGACGCGATCAAATAGCAACCACGCAGAGTGAGAGGCGTGCACTCTTTATTATGCAGCACACACGTCAGCAGTGTGGAAGCATTTAAACTGTCGGAGAAAGACGCAAAAATCATTACAAACACCGACAGCGAGAGACTGTTTAGGACTGCATCGCATGTCTTCAATGAGAAGAGGAAGGGGGGATTGTTGCTGGTTACTGTATGATGATTGAAATCGCGAAATGGCCTTAATTAATAAATAAACTGCAGAACGTTATGTTTTCTAATACACCTGCGCATCGCATGTATTCTGACAGTGCTGCATGAACTCGCAGCAGATCTGCTCGTTAACCAGGGTTCAAAGCGCGAGGAAAATCTGCGCTGATACAGTCGTCAGTTGCTCAGTCACATGTTTTTGCATTTTTACAAGGCATGTGAGCATGCGATACGTACGACGTATTCGTAATGAGACTCATTTATAAATCTGTTGTCAACAAAAATAAGCATTGAGATCTTCCTGCGCGTTTCCGCCAAAATAAGTTGAGAAAAAGCAAGAACTCCATCAACATTAATAAATGTTATTGGAATTTTACTGTTGTTCTGTAAAATAAAATAAAAGTAAGACAATAATAACGATAATAATCATTACAACAGCTCTGTTAATACATTTATTATAACATTCACACAGTGTTCAAATTAGGATCTGTAATATTTTCTAATGTTTTAAAAGAAGTCTCTTTTAGGGGTGTGGAAACTTGAAAAACCGTGTTCGTTATTCGGCCCAGTGTTTAATTTTGTTCGGTTTCGGCCAAGAATTTTTATTTCGGTGCATCCCTAGTTTATTGTGCATTATTTTCAAAGTGTTTATTACCACGTTTAGCGTGGCAAAATAGAAAGTGCAGCCATAATTCACTTGCAATGTATCTGGTCGCCATGACAACCTCGCCTCCTGCTGCTGCTGTATGTAATCAGATTGTGAATTTGTAGATTTACTATTGCAAAACTAAAATGTGTTTAAAAGTGCGACAGACCAAATCGACCGACTTGGTTTGGCCCCCCAAGCTCAAACGTCAAGCTATGCCTATGCACGACTAGAGGTCGACCGATATGGGTTTTTTACTGGCCGATGCCGATATTTAGAAATCAGGGCAGCCGATGGCCAAAATATGATGCCAATTTTTTGGCCGATTTCCTTTTTTCCCCTTCATCTCATAAAAGAGAGTTTGAGTAAATGTTTACTGCAGGGTACAAGATAGTACTAGTAGTAGCTAGCCTAATTCATAGTAATAATACAAAACTTAAGCACCTTCTCAAAACAGTTCTGAAGAATGCTTTTTGTTTATGTTTGCTGACACACACCAGTGTTTCCCACAGACTTGCAAATGCAAATTCATTCTCTATCAGCAGGAGGCGATGTTTGAGTGGGAAATATATCGGTTTCCCCGGTAATGGCTGTAATCAACTAAGCACTGCGCTCACAAACGCTACTTTATCAGACATTACAGGAAAGACGAAATGAAAATAACATAGAAGCTTTTCTGAAGACGGTCGGTTCTTTTCAAAGATGCATCATATAACAATACCCCGCGCTGCATTTTATTTGCAACGGCAGTGCTCGTAGAGGTCGACCGATATATCGGGGCGATATTTGTCATTTTTTAATATATCAGCATCGGCCGATATCCGTGTTTAGTAGCGCCGATATAAAGTCAGGCACGTCCGCGGGCAGCCCCGTGTTATTGGTGCGGTGGAAAGTGCTGCTGCCGCATGTGAAGGACCCCAAGCCAAAACTTTTGGAAGATTCAACAACAGTCCTGGGAGATAAAAGCAAGGCTTAAATTCTGATATTTCAAAGTCCTACGGCCATATATTTACAATATATTACTAGTAAACTATGAAGTGCTGCTTCACTTAGTGAAAGAAAAAACGAATAGCATAGAACCGTCGGGAACTGGCATAATACAGCTGGTTAAAGGTTCGCTTACTTGCAGTTAACTTTAAGGACTGTAGTCGAAAACTATCAGCAGCTTGCTTGCTAACATATTATGTTTTATTTTTCCTGTATCGGAGTCGGAGAATTTCACTCTGTGCGTGGGGTGGAGAAGGTGGCAGCTCTCACAAACACTGCAGCGTGATCGAGGGCTACGTTACTCCACCCCGCTCACAGACAGCACCGCGCTCGGAGACACAGAGCTGTCCTGGAGCAGCCCAGAACGGTGAATAACATTTGTTCGGAAGCATGGTTTGATGCAGACAACAGCCGGGTTTCCATCCAATTTATTTGCATATTGCATTAATGAAAAAAGCTGAAGAATATGCGTGTAATGCAATCAACTGTGTAATGCGAATAAAAATGGACATCAGCCTAATAAAAGTGACGTGTTCCGACCAATATATACGTCGCACAGTTATTATCCTCATTAAACCTGTCTAACGTTAACCGTCAAGAATGTCAGAAATCACTAAGGGTTTAGCACTTTTTTGTAATTACTAAATTATGGTAATTTGGTTTGTAACTTGTAAGCAATCTGTTAACAACAAAAACAACACATACAACCCTCTACAATGCAAGTAAATCACTCGCAATATGCGACTAAATCTTCACTCTGGCAACTAAATGATGTCTAATATTAGCCAAAGGCTAATCAATTCTCAGATTTTACTCGCCAGTATGTGATGGAGGCTGAGTATATGATTAGCACAGATATAATTTCACTCGCAGAACACTCTGACTGAGCGGCTTCAAGAGTTTCATCGTGCTGTTTTTTCAGTTCATCTAAATGGATGTGCAACGCACAACGTACCGTAAACTCTAGTGTGAAGGCGCACACCTCGCCGTCGCTTTGTCTCTCACACACACGCAGCGAGAGAGAATTGACGCGCTACCTATGCGCGCTACATGTAAACGATATTCTTTGTTATATTTTCCTGTCAAATTAACGGAGTTCCTTTGGAATTCTTCCGCTTTTAAGAACTACCGCTTTTTTAAAATTAGTGGGCGGAACTAATGCGCAAACTACAATCTCATTGGCTGGCGCTCACCTATTATCATCCCTGTTTTGAGTTCAGTGAATCAGCTTCAGATCGAGCGAACGCACACAACCTGATTGATATTCATGAATCCAGTAGCTCATTAATTCTTGGTGCGTTTTATATTGTTCTTATAAGTAGAAATTGTATCATTATTATCTAATCAGTATTTTTGTTAGTTTATACCCAATTTAAATTTTTTTTTTACAGAAACACTGAACGACCAAAAAAGCACAGTCCACTTAGATGTTCTGTGTCATTTATACCACCACAAGACTGTGCTGGTGCCTAGTGTGTTGCAGCATACCATAGGTTATTTTTATTATTTAATATTTTCAGTTTATTGATTTTTATTTCTTAAAGTGATTATTTATTTAAATGTATTTTAAGTTTACATTTATGTTCAACAAATTCTGTGCATAAGATGCTTCTAGAAACTTTTAGTGTAATGATTGACAGTTGGTTCTTATACCGGTTTATTATTTAATACTTGCAAGGTTTTTGAGTTTGGTGAACTTTGGATAAATCTTTTATTTTATACCGCCTGCACGTGCACAAAAATTAAGATGAGAGATGGTTCAAGTCAGTGGGGGTTCAATAAATGATGATGTTAACTTTAGAATGTTGTGCATCCCTTCTATTAGTGTGACCTTTTAGATGCCAATGAAGGGGAAATTCAAGCTACGGCCCAAAAATCGGCAGCCCATATCGGGCCATCGGCTGCCCTGTGTATGGAAATCGGATCGGTTATAGAACAAAAACCCTATCGGTCGATCTTAGGCCTTAGTTTATTCAAGGTGCTGTAGTAGGGAGCTGTGTGTGTAAAAATCTCAATGTTGTCCCCCCGTCAGTTTGTGCTATAGTGAGACTGCCGAGAAGAACGCAGAGCACCCATAAACTGTAATGTATGGAGGTATCATGTGTGAGCTGGCATCACCACTGGACCTGAGCTGGATTGGCCATAATCTTAAGTGATAAAAATAAAGTTTTTACTCATATTACACCCCACGCGCTGCCAGCTCACAGGTACCGACGGAAACATGTCGACTTGGATGGGCGGTCGGATCCACAGAAAATTTAATGAGGAAAGTTAACGATGACATTATAATCAGCCAGAAGTTCATTGATTGCACGCGTTTCTTTTCACATGCAATATGCCTTGTTGCCACTTAGAAGATGGATCTAAGTACGGTCGCATCAGTTCTAGTAGGGTAAAACGTAATTACGCATTCGAAACGGTCTGTTTTGCCCTGCCATCATTAGCTGAAGCTGTGTGTGAACGAGCCGCAGCTGTAGAGTGTGAGCTGCTCCATCTCACGCTCCGGCGGGAGAGGGATTCTCCGGTACGGAGTTCCACAACAACGCTTAGCTGGCCGCAGATGCGCCTGCCTATAAATCGGCCTAATTTGCAGCACAATCAGCCGATGCCGATTAATTTAAAAATGCCAAAAATCAGCCGATCGACCTCTATGCACGACCCATGTTTCCCCCACCCACCAAAACCCAAGATAGGGATGGTCATTTCGGTTATTTTTCCTAACCGACAATCGATGCTCGTTAACCGATTATTAACCATTAACCGATAAGATTATTTTAAATTCGAATTTAATTAAATTAGAAAGGATACGTGTCTGTGACCCTTTAAAAAATACTAACATTTGTTTCCCTGGGATTAATTTTAGGCTACATGCGCAAAAAGCAGCAAACAACAGAACATATGAGGATTCTCATGGTCATATCACATCACACACCTGCAGCGCTTCTGCGAGCGGAGAATAATGAACGGAGGAGAAAAACATACAATTAAGATGGTATAGGCCTATTAGCATACTATAACGAAAATAGGGGGGAATATGCGCAGAAATGCATTTTTAAAGGGGTTATATGATGCTGCTAAAAAGAATATTATTTTTTGTATTTGGTGTAATGAAATGTGGTTATGCGGTTTAAGGTTAAAAAAACACATTATTTTCCAAAACACAACATCACACACGGTGACCTAGAGTGAGCGGCGGCGGCCTCGAGTGAGCAGAGGCCGGGGGATAAAGTGAGAAACGGCCAGAGGGCTTGAGAACAGCGCGGCCGGCGGATTGGACGAAGGAACCCCGACCGGAGTGTAGGCTTTCCTCAGCGACCAGTATGGATCAGCTCTAGGCATGACGAAGAAGATATCGTCCTCTTTGGAAAGGCCAAACAAAGTAGTTTCGCTATCACAACAAAACACAGCGCCTTCACGACATGGCGACATTCATGACATGGCGGCAGCAACAAATACTACAGTGAGAATAAAAGTTACGCTTCTTTCTTTGTGTGAACCTTTGGGTGGCGTTATGCAAATCTTCCCACAAAGCGACGTAGATATGTGGGGGCGTGTTAGAAAGAGGCGTTTTAGGAGGGCGTGGCTGTACTCTTAACTTTTATTAAAGAAATCTCTTTGGATTTGAGACTTTAGTTTGCAACTTTACAGATCTTCTTTAAACACCAAGAAATTGTAACACTCCAAAGAGAAAGGAAAAAATTGAAATCGCACCATATGACCCCTTTAAAAAAAAAAACACCACAAAGAAAAATGTGCAACAAGTAGCTAGTAGGAGTTTCCAGTTAATTTTTGTGTGCGGCGGGGAAAGGAAAAACCAGATGGCAGAAAGCAGTGGCAACCTATTTTCTTTAGGCTTATTTACAAAGCCACAAAGATTGTTTTTATTGTGAATGTACACAAAAAAGGCAAACCTTTTACAATTCCGATTATCTTTATGACTAAAAGGAGTAGTTGCTTCCACTGTTAGAAGAAAAAAATTCAAGTGATTGCGCCGGCGCCACATTGCTACCTTGACAATGCAGCCTCTTCATTATCATAATAAAATACAGTCAGTCAAACAGTAAAAACACCACTCAGTTTAAATATGTAGTAAAATCTGTGCCGTAAAGTGTTATCACTGTACCGCCGTGATATGCATAACATTTTGTTTTACGTGGATATTGGAAACGCGAGTGAAGTTCGGGGGACTACTAAATAATATTTTGGCATTCAAATACATTGCGAATACGGAAGCATTTGATTTTGTGTCGAATGAGAGATGCAGCGTTGGTTTCAGTTTCGTTTTAGCCTAAATGAATTCGTTTTTTGCTTGTCGTTTATATTGCTATAGCTTTTTATATTTTTAATTCTTGTTCTTTTCTTTACTGTTAATTGAAAGGATTTGTTGTGAGGGGAACTAAAATAGCCTAGCTGTGTTTTAGGGCTGTCAAAATGACTGAAAAACTAAATTCGAATTGTCTAATTAAATATTAGAACAATTTTAATTATATTTGAATTTAAAAAGGCATAATTTCAGTTGGGGGGGGGGGGCTTTTGGCTTCTCTACTGAGGCCACAAGAGGGCGCACCGAACAAAATATTATGCACGTTTCTTCAAAGCGTAATAAAATAACACGACTATCTTTGAAAAAAAGTGCATAATGTTTAAAATAATGTTTATAAACATTTTGCTTATGAGAAAAAAAAACAGCACCATGCATGTATGTATAGTTTAATACAAAGGACCGAAAACCAATCACAAAGAGTAGGCTACTTTCATTTAAAAACATGAGATACAGGGGGATGGGGAAAAACCGCCAAACGTCTTTAGACAGTTTTAAAAGTTGAACTTGCATTCATTTTACATAGCTTTCTAAACATGCCGCTCTCTTGTGCGAGACGCGAGTGCAATGGTGATAGATGTCCCTCTAGAAAATGTGATAAATATGCGTTCTGTGTGAATGGCTTGGTTTCAGTTTTGACAAACAACATCATCTCCACACTGATGCTCTCGTTTTCCGCAATATATGAATGAACAACGTAGCAGAGCCGCATCTAGTGGGTTCAACTGGATAGGCTAACAAAAGCATTCAAATGCAATCAAAGACACATACATCGTCATCGCATCTTGGGCTTCGGGAAGCTGAACTCCTTCCCGACCTTGCCCCCCCTCCCCTCTTTTGCCCCGCGCACCACTGAACTCTGACCCTCTGAAGGACTCTCCCACTCCCCCCTCCCAAATACACACACACCCTGTCACTTTAATCAGTCTGAAATAAACTCTTTTGCACTACAAATCATTTTTTACACAACAATCACTATTTCTGCACTGTTGTTTACATTACTGGTTTGCACTCTATCTGCCATATGCCTTGAGCTTTATATATATATTTTTACATTTGACCTAATTTGTATATTTGTATAGTTGTATTTAATATTTAATCTGTATATCTGTATTTACGTTCTACTGTTAGTGTTATCTGTATGCACCAAAGGGTCTGAGAGTAACGCAATTTCAATTACCTGTGTGTGTATGTGCGGTCATGTGGGAAGAATAGAATTGACATTAAAGCAGACTTGACTTGTGCGCCACTGATAAGGCTGCCTGACAGCTGACGCAGACCTTAAATTCGAATGCAAAATTCAAATTTTTTTTACAGCCCATGTTTACACTTACAATAAATAAGTGACTTTTTAAACTGTTTAACTGATTGTAGTGTTGTCACGGTACCAACATTTCAGTATTCAGTACCAATACCAGTGAAAATCCACAGTCCTCTGTACCAAAGCAAAACACAAAAACATGCAAATTAAAAAAAATTACTATACTTTCATTTAATCCAAACTTTGTACATAATTAATTTTAAAGGGCTTTTAAAACCGTATAGAGATATTCAGCCAAGAATAACAACTAAGTTGTTAAAAAAAAAGCCCAGAACTGCTTTTTTGACTGATATGACACAATGTTAACCATTTGTACATTCTCTAACACGCATATTTTAGATTTACACTAATTAAAATCTCTGCTCTGGTGTGTAAAAATAGTTAATACCATTATGTCCTCCTGTTTTTTATAGTAATAAAGGTTATAGGAGCATTAAATAGTTAGAAATAATTTTGAACAAAATTCATTCTAATGTTCATTATATTAGTGTTAGCCGCGCTTA
The DNA here is from genome assembly GCA_018155175.1 of Sinocyclocheilus anophthalmus. Taxonomy (NCBI): domain Eukaryota; kingdom Metazoa; phylum Chordata; class Actinopteri; order Cypriniformes; family Cyprinidae; genus Sinocyclocheilus; species Sinocyclocheilus anophthalmus. The sequence goes on from JADLZN010011205.1 coordinate 27,624, forward strand.
TGCTAACGATTAACGACTAATAACAGTGATATTCATTTCAATCCGACATTCAAATTAAAATATTGAATTACATTCATAACAGAAGCCGTGTTTCCCAATAGGCATGGGCCGATTACCGGTTTCAAGGTATACCGCGATTTGAAAATATCACGGTTTCAAAACCGCTAATATTTTCCGTTATACCGTTCCTGCGGAATGTGCTGTGTTTCATGTTCCTTCAAAGCCTGAAAGTGTAGGGAATCCTCAGGTTGAGCGCGTGTAGAGAGTAACACGACTATCCTCCTCCTGTTGGTGCGATCGAGAGCGAGTCAGTCCGCTTGTGTGTAGGATGGACACTTAAGGAGCTGCCCCGGGGACCGTGCCGCGCGGCAACGGCGTTTTTCATTTTATGGCAAGCAACTGTCTCTGTTATGGGACTTGCAAACTGCATTGCAATAATTTTCCAAAATGTAATTTATGTGAAAATATGAAGTCTGTAAACGCCCTTTAACACAGGCCAGAGACGTTGAAGACGAACGCACAAGAAAAATACTGTAGCAGACAGATCACTCACTGTTCGTGATGCACGAACTATTGATTTGGGGGTTTATATAAATGTGTTTCTGAGGAGAACTGACTGTCTTATTTTCTTTTTAACTGCTCTGTATAGTTCATATTAAAGCAGTGTTTCAGCACAGTGCTGTGGTGTTTACGGCGGTAACCAATGAAACGCTGTATCTGCTGTTCCAGAAGCGCCTTCTGCTGTCAGAGAGTGAATCTGCATTTCATTCAGAGCTTCTGCTGTTTGCTTTGTTCAGGCATGTAGCATAATTTAACAAAGCTAGTCAAAACAGAACATTCTGTTTTTGCTTCAAATTGGGTTATTATTAAATCAAATTATGTATATGAAATTACATATCTAAATGATATGTATATGAATTATATAACTAAAATTAAATAACTGTAATTACAGGTTAAATAAAGAGGTCTTTATTCTTTAGGAAACAAATCCAAGAAAAAATAAACAAATTCTACTGTTCCTAATATTCAGTATGTTGATCAAAAACAAAATATATTGTGTTCAGCAGAATATATACAATATCTATTTGTGTTTCTCTCTCTGCATCTGTTCCGTGCAGTGAGCGGCAGAGAAGCAGCGCATTCAGTTGGCCACACCGCAGCCGACCCGACAATAAATGAGTACAAAACAGCATTTCCTAGCACCTGTCTCTTACTGATTGTTTGGAATTATAAATTTGAGCGTTTTTTTGTCTGTTAATATCACATGCACTTTTTTGTTTGTTACTCAGACGCAGGCAGTGCGCTGCATGAGACAAAAAAGTAATATAGCCAAAACAACCTCTCTTTAGTGTAGATGCATGTTGATTTTATCAGACGATGCAGCGATTATAAATGATAGTGACTCCTGGTTAACATGTATTAAAAAAGGTCGTGTTTAGTCACTATTTAGTGTATTTTTTTGACAATATTCACTCATAACAGTAAAATAGGGCATTCTAAGTCAATATACTGCAGTATTTCCTCTCTCAATCAGCAGAAAATATGGTTAACACCCGGTCATGCATGAAAAAAAAATACCGTCTTGTACCGTGAAACCGGTATCATTTTGAAAAATACTGTGATACATTTTTGGTCATACCGCCCAGCACTATCGTTTACCCTGAACGCAAAGAAACATAGGCCTTTAAAAAGAAAAAAAAAAAAATCATGAACTGACATTCCCACAAATCCCAAGTGTGACACTAATGTTACCAATTAAATCAGTAAATCAGTTTTTACAGTAAATTTATATTCAGTCCCTAAAATTCAAAAATGTTGCTACTGTACATTTTTTTATGGTAACACCAAAGTATACTTCATTTTTTATGTTTATGCAATGTGTGCTTACAGCTGAATGTGACGTCATCAAATTGCGATTGTGATTATCGGCCGATACCGATCTCCGGCAGATCGATCGATTAATTTTTTTTAAATGTTTGTAATAAGTAACTACATAAGTACATTTGGGGTGTGAGTGTGTGCAGTTTACAATATACAACAAAAAGTCCAAGTCTCATCAAGACATGTTTACCACAGCCCTTATTTTACTCGCGAACTGAAAAACCTTATAATAAAAAGACGAAAATCTTGAGGGAACCCGTGTCGAATTAAAGGGGTCATATGATGCGATTTCAATTTTTCCTTTCTCTTTGGAGTGTTACAAGCTCTTGGTGCATAAAGAAGATCTGTAAAGTTGCAAACACTAAAGTCTCAAAACCAAAGAGATATTCTTTATAAAAGTTAAGAGTTAACCACGCCTACCTAAAACAGCTCGTTCTAACACGCCCCCACATATCTACGTCACAATGTGGGAAGATTTGCATAACGCCGCCCAAATGTTCACGCAAAGAAAGAAGGCGTAAATTGTATTCTCGCTGTAGTATTGTTGTTTCAGCCGCCATGTCGTTAAGGCGCTGTGTTTCGTTGAAAAAGTGAAACTACTTTGTTTGGCCTTCTAAGAGGACGAATCCGGTCGTAAGGCGGGAGTGAATCCGTGTGGTATGAGGATACTCAACTTTTACTGTGGACAAAGCGGATGTCCAGCGCCCTCAGTCATTATACCGCCCCCGGCAGGTAAGCCGGGGCTTCCCCTCCGCTAGGGCCGCTGTGTTTTTCATTGCACAGATTATTCAAACGAGAGTTTTGCCGGGGGGGGGGGCAGTAGAGTCCCGCACTTGTTTGTCATTCTTGACTACAAATGTCAGACCAGCCGGGAGTGGTGGTTATGTTTACGACGCGCAGGAGGGGGCAGACGATGCGATGCAAGCAACCGCGAGGGTAAAAAGACCGTTATAAGGTCATTATACATGCAAGATAATGAGGGCCTTTAAAGAGGCAGGAAACTTTTCATCGAGTACCAGAATAATTGTGGAACTGGTACAACACTTTATTCCGGCCTGTGGAGTTCGCACCGCCGGCAAAGTAGGGTGTAAGATTTTAGTGAGGAACTGCACCTTTTTTCGTAGAACCAAATTAGCTCTACTCCGGAGCAGGGTCTAACCAGCACAACGGGGAGATGTGCGCAAGTAGACATTGATGGGTCAAGACGCGTACGATAAAAGAAGAATAACAGAAGGCAGCGGATCATCCACCCGCAATGATTTAAATACCGTAAACACACTGTAAGGCATTGTGTCAACTATTTCGCAAGCATGGAGAGAAGCGATAGATGGACGGACGCTGGAGTGCAGGCTTTTGTAGCAAATGTAGCACTGCCAGTTTTCGTTGGAGTTTCTTAGTCCTCCTTTCCGTTCTTTCTATCGCTTTACGTATACGTCGACTTTCAATGTCCATTATTGTGAAACCCGCGAGAAAACAAAAACACCTCTCCGATCACAGCGTCCTCCATCCTCCCGTTGTTAACGTTGTTCTTTGTTTCCGTTGTTTGAAACGCCGCGCAAAAATGACGTCGCTGTCGACCGGCTTACGTCACTTTTTAGTACACACTGTCGGTGCGAATGAAACCCTTTAAATGGTACTGGACAATAGTTTGCGCAAAATTGTCCCAGTACTTTAGTACTGTACATTTAGTTCTGGAACTAAAGCGGTGCAAAAGGCCCTATTGTCCCCACTGGATGCAACAAATGCCTCGTTTAATGGGTTTTAATGTTTTGTCTCGTCGCTCCGGCCGGACACGGCATCACAGTATGTGAGGGGAGTAACACTTCCGTCACACGCTTGAGGAATTCAGACAATCACAACGCACTGGATAGCTGACCAATCAGAGCACACCTCGCTTTTCAGACAGATGAGCTTTGTAAAAATCGACGCTTTTCAGAAAGGTGGGGCATAGAGGAGAAAATTATTCAGTATGTGGAAAGTAATGTGTTTTTTTTTTACTTTAAACCGCATAAACCCATTTCATTACAACAAATAATTTCTTTTAGCAAGCCATCATATGACCCCCTTTTAAGTCTCTGACTTTTGAGGTCACAGACTGCTGAATTACACTATAGGCTATTGATGAACAAATACGCTTTCTAATTCACCATAAGCCATGACTGTTAAAAAAAAAAAAGCCTTGTTTAAATTAAATCTATGGGATTTTAGGCTTAAAGATCTGGCAACACTTTTTTCTTTTAAAATAATATATATACACACACCATATTATATAAACACATCACATACTTTTTTATATATATATATATATTTTTTTTTTTTTACATTTTACCTATTGGTAATATTCGTTAGTTGTACTTTATATTTAATCTGTATATCTGTATTTATGTTCATGTTAGTTATCTGTATGCACCAAGGGTCTGAGAGTAACGCAATTTCAATTCTCTGTATGTGCTGTACATGTGGAAGAACTGACAATAAAGCAGACTTGACTCGATACATATACATATAGTAAGCTTTTACAGCAACAATAACTGTAAATTTGACGGTTTTTACAAAGCACAGCTAAAACAGCATCTAAAGGCCGCTCGAAAACAAAACTGCAACAACGTGAACAACCCATTAGTGAAGAGCAAAGTCCTACACCGCCCTGCTTCTCTCTATTTACCACATTACCGCCATCGCGGTGTACTACTCAGTGATTGGGGCAGATGCAGATCAGGAACAGCGGCGACGGCCAGTTGGCGAAGCCTGTAAAATAATCACTACGCAACATGAAGCAGCAGGAGCTGCGTAGAGGTTATTTTACTTGCTTTGCCAACTGGTCGCGAGGACACGGAGCAGCTTTACACAAACATGCTTAGATAATTCATCCAAGCGTACGAAAAGCCGGGTGGTTGATCTAATATAAGCCCGGTGAACCGTCTGTTTTGACTGGCTACCTCGCTTCTTGTAGCCGCGGCCTCCATGTTTCGTGCTGGGACGAGCGGGCAGACCTACACGCTTCATAATAGACACAGCCTCAAAATTACATAAATCTTCAAACAGGTGCATTAATCTAGAAGAGATAAACCGGGGAAGGCGACAAATATAACACGGGCAAGAACGAGCCCCGTCATAACTATGCTGCGGTGGGGATTGGGAGGCCAAAGGCGCTTTGATTAAAGGAGTTAGAGGCGAGAACAAAACAAAATGGCGGCGGTGAAGCGAGGCCAGAGCTACAAGCACATTAGCATCGGGATTTGTGTCGATTTAACTACACGGGCTTCGTCTGGAATGCGAGTTCAAGTGCTATTTGATATTATGTTAAAGCGAACGAGTCAACCGGAACCTTGATTTGAACCAAAACAACGCACTTGTCGGACATGCAGTCTCAGTCAAAGCACGTCTTATATATTTATTCAATCTAGGCGTACTACTTCAACTCAACGTGAACATAAGACCTGCTAAAATGGCTAGCGGTCTAAATGAAAACACCACAGGCTCTTATTAAAAAACAATACGGTATATCTTTATCAGGATGTGTGGCGCACACACACAAGCTTAAGCCGATAGCATGCTAATCTTAGCCGACACCGACCGATGAAAAGCAGGACAGCTAGACCCCAACACTACGGTCACAAACACCTCTATAATAAAACCTCTTCAGTGCACTCGAATGGTCATTAGACACAGCTACTAACCTGGTCTTGTCCCGACTTGTCTCGAGGTTGTATCGTTGAGTTATTAGCAATAATCGTGCACTAGCTAACGTACCGTTAGCACAAGCTCAAAACGGGATTATGTGTTGAAGAGGATTGCTGAGGACGGATGTGTCCAGTGAGGCTTACTTGTACTCCCCTTTCTTTTTCCCACAAAACAAATGAAAAAGGAAAAATAAAATAATATTGCTGGGGCTCGATCCGTCACTGCTAGAGCCGTCAACGGCTTCTGAGGACGGTAGCGCAGAGAGGGGCGGATGAGAGAGTAGGGGGCGGGGCTCATTAACATAATGAGTTCCGAACGGGCCTCTTGGCCAATCAGATCACATATGTTAGAATACAATTTACATTTATGCAATGAACGCCTCTGGCTCGGGAATGGCCTGACAAGACAACCCTGCACGAACAGGTGTAACTTGATGATATCTTCTCAGTCATCTGCATAATTATGTTTTTACAGATTAGTCACTTTGTTTAACGCTGAAAACAAAACCTGGCTCTTCCTAGAGGTGCCAGCGGTTAGATAAAAATAGCATTATGTTTTTGAACGTATAGCATGATAGTACCACAGTATTCTTTCAAGTAATGTGGAGTAGCCAATCACTGAAATGTTATGATTATGGTAATCGTAAAAGTAGGTGATACCATATGGTAGGACGCGTTAATATATTAAAATACAGCAGTAGTATACCACAGTACTTTTAATCCAGTTGTTAAGATGTCAGAAAGCCACTCACCAGCAAAACTCTTTAGATATACAAAATGCAACAGGCTAGCCCGACGATCCATGAAAATATAATTTTTTTTTTTTTTTTAAAAAAAATTTTTATAAGATGTAAGTCATTTTCATTTGTCATTTGAGCAATTAGGTTTATTTGTCATTAAAATGTATGTACACTACATCAAATTTGAGTAAGTAAGATTTTCAAATATTTCAATTGAAAGTCTATTTTGCCAACAAGTTGGCAACATTCTTCGATTTTAAAAAAAATTATGCAAATTTCTATTGCAATGTTAAAATAGAAGGGACTAAATAGTATTTTTTATTTGCAACATATTTTAAAATGTATTACACTTACTAACTGCTGCATTGCTAAAGCTAGAATTTTCAGCCAGAGTCTTCAGTGTCCTCAGAAAAGAACTCTGAATGTGGCCCTGATTTTGGTGCCTCAAGAAAAATATTCTTGTATATATTCTCGATTTTATTTTTATTTTTGTTTTTTTCTTTTGACTTGAATGTCTGAAGTAAGATGTGTGAACATCACGCAAAGGCACAAAATCAGCAAATTTATCATCAATGTTCCTTGACTGGGAATGAAATGATACCATCTACAACTGCCACGAATCTCTGACAATAATTAAGAAACAGCTGAAAACTCATCTCTTCATGAGCAACTATATCCTGCTGGGGAAAAATCTTTTATGATTTCACTATTCCTTTGTTTATCTCACTCTGTCCTCGCTTGTACAGTTCTGAACTGAAGGATTTCTGAAACTGTGTCTGCCACTGTCCGAGTCTAATAAGCCATTCATTTTGAAATAAAAATATGAACTATTAATATATATACATAACTATACATAGTAGTTATATATATATATGATATATTTACATAATAATGAAGCATACTAAACAATTCCAACAGCCCCCCCCCCCCCCCCCCCCGTGGATTGAATTGCCAATAAATGGATACAGGGATTGATATTTGAGCATATTGCAAATGATTACTAAATGCGTGACTCAAATAAATGGGTATAGCAAATCAAACATTGCTATGCACTTTGGTAATTCTTTTAAAATATTTGCACAAAAAGCCATTTAAACCAGTGCTTTTGTCTTCGTCACAACAAAACACACCTTTGATTTGTCATTGAGATCCAGTGCGTGCTTCATTGATCTCAGACTAACCCACACTAATCCGCCAAACATAGACATGAAACGTGCCAAGTGAGGCACACACACACACACACACACACACACACACACACAGCAGGGGTGGTGCTTTCAGTGCCCATGAATAACAAGATAACCATCCTCGCAATTTATTGGTTAAATATTTAGTAGCCATATGAGTAAATGAGTGAATGAATGATTAAAAATAAATCAGACAAAGCTATGAAATCACTCCTTAATAATTCAGAGAACCAGCTCTGAAATGATGCATGTTTCGTGTGTTACTCATGTCACAAGATGCCAGCAGAGTAACCAGAGCGAGTTGCATACAGTGTTTGACAATTTGCATGTCTAAAAAAGAAACTCTCTATTATGATATTACACATTTACAACTTATTTTTCATGTCATTTGAATTGGAATTTAACTTTTTCCAACAATACTTTTGAATATTAGAGGGAGTGAATTTCCAATCCAGATTACTGTATATATTTCATGTAATTGTTTCATACTGCTCTGGGGTTTGTTGCATGTTTCACTACAGTGTTTGACAAGTCAAAATATTTATTTCATGCATGTAAAATGTTAAATGACAGTAATTAAGTGCTTAAGACACATTACATTCCATTGATAAGTACTAAGAAAAAATTTACAAAAAAATGTAATGAATTCCCGCTGTGATTAACATTTATTAATAGTGGTTATAAATATATGAACATGCACATGACATACCACATGAATGAATCAACTAATGGTTTTCAAACTAGCATTACACCATCTGTACTTATCATTAAGGGTTCAAAAAATGTAAATTTAACAAAAGAAATTCAAACAATGTTTTGTAATGTGAAAATAAAAGGGTATTTTGATCCAAAACATACCAGAGCAACAAAACAAAAGTACATTCTGAATTATGTTTTATAAAGGATAAGTCTGATTTTGATAACCTGGTTCTGATGACAGTTTAGATTTGGAAAAATGAACTAAATCAATGTAAAGTATTATTTCTTACTGAACCGTACTGGATGAAGAGCTCCTGTCTTCTTTGAACATCATGGACCATTTATGTTCATCAGAGCAGGAAACTAGTAATTGCAAAGTGAGCAGTGTCTCTCTGAAGTGTTTCAGTCTCTTGCATGCTCACATCTGAACTTGTGCTCATGCAAACCACATGTGGACACAGATTCCCTAAATGTTTCCCCGGTTTTGGATCTCAAAGTTCCTCTCAGTTCCACACCAAACATGAAACACAAAACATATTTAGCTTACTTGTTTTTTATCTTGCCCTTGCCCACCGTAACACTGTCACTAACACCATGCTTTTCATTATTTACTCAGCTGGTGGAGTTGGTGCTTCAGCACACGTCCCGTCACAGGACACTGATTTAGGTGGGTGCTCACTAACACCTTTTATGACATTTCAGCAAAGGTAAAAGATCAAGTCACTCGTCATGTTCAGTTGGTAACTCATTTAATGCACCATTACTGTTGTTAATAATTTTCTCTCTGAATGGATGTGCTGTATACACTATCTCATTTCATTCCTGCTCTGTCCATTATTGGGTGCCACGATAAGTAATAATGAAAGTTACAAGATGACAGATTACCAATGTTACTTTATCTTTACTTACATTATTATATAGAGATTCTTCTAAAAAATTCATCTATATTAATTTTATAAAGCTTCATATATGCCATTAATTGTCATATGTGTCAGCTGTTATTTCATCATCATTACAACAAATGTCGTATGAAACACATTCAGGTATGTTTCATGAGGTATATTTATTTAATTAAGAAAGATTTACTGTATTAGAAGATTGTATACCATTCGTTTTCACGTGTAACTAGTGGCGGTTCTAGACCACAGTAACGGTGATTGGGGCAGCAGACAGGGGCCACTTGTGATTTTGGGGGGCACACTTTAACATTCATCTTAACGTAGGCCTACTTTCAGGATTATTTCAAGTCATTTTTCATGTATCACTCTGCATTCTCTAAAAGCATAGGCTGTGTCCTGGTGGCTGTTTTATTTTTATTTTTTCAAAATTGCAGGTCAGTTTCATCTGCAGAGCTGGACTGGGACACAATTTCAGGCCGGGAAATCTCACACTCATCCAGGCCATCCTTTACACCCACAGCAAATTCTGAAACCACAGACAACCACAGACACAGACAATTATTTGAATGGCCATCACATAAAAAATTCTAAATCCTTATAGGCTCTGGCTGAGCAAAATTAGTAAAGGTTCTCTCTTCAACTGCACACTTACTTAATTTCCCCTGATATCTCTTTCTCTCCTTTGTGTTTATTATTTTGGCTATTTTTCTTGTACTTGTCACTTCTTCACCAGCAGCTACTGTTATGAACAGAACTGTCTCCACCTTGTTGCAAAAAACACCAACTCATTGTAAATTGTTTGCACAGAATCTGTAGTAAAATTCAAAGTATTTTATTAGGACAATGTGCTATTGCTGTTGTTTTTTAACTTAAATTGACTTAATTACCCAAGATGAACAAACGTATATTTCATACAAAATATAGTGCCTAAATGTCGTGTGTATAGTAGACTATAATATCTTACAGAAATTATTAATGCAACTTTACAGTAGATAATGGTGTCTTTTAGCATACAGTATTGACTGACAAAAATAATGGGGTGCTACTGCTAAGAAAACATTTGTTTAATACTTGAGTTACAAAGACAAAACTACAGCAGTCTGTTTACTGCTCAGTCACATTTACAGTCACCGGGACTGAACTGTCTATCTAACTGGGACTGATAAACGCTGTCTAACCTTTTGCGATGTTTGGTCTCATCAACAGTGCTTTAAAATACAGCATTCTGAGTAGATTTCAAATGAGTCTGGTACGCATTGTGGCGCACATGATTCCACAGACAGGAAAATGCTCCGGTTACTAACGTAACCTCGGTTCCCTGAGATAAGGGAACACGCGTTGCGTCGCTGACGCTACGGGAAACTCCTGTTTACTCTGATACTGAAGCCTGATTTGTTCATGTTTTTGTAGCTGCACAAACCAATGGCGCTCTTGCCACCAAAAGGGGAGGAGCCGATGGCTATATAAGCCGGCTCAGAGTGCCATATCATCAGAATCATTCCACTGAAGCGACAGTCATCGATTAGTAACCACCGACATATGTTAGTAACTGAAGCGATCCCTATCGAACAGTCACTCTCGTTGCGTCGCTGACGCTAGGAGAACGCATCCAGCAGCGCCGTGCTATGAGCAGACGCAGAACTAAGCCTGCTCTACAAGCCCAGCTCAGGATCACTCATTAGAGGGCCTCGTAAGCCTGAGCCAAAGAATAGACCCGAGTCATTAATCTGAGGTCTGCTTAACATAGCCCTTCCACTCAAGGGGGAATGGGTAGATTTAAGCAGATAAGATCCGCACCTGCAGGGCAGGGATATCCAAATTGTAACATCTCGCGAAGGTAGACAGTGATGACCTGCCGGCAGCCGTACAAATCTCCCCGATACAGATCCCACTGGACCACGCCCAGGAGGAGGCCATTCCTCTGGTGGAATGGGCCCTCACACCTATAGGGCATTGCAAGCCAACTGCAGCATAAGCCAGGGCTATAGCATCTACTATTCAGAGAGATATTCTCTACTTTGTAGCTGCATGGCAGCCCTTTGAGGGGCCTCCAAAGCACACAAAGAGCTGCTCTGATTGTCTGAACAATCCAGAACACTCCAAGTATATTTTGAGTGCCCTAACAGGGCACAGTAAGTTAGGACCCTGCTCACCATCCATCACGGGGAGTGCTAACAGGGAAATAACCTGGACTCTGAACGGAGGTTGAGAACACCTTGGGTACATAACCACTATGCGGCTGGAGAACGACCTTACAGTCGTTAGGCCCAAACTCAAGACAAGAAGTGCTGACTGACAGTGCTTGAAAGTCACCTACACGTTTGACCAATGTTAAAGCCAAAAGAAGTGCAATTTTGAGCGACATAGGCCATAAGTCAGCCGTTTGGAGCAGCTCAAAGGGAGTGTTTGAAGAAGATCATCACAGATACTCCAATCAAAGACACTGACATACTGAGAGAAGTGAAACTACTCCTCAGTGACATCTATATAAGTGCTCCTGTAGACTCCTGGAGGGAGAACAATGAATGCAGGGATGTTTTTTCTGTGCAAAGTTATTCAGATTATGTACAATTAAAGAAATCCAGTGGATTTACAGGACGTTTAAAAAATGCCATCAATGCAGCTATAAGAGAGGTTTGGTAATGTCACAGATGTTGCCCAGCAAATAGACAAAAAGATCATGTAATTTAACATTGCAAAAATGGGTTCAGTGTCAGCTGCATTCAACAACTCGTAGATTACATCAAGGTAGTCAGTGAACTATGTGTTCAAGAATGAGTTCTCCAAGAATGAGTTCTCCATTGACTTGATTTGCTCTATCTTTAAGAGAGCAAACAAGACATTCACTCAGCAACACAGACTGTTTAGAGAAGCCAATGACCCTGTTCTCTTTTTGAGGAAGAAGAAAGAAGAGTATTACAGTATTTTCCAGAAACACCTTCAAGGAGCTGCATCATCTGTCATTTTCGGTGAGATCTTATGTCAGAAACTTAAAGAGCGCATTGAGCAGAGTGTCTACACAAAGTCTGCAAGAGATTTGATAGACGATATTAGACTAAACCATAGATCATTGAATGGAAGCAGAATAAATCTGGAGAAACACATCCTGAAGTTTCTGGCACAAGAGGAGAATTTTTCTGCGTACATGGACTACCTTAATTATCCCAGAGAGCACTTTGAGAATTTCATCAGAGATGAAGTCAGTCAGTACATGACCCAAAACTTCAGTGACAGTGTTTTGCCCAAGATGAAGAGGAACACTGAACTCCTGCAGAAGAAGATCATGGAAGCTGTACACAAATCTACTGAACATGTTCAAACAAACAGTGGAAATGTTGATTTGTGGTTGAAGACTTTCACACAGCAGCTCTCAGATGTGCTGATATTCTCTAAAAAAAGACCTCATTGGAGTCAAACATGATGGTGTTGATGATTTCAACCTTCTCAAAGAAGTGAAAACAACAAAACCTCCTGCTCTAATGCCTGACACGAGCAAAGAGTTCAACACAGATATGTTTTATGAAAAACTGGACCTCAAGGACAGACCGGATGAGATTCTGATTGACCAGTTCTGTCAGTGCTGTTGAGTTCAGAATCCGTTCTGGAAAGCCACCTGCACCTGCACCCAAACTGAAAACCGTGATGGAGATCACACTGTTCTTTCGCACAGAATAACTGAAATCAATGGGCTCTATTACTATGAAACTAATAATCTATGTAGAGATTTTTGCTCAGATGCAGTGGCAAGTAATAAAAGTTTTAAATCATCAGGTAAGTGGATACCATATAAATGCATAAATACAGAACAGCAAGAGAAGTTCATGATGACTGGTTTTGGAGCCCGGTATTCAAACCTTTTCCTATTTGGGTTTACTGGAGGTGGTTTGTGCGCAGATACCAAAAAGATCTGGAAAATTACTGCGAGAAATCCTTTGTGGAGCAGGGTTGGTTCCCAATAATCCTGAATGCCCACACAAAAAATCAGGCAATTAATAGTTTACGCTTACATAGGCCTTTTGGATATATTCATTAGAAACACCCTGTTATATTTTTGGGAAAAAATGTCCAAAACATTCCAGAAATAGCAAGGTATAGAATTGTATCGCTTACGCCGCTTTTCTTTTATGTTTTCTTCTCACACTATTGATTAATGTTGCTTATCCAAATGGTGTGGCAATAAAGATAGTTTTGAGAGTATGATAATTAAGCCCTTTGTGGGGTAATGCAGTCATTTTAAACAAATTTGGTCGTGTGAGTGGAATTAACCTTTTAGGGCAGGATGGTAATTTTGACAGATATCTTTGAAGATGAAACTACTGTACATAAGCTTGAACATGAACAAACCATTAAGACAGAAACAAATAGGCAATTCTTAAGCAGTGAGACCTGAAGAAAAAGAGGGACACTCAGAAAACACATATGAAAACACTCAAGAACTTGCCTTAAAAAGAGGAAGAAACACTGAAGAAAGAGTTAAAAAAAAATTGGAAATAGTGTGACGTATCTGAATTAGAGGATGCTAATGCTGTAATATATGATACTCAAGACAGTCTGATGTCTTGAGTGCTTTGGGGCCGTTCTCTGATTAGACTTGCAAACACCAATATTCTACTTTCCCCTGCTTTACGCATTAAGAACAGATTTGAAACATTAATGACTTAAGTGATTTTGAACAATACGTGTATTGCTTCATATTTTGAAACTTAAAAAAATAAACAAAATGTTTTGACTTAAAAGTGTGTTTGGGCTCTATTTCTTTCAACTAAACGCCATTTGCTTTAATATTTTGCTATATAATCCAAAAAGCATACATTTTAAGTTGTGGGTTAAGTGTCCAAATACTTTTTGGGGCCATTGTTTAGCTGTAATTTTGTTGTCGTTTTTGCTATTACTAGTAGTAGTAATTTGTAAATTTTGTTCTCATTTGAAAACGGAGAACTAGGAAATATATATACAGTATATCATTTTTTTTGTGTGTGGCAGAATGTTCTCAATAAATAAATGGTTATAGTATTTTTTCTAATGTGTTTTGACTAGCTGTGTCCTGTTTTCTGAATTTAATCAAATCAACAGTGCAGCTTTAATGTTTTATGAGGACATTCCATAGACATAATGTCACGCTGTGGCTTCGCCAGAGAACAGGCAGGAAGACGAGGATGAAGGATACCAGAACACTTTAATGATTACACGAGAGGGTAGGAGCACACGCACAGGGTAACATTAACAATAACTGACAAACTCGAATATATATCTATAAGGATATAAGTCCTTATATGATTAGGTGGATAACGGGGGGACAGGTTAGGGCACATGGGGTTAACTAATGAGAACCCGAACAACCAAATAGGACAACAGAGGGAGAACATAACAAACAGTCACATGGGTGGACCAGATCGCCGCCCTCCGGAAGGCGCGAACCCGCGCCATAACCGTATCTCGGGAGGTGGGGTGGGCGTCCTGGAGGCTGGTGCAGGACTGGAATCGGTCGGAGCCATGGAGAGCCTCCAGGGTGGATCCGGGAACCATGGCAGAGCGGAGGACACGGGAGGCCATGGCGGAACAGGATACTCGTGAGGCCATGGCGGAGCACGGACCTCGGGAGGCCGCGGCGGAGCAGGGACCTCGGGAGGCCGCGGCGGATCAGGGACCTCGGGAGGCCACGGCAGATCAGGAACCTCGGGAGGCCACGGCGGAGCAGGGGACTCGTGAAGGCCGCGCGGACGGAGTGCCAATGGTAGATTGTAGGGCCCCCCCACATCTCTTGGGGAGATTCCGTAATCCTGGGGTCGCTCTGGAGGAGCGGGCTCTGGTCGGCGCTCTGGAGGAGCGGGCACTTGGAGCGAGCTCTGGGGCTGGAGCCGGCATTGGAGCGAGCTCTGGGGCTGGAGCCGACCCGGGAGCGAGCTCTGGGGCTGGAGCCGACCCGGGAGCGAGCTCTGGGGCTGGAGCCGACCCTGGAGCGAGCTCTGGGGCTGGAGCCGTCACGGGAGCGAGCTCTTGGGCTGGAGCCGTCACGGGAGCGAGCTCTTGGGCTGGAGCCGTCACGGGAGCGAGCTCGGGGGCTGGAGCGCTTTTCTGGCTTGACTGGCCTGTGGATGTCCGGAGCCCTTCATGGGCTTGACTGGGGATCAGGGGCCCTTCCTGGGCTTGCCCGGGGACCAGGGGCCCTCCGTGGGCTCAACTCGGGAACAGGAGCCCTTCCTGGGCTTAACTGGGGATCAGGAGCCCTTCGTGGGCTTAACTCGGGAACAGGAGCCCTTCCTGGGCTTAACTCGGGAACAGGAGCCTTCTGGGCTGAAGACAGAGACGGTGCTGGGATGAGATGGGTGACCGGAACCTTTGGATGGGTATGTGGAGTGTCGGGGCGAGGGGTGAGCTGGTGCAGCGGGGTGGTTTTCGGGAGGGACTGGATTCGTGACAGAGGCTGGCAGGCTTGAGAGCGCTGGTTTCGGGATGCCAGCTGCCCGTGCCGACACCAGCGGTGGGTCCTCCACGCTGGAAGCCAGTCTGGGATACAGCCGAACAGTCCTAGATCTGGGTGCAACAGACAGGAAGTGACAGGATTTAGAGCAACCAGACGTCATGTGACGTGACTCTGGATGATCAGCTGAGATCTGACTAGACTCATGACTATCAGCTGTGACTAGACTCGACTCAGGAAGATCAACTTCTTCTACCTCCAGATTAACTCCATTTAAATAAAGGACATGATTAACCAGCTTGATCAGGGGAAAGCTATATGTGGGAAGATCACCGCTGATTACGTCATCATCCAACCCCAGCCGAAAACAGACCCCGAGGACAGAATCCAACCAGCTCACCTGGTGAGAGAGCTCTAGGAACTCCTCCACATACCTCTCCAAATCCCGACCACCCTGCCGCAGACACCAAAGCCTGTCTTCAGCCGTTGACATCTCGTTTTTTTTGGGTCAGTTTTTCTGTCCCGCTGTGGCTTCGCCAGAGAACAGGCAGGAAGACGAGGATGAAGGATACCAGAACACTTTAATGATTACACGAGAGGGTAGGAGCACACGCACAGGGTAACATTCACAATAACCGACAAACTAGAACACAATAGACAGGAACTGATATAGGGCAGATAACGAGGTGCAGACAGGTGAGCACAATGAGGATATTAACTAATAATGAGAACAGGAACAACCAAATAAGGACACAGAGGGAGAAACCATACAAGACAGTCCACAGGGGTGTGACACATAATGGTTTTTATACTGTACAAACTATTTTCTATCCCCTTAAAAAACAAAAGCAAAAGGCTCCATGCGAGAAATTCAACCTTACTAATTATTTCAAAATCTCAGCTCAACATAAATACTAACATCAAAAATACTAATATATTTTATAAATAATTTTAACAATTTCTTTATACATTCTGAATGTATAATTTATAGGAATTTGTTTTAACATTAGAGATCTGTCAATCCATGGAATCCTGCTACCTCTACTGGCCATAGTCAGAAAATGTCATTTTCATGTCTTTTTTTCCTAGCAGGGTCACCATTTAATTTTTTTTTTCCCCCTAAAGTTTGGACAAATCTTTTTCATTGACTAAAAGTTTTTTTTTTTTTTTTTTTTTTTATTCAAAG
The DNA here is from genome assembly GCA_018155175.1 of Sinocyclocheilus anophthalmus. Taxonomy (NCBI): domain Eukaryota; kingdom Metazoa; phylum Chordata; class Actinopteri; order Cypriniformes; family Cyprinidae; genus Sinocyclocheilus; species Sinocyclocheilus anophthalmus. Next base: position 44,320 of record JADLZN010011205.1, read on the forward strand.
TTTAGATTAAAAAGAATAACACTTATTTTATATAACAATTTAATTAGTCATTTTGAGGTTACAAAATAAAAACACCACAAAAATACAAATACTTCATACATATCATTTTTTTTTTATTTTATTTTATTATTTTAATTTATTTTGGATTTTTATTATTGAAGAAAGTGATATTTATTATTTGTATTTTTGGGGGGGAAGGCCCCTCCAACATACACATTTGTTGTTCTCCACTGAACAGAGTATTTTAATATAATTTACTTTAAGTTTTAAAATTTGTATTATTTTGCTTAACTGCTCAGCAAAACCATAACTAGATAAAAGGGATGACCAAACAATATAAAAAAAATTGTTTAGCAACTTGATCAAGCTTCTTTTTTTTCTAAAGGCTTAATCGCCCATCATTTGACCCTTTATTCACTGGTCGCTGTACAGGTCAATTTTCACAAAGGAGATGGACTCAAAATAGTCCTTTTGGCCTTTCTCAAAGATGACATAGATGTATTTATGATCCTCAGTTTCATTGCCTTTAAGTGACGTCATACAAGAGTATCCACTTGGCCCGGCCCAGATCTTCAGAGTATCTTTCACCCATGATTTACCGCGATTCAGAGACCAGCGAAGGGTGAGGTTCACTCCTGAGGAAAACAACAATAGAAAAGTAACTCACATTATGTATAAGCATGAATTAACTATTGTTCATGCTGCTCTCTCAAAACACAAAACAGTACAAGAGACACAGAGTAAAACAATAGCATAATATAGAATCAAGATATGTGCAAACATGTATTAAAGAGACTGTAGACTGTGTAAAGTGAAAAATAAAATAATAACAACAACAACAATAAAAAGTAGTGACTGGTCAGGCGGATATTTGGCCATTAAACTCCTCTTCTTTCATGGTGCAAAGTCTTGTAGGCTACATGAGACAAAAACAAATCATGCACAAGATGCAAAAATCCATTAGAAAAAGTGAAAAATCTGGGAATGTTTCTTGAGTAATATTTAGACACATATAGTATGCAAACTGGAATGCAATATCATTGTACGAAAGTAGTAGTACTGTATGTAGGAGTTCTTTGAAAACCAGGCAACCTAGCACTGATTTAACAGTCTTATATAAAAATATCAGAATAGATACTGCTCATGCATAGTTTACTGAAAAACCGAATGAACATTTTTTAAAAATGTATTATTACTATTTAAAAATATTGAATACAGTTTTTCTTAATCCTTCCATTGCAAAACTGCAGCACTGCACATTTTGAGGTCTCCCTTATCTGACACACTTAGATCAGGTTCTAGAGTTTATGATATTAACAAGGTGTGTTAAATAAGTGAGATCAGTGGTACTCCAAGACCAGGACTGAGAAACACTAAATGAATTTCTCATATCATCACGCTCACTGCTATTAGCGTTGGCTGGGTTGGTGAAGTAAAGCACTCCTTCCTTCTCTAAAGCTCCAGCTGCAACCGCAGAATCCTCCAGTGTGCGATCAAACACCAGCTCCTCCACCGGCAGAGACTCTCCTCCATCCAGACTGCATGCAACCATGCGACAGCGGCAGTGATAGTGTTTATCGTTGCGCACATTAATCACGATGCTGCCGTCATCCAGCTCCACTGGCTTTGAGGAAACACAAGACAGAAGTCTGAAGAATTTACAAACTCTTCTGATGCATATTTCTGCCACACAACCACCAATACAATTACTTCTGTAATAGAATTTATATAATTAAAGTTTATCATACCTGACACTCGTCTGGGTCAAAGTCAAGGTTGTTTTTACGCTGGTTGTAGGGAATGCTCTTCAGTTCAGCTCCATATCTCCATGTGTTTCCATGATCATCACTCAGGATGCAAAAGACTCCGTCTCCAGTGATGCTGCCGTGGCCACACACCACCAGACGCCCAACAGCAGGCGGATGACGTTTCTGTAAGCACCATTAGATGAACACATCATGAAGAATCGCTTGATGAAACAAGTATTTTGCACAGTCTGTGGTATCAGTTATTTTAGACAAACCCAATGCTAAGTGGCAAGAAAAAAACAAGAACTATAATTGGATGCTTTTTATGCCACTCAGACTAGGTTTGGTAGGTAATGACAGAAATCACTACAATTTATTAACAGCATATAAAACTAATAATCATGCATTGATAAACAAATGATCGTCACAAAGTGTGGGTCTCAGCACACCAACTGTTTCCATATGAATATTCCAGAAGATAAACATTTTTCAGCTGAGCAACTGTTGGAAGAATTCGCATATAATCTGAGACAGCCTCCCTTAATGATAAATAACTTCTGTTTTGTCTAGGTTTCTGTGTTCAAGGACTTTTATTTTTATATTAATTTGACTGTGTGCTGTCTGTGTTCTTTTCCTGTTTGCTTTGTTCCCTTGTTTTCGAAGTATGTGCTCAATTCTTTTATATAGTTAATCATTTTGTTTCTAGTTTAGTTCTTGTATACCCTGTGTATATTTATCCCTCCCAGTGTTTCAGTTCAGTATTTGTCTTGTCAAGATAAAATGTTGGTTTGCTATTCTCAGTTCCCTTGTGCTCACAAGTGTTTTGTTTGTTAATAAATACACAGTGTGCTAATAGAACTCTCTCCCTGCCTCCAAACAACCCCTGACACAACTATTCAATTCTTTGATCATCGCATTAAATTCAATTCTCAAATCCAAAACATACAAAACAATTTATACGTTTTAAACGTAGCAAAGCAGCTACATTTACTGTATCAGGGTTTATGTCTCGTGTTATGTTTGTGTTTGCTTGAGTTTGACTTTGAGTTGGTTTTCTGTACCTGTTTCCTTTGTTCCCGCTTCTAGTTGGTCTAGGTCAGTGGTTCCCAACCCTGGTCCTGGAGGCACCCCAACACTGAATGTTTTGTGTGTCTCCTTAATCAAACACACCTGATTCAGATCATCAGCTCATTAGTAGAGACTCCAAGACCTGAAATTGGTGTGTCAGATAAAAGAGAAATGTAAAATGTGCAGTGTTGGGGTGCCTCCAGGACCAGGGTTGGGACAGCTCACACTTCAAACCAAATACTTTAGCTTTCTATTGGTGAATGACCATCTTGAACCTGATGCGAAATCTGCATAGATAAATGTTTTGCTCTCACATTAAATTCCATATAGCGTGCAAATTGCTTTTACAATGACTGGATTTCATCCATGAAATTTTATCATTATCATAATCATATTTTGCCTGACAACCGGCCACTTACTGTGTGTTCTTTAACATGTAAGTCTATGGGAGTTGTAAGTGAAACACTCAGACATGAAATTAGGCATGGAAGTAAAAAAATACCTGTATACCGAAGCCAGGTCCAGGAACAAAACTCATGAGCCCCAGTTGAGGGTTAAGGTTTCGTGGGGCGCTCCAGGTGAACCCGTCATCCAGACTCTGCACCATCATTGTGCTGGAGGGCTTACAGTGGTAACGGTGGAAACACAGAGCATAGATGAGTATCACAGCACCAGTCTCTTCATCCACAACAACCGAACCTAGATTCAACCCATCTGCTAGAGAACCATCGTCCACTATGAATGAGGTGGGAGACCAGGTGACTCCTGAGAACGTGTCAGAAGAAAGAGATGGTTGGAGAAGCAAACAGGAATGAAAACAGAATACTTGCTTTTTCAGCAGGTGAGCTATGAAACATCTGACACACCTCTGTCTGTGGAGCGTCTCAAAGCGATGAACTTGGCTCCGATGTCTTTGAAGGACAGTTTCCGGGCCTCTGCAAAAGCCAGCAGACTTCCCTGAGTAGTGAAGGTCAGCAGGGGAATTCTGTAGGTGTGAACTTCTCCAATTTGACCACCGACCCAGAGCAGCTGCTCATCAGCGAAAGCTGGATTGATCTGTGCATGTAAAAAAGTAAAGGGATAAAATGATACAGGTCAAAACTATGCAATAAATAAACAAGCTGAGATGAGGCTAGTTGTGTTTACTCTTTAAAGACAAGTTCTGTGTAGGCACATACCAATGAGACTGACTACAGATCTCAACTTTTGCTCAGGAAAACATTCAATCAATGAACACCAGAATTCCCATTATCCTCAATGAAGTCAGGTTTTAACAGTGCTATACACAATACAATACGCCATAGTTAAACATAACTGCTAAAAGAAAACACATTTGTGTACATGAACTTTTGACACAAATATTTACAGTTATTGATATGTAGCCCATAAACTTCCTCTTGTGACAACCAGCCACCTCCTTGCTAAATTATTAATTAATTTGTTGTATTGTGGATTCATAATGTGATATTTATGATCGTCTTAAATATCCTCCTACCATAAAAAAAAAAAGTTTTGTGAATTTTTTTTTATGCCATTACATTGGTTGGAGCATAAGAAACAACATTTTTGATTTGTGAACATATTTTATTATGTAGAGGATGCCGGGACTAAGTTATTAAAAAAAAATAATAATAATAGACATGATAATAAAATAAATAGACATGAAAAGGCATGTATCGGCAAAAACAATGCTTTATTTAGTTTTTTCATTCACCAATCAGTTTTTAGGTTTCAGGCTATTTTTAACCAAACTTTCTACAAAGATGATTCTCAGCTATGTTATGAAAGATATAACAGAATGATTTGATATACTACTGTACTTTATGCACTATGTGCATAAAATGTCTATAAATTGGAATTCCCATTCTATACAATGTATCTATACATTGAATCTAATTTGCATATGAATGTGTTCTTGGGGCAAACCATAATGACAAAAAAGTGTTATAATGGGAGTAATAACTTTGCAACATTTTCATAAGAATATCTCAAATATTGATCTATAATTTCTTTCCCTATTAACTTGTGTTTCCCCAAAATGCCTGATTAACATGATGTTTGTCCTGCTGTCCTCTACCGTAAGACAGAAAATTATGCTCTGTTTCATAACAAAAATTCATGAAATCCTATAACATTTTTCTGAGATGTTTCAAACAATTTGAAAATGAGTCCGATTTAAATAATAATTACAAACCATTATCATATTTCCCTAAGAGTGTTCAATTTGATCATTCTGTCAATATCAGTCATATATTGATCCAAGACCAAGGAGAAAGTGTGTTATGATCAAAACCAAAATCCAAATATTTGATATATCTCCGAAAAGCCCTGAATGTGCTCTGTACAGACATCCAGGTTAAAACTGTGGCATGTACGGTCTCAGAGAAATTCACTAAAATATAATCAGTCTAAAAAAGGTCTATGCCTGCATGGGTCCCAGGAGGATATGCTAAACAAAATCTTCTAACCTACCGTTTCATTCCGCGCAAACGCGCACAGCACTGCAAGAAGCACAATCCGCAAAGTGTTCCGATTCATGACGGCAAGTTTTGTCAAGTCATGTGCAAACTACTGAGATTTTTCCTGAAGGCTATTTAAAGCCAACAAAGCGCTCAACGGAGTCAGCCGAGGAATGGCAAAAGAACTGGTTTAACAGACCGGTCTAGTCTACAGTACATTATTGAGATGAGCGCAATGCACTTCGCTGACATGCAAATCAATCAGCTGCACCTATCAGATAACCTATCAGATAAATCAGAGTCGAATATGGTCAATATTGACAAATCTGGCATTCTAGCAATGAACGGATAAATTGACTCCAGGATGCTTTCAGACTGAATTTCAGCTTCATTCACGGAACTGACAACTTGTAGTTTTGACAAAACCGTATTTTGCATTTATACATGACATTTTTTTTTATCTTTAGGTACTAAAATGACCTGTTTAAATGAGTAAATTTATCTTAAATGTATTTTCTTTATATTATAGAAAATGTGACAACAAATACATAGGCAAACTATATAAATGTTTTCATAAATATCTGACAGTAAGGACCTTATAAAAGAGGTACTTTCTTAAATAACCACTGCCTACACCTTTTTTATTATTATTATTAATTTATTTTTAGCAAGGTGCTAAATTCCCAAAAAAGACAAAATTTTCTGTAATGTTACTTACCAAAAAAATAACAAATAAAAAGTAAAAAAAACAAATTCTGACTTCCTATAAGTGAAGATTTAGATTGACTCCGTGCAAAAACATTCATCTTGGTTTCCACAAAAATTTTATGCAGCACGTTTCAACAATGATTTGATAATCAGAAATATTTCTAGAGCACCAAATCAGCATATTAGAATGATTTCTGAGGATCATGTGACACTGAAGACTGGAGTAATGATGCTGAAAATTCAGCTTTGCATCATAAATTACATTTTAAATCACATTCAAAAAGAAGTTATTGTAAATGGTCATATTTCACAATATTAGTTTTACTGCATGTTTGATCAAATAAATGCTTTCGAGCCCGTGTATTTTTCTGTTTTAAGTGTGATGTTTTAGTCTCTATGAATTATTGAGTTATGGTGTGAGGACAGCTGGAGGGAGTGATGTACCATCTAATTAAATATGGTACATTTGTTTTAAGACTTTCTAGCAAATAGCGATCATCTCTGACTAATTTAAAAGTGCAAATGCTGCCCTACTCAAATATAATGTCAGGTATTCTTATTTGTCTTGGTTATGATTGGAACTAAAAGATACAAGGAGCTGCTGTATCAAAATAGAACAATTTATTGAACAATAAAATGTGTCCCTGTGTAATCCAGCAAATCAAGTGAAAAGTCAAATGTGTTTATATGAAATTTAATACAGTGATAGCCTTTCGGTTGACTTTCAACACAAACTTGCATGTACTATTTAAAAGTCACTTACAGTAAGATGTTACCAAAATGATTTGTCTGGTATCTAAATGTACAACATCTATGGCCACAAAAAGGCCAGACTGGGTAAACAAAACCACATAACCTGAAACACATGAATGACACTTGTTCAGAATATAAAATGGGGTTTTCTGATATCACAGTAGTATAATGTGGAGAACATGAACACTGCTTGCTTAGAGTGTCTATGTGTCTCAAACCCTTGTGTCTTCCAGCTGATGTGAGCGAGTCATTTCAAAGGCCTTCATTCATTTAAGCAACACCGGGGATAAAAGAAACACCTCAAGGTAATTAAAATGAAATCACATTTCTGTATTCAAAACAATAATTCAAGACTTAATTCAATCAACTGTTATACAGTAGACAACAACCATTTTAAGAATGTTGTAGCTTCATAAAGATTCACCTGAGTTACATTATTGTAAACAAAAAGCCATCAAATAGTCCCAATAAACACATGTGCAACCCACGTGCAGCTCACCATCTGCACAAAGAAATTATGAGAACTTCAAGACACATATTATAGAAAGTTTTGTGCACTGCCAGGTAAAAAAACAATGGGTACAATCATAGCTGTTTTATAATATATTGCTGTATAAATCAATCTCGCACTGAAGCAGGATGCCTCAATATTTTTCCGGAGTGAAATTCATATAAAAACCATTCATAGTATAGACCAGATTTAATGTAACGAAAATGATTTTTCATCAGGCTGATACCTTGATTTTCTCAACAACAAAAAAAAAAAGTTCATTTTAAAAGTCCTAAATATCCCTTTTCTTGGCTCCTCCACCTGCATGTTATTTCCCTCCATACAGATGGATTTTGGCAAAAGAGATGGTCTCACAGTAATCTTTATGGCCCTTTTCGTAAATGACGTAGATGAATTTGCTGTCCTCAGGAGAATCTCCCTTGAGTGATGTTATACACGAGTAACCGCTTGGCCCCGCCCAGATCTGGACTGCCTCCTTTTCCCATGACTTCCCATCAGAGAAGGACCAGCGAAGAGTTAGATTGACCCCTGTGCAAGAAAACAACAATTCATCTTCCATGGAGCTTTAACTGTGATATTTCTGAGTAATGCTTTGGGAATTGCTCTTCCTCACTGTGCTGAGTGCTGGAGGGGTTGGTGAAGTACATCACTCCTTGTTTCTGCAGGGCTCCGGCTGCGACCACGGGGTCGATCAGTGTTTTGTCAAACACCAGTTCCTCCACGGGCAGCGACTCGCCTCCGTCCAAACTCCGCACGATTATTCGACAGCGGCAGTGGTACTTGTTCTGGTTGCGCACATTGATGACTATACTTCCGTCCTCGAGTTCCACTGGCTGATAAAGCCGACAAAAAGGATGTGAGATAGTACGTCAAGTCAAATAGGAAGTCAATTAGCACAAGTTGTTTAATATCAAGCCTACACTGTAAAAATGTTTGTATGTTTTATTGAAAAAAAGAATACAGTACTACAGTAAAATGATTTAAAACCCACTAATTACTATATAGTAACACTTCAGCATAGATAGTGTATTGAGTTGTTTACTTTTACCTGACACTCATCTGGGTTGAAGTCCAGGTCTTGTTTAGGCTGGTTGTAAGGGATGCTCTTCAGAGCAGCTCCATATCGCCAGGATTCACCATGATCATCACTCAGGATGCAGAAGACCCCGTCACCAGCGATGGATCCGTGGCCACACACCACCAGACGGCCCACATTGGGAGCATACCGTTTCTGTGAACACAGGCATATGATGGACTAAAAGCATATAAACTGCTCCTGAAGCTGCAAAAAGACCATGTCAGCTTTTTTGTTCTCATTTATAAACCAATGCTTAACCACGCAGACCATAAAATGTAGTTTTATTCAACCCGAGAAGTCATAACAGCATCATAAACAACAGGAAGTCATAAAAGCATGCTTTAGTTTTCTCCTGAAGGAGGAACAGAAAGTAAAGAGCTCTAACCACACCTGTATGCCGAAGCCAGGCCCTGGAGCAAAGCTCTTCACCCCCAACTCAACGGAGAGGTTTCGTGGGGCGCTCCAGGTGAACCCGTCATCCAGACTCTGCACCAGCATGGTGCTGGAGGGGTCGCAGTGATAAAGGTGGAAACACAGAGCATAGATGAGTATCACAGCACCAGTCTCTTCATCCACAACAACCGAACCTAGAGTCAACCCATCTGCTAGAGAACCATCGTCCACTATGAATGAGGTGGGAGACCAGGTGACTCCTGAGAGATTCACGAAAGAGATTACAATTCGGTTTCATCTAAAATAGCCATTTATGACTGTAGTGAAAGTGGATGGTCCACCTTTGTCTGTGGAGCGTCTCAGTGCGATGAACTTCGCGCCAGTGTCACTGGAGGACATTTTCCTGGCCTCAGAGAACGCCAGCAGACTTCCTCGCAGCGTGAAGGTTAGCAGAGGGATCCTGTAAGTGTTGACCTGACCGGCTCCACCGCCGACCCATAGCAACTGCTCCTCGTATATCAGTGGGTCAATCTGTGGGAAACGTGGAGAATTACAACAATAAAACAAGGCATAAAGAAGTGATTTAGGATTGATCTTTAAAATTTCTTTCATATGACAATCACAAGACAAAACAATAACCTTGTTGTCAACATGTTTTATCGTTGCTAATTATTCTATAAACAAAGCCTTTGGACCCACTTTAGATTAAGTGGCCTTAACAACTATGTACTTACATTTAAATGAATAATTTGGTACAATGCACTTATTGTGTACATACATGTTTTTACATTGTACTTATATTTTAAAAATACCTGCATGTAATTACATCTGTAATTCATTTATTTAATTACATTTATAATTACACAGTTGACCCATCCCCTACACCTTAACCCACCCTTAAACCTACCCATACCAACAAACCTGTCCCTATCCTTACCCATATCCCACCGCAATAGCAGCAAAAGTGTTTTGCAATATAATATGAACACAATAAGTACATTGTACCAAACAATTACTCTTTTTTGATGTAAGTACATAGTAGTTAAGGCCACCTAATATAAAGTGTGACCAAGCATTTTTCAGTAACTAAAATGTGTTATAACAAATAAAAAATAATATATAAACTAGTGCTGTCAAACGATTAATCGCGATTAATCGCATCCAAAATAAGTGTTTTTGTTTACAATAATATATGTGGTGTATTGTGTTATTTATTAGTCTAATAAAACACAAACATACATAATGTTAACTGCATAATACATATTTATATTCATATAAAGCTATATTATAAATATAGAGATGTTTTATAAACAAAACCACATAGTGCTCAAAGTCATGCATCACTGCATCATGTAAATTTAGTTCAGCTACACACTTTATTCTGCATATACATGCTACAGTCAAACAAATTACCAGCATATATTTAAGAGCACTAAAAGGCCAGTTTGAGCACAGAATCATGCGAGAGGTCCTGTATTTACCTGAAGCTCGTCTGCACGAGCGCCGGAAAACACCGCGATTAAAAGCACAATTCCGAACTGTCGAACAAAATCCATCGAAACAATAAAGACGGCGACAACAGTGCACATATGACTGCGATACGCAGATAAGAAGAATTTCTTGATTACGGTATATATTTCCTTTAATAAGACTCGTGAATCCTGAAGTATCTACACGGCCACATCAGCCGACTCGCATCTTTAACCGGAGAGTCATGTGACCGCCGCGAGGCGTCAGAGTCACATGCCAGACCGGAAGTGGGAAACATGCGCATTAGACATTTTATTTTAAAACATTTTTTTTTTAAATGTGAGGGTATGATCTTTATAGACTCGATTAATTGTTATTTTTGGTTATATTTTATGAACTATAAACTACAAATATTTTCATTTGTGTATATTTATACACAATAGCCTATATGATGTTTATAATAGGCATATGTTTTATATATATATATCTCTTTTACGTAACAATGTTTACATACATTTGATTTCTCCTAATAGAAAAGCCGTTAAAATGTGGGAAATTGTTTATAAGGCATTTGGGAGTCTAAACTAAGTCCAGTGCTATCAGACACACCTCAACCAAATCATTTCTACATCAACGTCGTTTCGTACCTGCAAGATGGATTCAGTTTGTTAATTGTGTGCTATGGGCCAAGTGTTCTTTACGGTGGCCGAGAAGTGCAAAACAAATCACAATTCTGAAAACAAAATAACAAATTACCAACGCAAATGCAAGTCTAAAAAACAAAATAACAATTCAGAAAACACAACAACAATTCAGAAAACATTATAACAAGTCAGAAAACACAACGACAAATCTGACAAACTGGAAGAGGTAGGTATAGTTTGAGACAGCGCCTTGTTTGGGTTACTCACCGCTGACTTGACGAGATATCTGTCAATCAACGTATACAGGAAGAACCAGCCGCAGAACAGCAGAGTCGTGGTAGAAAGTTCGTAGATGGTATTGAAGTAGTTCAGTTTAAATGTATTGTATTAATTGTCCTTACTATGGAATAAAAAATACGGGGTGTTTATTTAGATTTAGTTAAAAGTGGCTGTAAAACATCAGTTCCAGTGGCGCAGATGGATAAGTGCTGGTCGTTGGCTTTTTGACGCGATCGACCCGGGTTCGATCCCGCCTTTTGCCGAACTTTTTTTTTCACATAGTAAAGGCATTTATTTTCATTAAAATTAAGGAAATAATCAAAAAGTTGAAAATAAAGTATCGTGTAGGGTTAGGGTAGGTGTAGGGAGGGCTTTATTGTACCAATAAGGTGTTATCCATTTAATAATTAAAATTATAATTTACACTCAATACGTTATTATTGCATACTGTTTTATAATGTACGACAGTAGGTGCAGATAATTGCCGCTATTTGCAACAAGTAGTATACTTGATAGTAGAAATCCTGCTATTTTAACAGTGTAACTAGGTATTTGCACTTAGTGTAAATAGCATATTGCTAAAAATACTGCTGTTTTCACTTAGTGTAAATAGAATCCATTGCTAATACGAGATTTGAAAAGGGAGGGAAAAAAAGTTCGGCAAAAGGCTGGATCGAACCCGGGTCGATCGCGTCAAAAAGCCAACAACACACACTTATCCACGTCGCCACTGAAGCTTATGTTTTTCAGTCACTTTTAACTAAATGTAAATATACACTTCGTATTTTTTATTCCATAGTAAGGGTAATTCATACAATACATTTAAACTGAGCTACTTTACTACCATCTCCGAACTTTCTACCAGGACTCTGCTGTTCTTCGGCTGGTTCTTCCCTGTATACATTGATTGACAGATGTCTCGTCCAGTCAGCGGTGAGTAATCCCAAACCAATGGCGCTGTCTCAAACTATACCTACCTCTTCCAGTTTGTCTGATTTGTCGTTGTGTTTTCTGACTTGTTATTTTGTTTTCTGACTTGTTAATTTGTTTGTCTGATTTGTCTTTGTGTTTTCTGAATTGTTGTTGTGTTTTCTGAATTGTTATTTTGTTTTTTAGACTTGCATTTGCGTTTGTAATTTGTTATTTTGTTTTCAGAATTGTGATTTGTTTTGCACTTCGCGGCCACCGTAGTTCTTGTGTAGGGCCACTTTTATTTCCCAGCAGGTGGAGTCAGTGAGTGAGAGGTCTGGTGCCGATAGTGCCAAGAGTTGTCTGTATCAGAATCCATGATCATATTTTACTTGATTAAAGTTGATCAGTCAGTGCTGTAGGCCTACATGTGTTTGGTTCATATGGAGCTGTAAACCTTTGATTTATATGTAGTATACTTTAAGTGTGCTGGATCATTGCTGCAGAGACCAATTCTGTTCACCATTACATGAATCTTGAGGGAAGATGACTGTCCACATCACAAATGGTGCACTTGTTACACACAGAAATGTCTTTAATAATTTTAAACTGACCCTCTTTAGCCTTCAGAAGGCTAAGATTTTAGTTTTTGAATAAATGGTTACAAGATGTTGAAAAGTACATCCTGACCTAACAAACAGCATGACAAAAACAGATGCTGTTTTACTAATAAATGTGTAAGATAGCCTATCAGAGGACCCTGAGACAGTCCTGTGCTGCACTATATGCAAGATACCTTACATTTTGATTGCTTACTTTCTATATTAATGCAGAAGATGACATGATATTGAACTGAAATGTGCTTTAATTTAATTCAAATATATTTTGACAAATTTGTCTCCACTGTGCTGCATATTATCACTCTACTACAAATCATTATATTAATCATCATCATAATAGAACAGTACATTACAAACCCTTATCGAATATTGTCATACAAGTCTATCAAATGTATATATTTTTAAATAAATAAATACAGCAACAACAAATAGTTTATCTCCCTAAATGTTACCTCTGCATATTATTATATAACATTTTGATTGAACTACAAATGATTACTTATGCACCTGAGTTACTGTGCTAATTTAAATGCATTTTTTAATAAAGCCTGTTGATGGCATTAGTGTACTGTCAATTATATTTTGTGCTCTTTATTTTTACATAATTTTTTCCCCCTGGCCTTAAAGCCATAGCTAAAATAAATAAAATAAAATTCCAACAGACATTATAAAAACATGATGATATTGACATTGACATGACATTGGTTAGGAGGACAGAATTCACCAAAAAAATCCTAATTTAACACAATTACCAGGTGTATGAAACCAACATACTAAGCCACTGCTAGAGAACAGTGCAGTTGGACTTTTGACTCAAAACCTGTTTTGTTTATTTTCTACAAACTCCATGACCAGCACCAGTTTTGGCAAATACACGTAGAAAAACCACACCACTATCATCTCCTGTCTCTTTCTCAGGCTCACACACATTCAAGCCCAGACCCACACTTTTCGCCATGGGTCTGTGAAATTGTGTGTACATTCCTGCAGTCATGTGTTCATACTGAGCTGAGTCACAAGCTGAGAGAGAAAAAGAAACGACACAAAATAAAGAGATAGAGGAAGAGCACAAGGGGGAGGGTTTACAATTAGTTTTGCATTCATGTAAAGGAGAAAGAAACACTCACAGAGTGAAAGAGAAAGAGAGATCTTACGAGACCACGAGAGGAGCCTGATGGGGGGGAAAAATGAGAGAAAGACAAAACAAATATGAAGAGATAAATAAATGAGAGTTAAAACTGGGAGGAGCCTAACAAGGAAAAAAGAGCGAAGGTTGTGGCAGCAGCAGGCATGACTGAGAAGAAGCTGAGGCAGACACAATGAGAGAAAAGAAGAGATGGATTTGCTGTCACATTCACACTCTGTTCTTCAGCAGTTAAGCATGTTTGCTGTATTCAAAAACTAGCAAAGGTGAGTGAGAATGAGATGGAGGGATCATTTTCATAGACACATGCTGTATAATATCTATGTGTCTATCATTTTCTTCAGCTTGCAGGCTGCAGTGGAGTCAGCTGTGAATGCTATCGTGTCTTACAGGTTTGTTGAAATTGCTGTAAAAGCATCAAGATTTGAGTTCCCCGGGTCACAGCGGTAAAACATTAACAGCTCTCTGAAGCAGTTTCTCTATAATGATGCATATTATGTAACAACACTGCTTGCAGCCACTTACAATAACTCAGTAGAACATACAGAATTTTGAAAAAAATATTATTTTCTTTATTGTTGAGAAACCTAACATCTTCCTCACTTTCTTGTACACGAAACTCTAAAAAGAGAAGCTGACTGCAAGATTGGTGTTTCCTGTCCTTAAACAGGCAGTGCAACGTGCCAAAAGTGAGACAAACTGAGCCCTGACCAAAGGTTTGCCATCGTCATTGACATTTTTTGGCTATTTGAAGTTTGAACCCTTCTTTTGAGTTTCCTTTCTGAGTGTGAGATCTCATTTGACTGCTATTTAGAATGATGGATTTATATCAAGAATTGTGCTTTTCTTACATTATACATATTACATTATGTCTTGACCTTCCTAGACATCATTAGTTTGTTGTGCTTGTTGAGGCAATATATTGTGGCCGTAAATTGAAGTCGGCATGAAATGAAAATATTTTTCCTAAAATCCATGTTATAGATCTTATTGTGATTCATTACCTCATCATTTTTAATTAAAATATCAAAACTGGACCTTCTAGTGAAATAACAGACGTATGCAGGATTTCTCCAATTATTTAGTTCATTTAAACCCGCCTCACGTTCATCTGCTTACACTTTCGAGTAACACGCCAACATCTCAACATCCAATTAACAACTAATGCACAGAATAAGTCCCGCCCCCCGCCCTAATTTTTTACTTTTTTCGATATTCTGTTATACTCGGGATGTACGTCACAGTATGGATGAAATGATTACTAATGGATAAATGATAACTAAATTAAAATGAGAAACCAATGCGGCCATCATGTACCTTAAACAAAGTAAAAAATGAATCAAACTTGGCCATGATTTAACTAAAACGAGGAAACTATTTAATAAGTTGTTGAAACATATTCTTAATGTGTGGCCATGAAACCTTTTTCCCCTGCCTAACATGTAGTTTGTTGTTTTTTTTTCTCCTATTTTTGAGATTTTGCTTCCAGAATATTTCTTCTTTCAGACTAGTGGAAAGAAAACATCCAAAATACACATTTAAGTTTTTATTTAATTAGACTTTATCTATTTGCTTCTGTAGATTTCAATTACAATACATACATAAGGCGTTTTCTCAAAATAAAATTCTCATGCACTGAGCTAGAAATCTCCACTTCAGAAGCACTTTCATACATCAAACGCTACAGTTTTATATATATATATATATTAGTGCCGTCAAACGATTAATCTGATACAAAATAAAAGTTTTTGTTTGCATAGTATGTGTATGTTTTTCTATTTATTAGTATATATAAAGACACACACAACAGCAGTTTTTGAAATAGTTACTGTATATATTTATATTCATAGAATTTATATTATAAATAAATGTATGCACGGCTCTGTGGTACTTGATTTCTGATTGGTCAATCGTGCCATCCAGCGGTATGTTATTCCCAGATAACAACCACCAAATTGAATAACACACCGCTCATCCGGGTACTACGATTTATCTTGACCGGTACTACTTATATGCTTAACGAGTCACTGTCTGGCGCCATCGTGTGACTGAAAACACTTAACCACCGTGTGTTACAATGGAATACTTCAGTATTAATTTCAACATATATGGTAAAAACAAATATTTTTAGCAGTGTAATAAGCGGGATAATGTACATCAAGCCAGTTGTTATCTCAGAATAAACCCCTTCAGGCTGATACAATACCTGATAACCTGTCGGGGTTTATTTCTGGATAACAACCGGGGAATGTACATTTAATCCCTTATATTTAATATATAAACATAACATTTTTTTTAAATATATACATGTATGTGTGTGTTTTTATATATACATACTAAATATACACAGTACACACATATATCATGTAAACAAAAACTTTTAGTTGAATGATGTTTGAAGCACTTATATTTATATATATATATATATATATATATAGATCTATATATATATATATATATATATGTGTTTTTGTTTTGTGTGTGTGTGTGTGTTGTTGTTGGTTGAGAATTAAATCCACCCTCTCCTCTATTAAAAAAAAAACAATAATTTTGAACCTGGCTTGGGATTTATGTTCTTGAAAAGTATGGTGATGGTATGGTAGTATGGTATGGCAAATGAGTGAAGTATGGTGATATCTATTTGCTAAAATATTTACCCTATTGGTGTTTTGCCTTGAGCACTCATTTTGAATAGTGTGATTATATTTTTCTTTTATAGGCAACTTAAATTGCAGTTGCAGTGACAGTGTTTGGTGTGTGTGTTTTCCAGCAGGTTCTGACACCATGGAGGAGAGGGAGCGGCAGTGTAATGGAGAGGAAAGAGGTGATGTTGAATCCCCCACAGGACAGTCAGTCACGGCAGGAGAACCAGGCACAGCGTCCACATGGAGGAATAGTACGTATTGCCCCGTTTCTCTCTATGCCTGTCCTCTTTCAGTATTAATATCAAACCAGCTAACCAAAATCATCAAACACTGAGTGGGAATGTGACTGCAGTGTGATTTTTACCGTCCTGAATTAAATGCTTGTACTGCTCAGATGAGTCTTTCATAAGATGTCAAACTGCAGAAGGCCACAGGAATGGAAAATAATCCACTTTCCTTCTTTCAAATGCATTACTTTCATTTTTTTATTCTTAATAGGCTTAATCTTGCTCAAATTCTCCCTGACAACAAGAGACACCAGCTATTAAAGATGAGATTTCAGTTTTAAATTGTTTATTGACCTCAGCTGGTGTCTTTCTGTCAGGTCAGTGTGTGGCGTCTGTGGCCACATCCTCTTGGTTCACTCCCACCTTTGACTTCTCACACTGCAGGACCCTTCTGGAAACCAAAGGCTTCCAGGCTAGTCTATTTCCAGCATCCAATAATTTCTACACATTTCTAAATTATTCAACGTCTTACTTCCATGTTGTATTTTGATGTTAAATCTATTTCAGATTCCAGCAGAAGACTTTGAGGGTCCACTTCATTTAGCGCTGGACCACCCGTCCATCAGAAGATACCTGCTTTTCAACTCAAGCATTTTTAATGTCATCATGGCCCCAGTAAGAAACACACTGTTAAACACAGCTGTTCACACACATTCCAGCACTGAGCAAAGCCAACAGGACTCTGGGAAACTCATAGAACCTGTTATGTGTATGCCCAGGTCATATTTCAATCCAAAATCAAAAGAAAGTCGAGTGTTAAGACAAGACTCTTAAATGTTTTTTTTACTTATTAGAACTTACTTTATTAGAACCATTACGATTTTCATTAATGTATTGTAAAAAAATTAAAAATCTCACTTTCACTAATTAAAGCAAATATATATTAAATGGTAAATAAAAAAAAGTAAATTATTTAAATGTTTATTAAGTTGTATTTATTTAAATCATTGTAGTATTGCTGTTGTGCCTTTAATTTAGGCTGATTTAAATAAAAAATGTATTAATGGCCGTTCACACCAAGAACGATAACTAAAAAGATAAGTCGACTGTGTTGTTATCATTATAGTTGTGGTATGAATTTCCATATTCTTGATTATTAAAACCTTATATTTATCCTTACTGTTTTAAGCTATTGTCCTTGGTGTAAACAGGCCTTTATAATAATATCTTTACTGTAATACCGTAAAAAATACTGCATTGTAATAATAAGAAACTGATGAGAATCACCAATAAATATAATGGTAATTACTAAAAATGTAAAATGTTCAGAAGCTGTATGGTAACGAATATAAGATTTGTAAATTTTTTATTTTTAGTCCGAGCTTGCGGATCTTTCCTGATCCCGGCCCCCCTCTCTCTTTCCCACTTTGCTTCCCGTCTACAATACTGTCCTATCCTAATAAAATGCCAAAAATAAATCTTCAAAAAAAAGTAATGAAGCAAATATGGTCACAATTTAAATAAAAAGAGGGAACAAAATAAGAAGTAATTTGAATGAATTCTTAATTTGCGGTTAAGTATTGATAGTTAACTAACTATTCAACTGTACAAGAAAACTATAAAATAGTGCAATTGGATTCAGAAATCAAGTTCTTCACCGGCTTGACATTATGACCATTATATCATATGACCACCTTTCACTATTTTGCACAAAGCACTTCCAGTTCAGTAGATAGCAGAAATAAGCAGGCAGGAATTTGGAGGATCAGATGACTGCAGGAAACACAGGACTGTTTTGCGTGTTACGTGTCTGTTGCAGCTCTTATATGTGGTGCTGTGGTGCACTGTGTACTCGACCATTCACATGCACCTCCATGGCAGCTCAACGGACTTCTGGGTGCTCTGCCTGTGTGTCAGTCTGGTGTCCGTGATCCTCACCACCGCCATCAACCTCATCTTTCACTACAGCAACAAAGAGGTGGGCTGTCACTGTCTCTTTCTAGTAAAAATGAACCCGTATTCCCTTTTAATGCAGATTTGAATGTAGCTAAGATTAACAGGTGCATCTGTTTCAGATCAACATGAACACAGATGTGCGGTTGGTGGGGGTTAATGAGCACATGATCAGGCACAAGCTGCTGTTGGGAGTGGCTGACTGGGTCCAGAAATGCAGAGGAAATCTGCAGGTAATGACTTCTGCACTATAATGCGTGCTTACTGCATGCCGTATCTCGACTCATGCCGCCTGCAAGTCTTGTCAGCACGATCATCATTCTTTAGGCCTTTTTGAATTGGGTAAGGAGTCAATTGAAGTTTTATGGCAGGTATTGATCATCAGCGTTGATTGTGCGATGTACTTTGTGCATAATTTTATGTGATAAAGCTTGCCAGAAAATATGTGGCGTCTTACTCACAAAACAACATTTCATCAGCCCTCTGTTGCTGCATGAGACATTTAAAGGGTCAAGATCGGCGTTCAATTTTTCCTGTTCTCTTTGTGTTACAAGCTCTTGGTGCATAAATAATATCTGTAAAGTTTCAAAGACTAAAGTCTCTAATCCAAAGAGGTATTCTTTATAAAATTTAAGACTCTGCCACGCCTACCTAAAACTGCTCGTTCGAACACGCACCACATGTCTACCTCACAATGTGGGAAGATTTGCATAATGCCCCGCCCAAATGTTTTCACGCAAAGAAAGAAGGCGTACCTTTTAGTCTCACTGTAATTTTGTTGACGCTGCAGCCATGTCGTGAAGGCACTGTGTGCTTCGTTGTGAAAGCGAAACTACTTTGTTTGGTCTTCCAAAAGAGAACGATATCTGCTTCGTCATGCCTGGAGCTGATCCGTGCTGGTCGCTGAGGAAATACTTCAACTTTGCGCTGTCGATTGCCGGATCGGCTTTCACCGTTGACGAAGCGGGTTCCAGCCCGGGGTCGTCACATGTGGTTCCCGCATGGCCGCCGGACGCAACACGTAAAAAGACAGTATAAATCATTATAAGCCAGTAATTATGTCCCCACTGGATGCTACGAATGCCTCGTTTATAATGGGTTTTAATGTTTTTGTCTCATCGCTCCGGCCGGGACAGGGCATCACAATATGGTAAGGGGTGTAACATTTCCGTCACACGCTTGAGGTATTCGGCCAATCACAACGCACTGGATAGCTGGCCAATCACAGCACACCTCGCTTTTCAGCGAATGAGCTTGTAAACTCGCACTTTCAGAAAGGTGGGGCATAGAGTAGAAACAATAATGTACAGTATGTGGAAGATAATGTGTTTTTTTGAACCTTAAACCGCATAAACACAGTTCATTACACAAATACACAAAATAATGTTATTTTTAGCAACATCATATGACCCCTTTAAAGGGATATTTCACCCAAATATGAACACTGTCATAATTTCTTACTCACCCTCATGCAGAGGTGTAAAGTATTTGAGTAAATGTAATTAATTACTGTACTTGAGTATCTTTTTGGATACTCTGTAGTTTTACCGAATAGATATAAGATATTAGCAACTTTTACTCTCTACTTCACTACATTATTGAATGAGTTTCTGTACTCTTTACTCCACTACATTTTAAATGAGTGTTGCAGTTACACATTACGTTTTGCATGGACCTAGCTTTTTCTGCAGCGGTTTGTTTGTGCTACAAAGGAAGTGATATCACCAACTACAGGGCACTGAAAGTACTATATCTTGTGCGCTTTGCCCTTACTCACCCAAACTTGTCAACAAGGCTGCTTTATGTGAATGCTACTTCAAAACGGCAATGAGGCCGAAACCATTTTCATTATTCTCCTGTATTTTTCTCCTGTTATTTAATTCAATAAACAATTAAGCTAACCCGACCCCCCCCCCCCCCCGTACATTTATTTAGTACCGGTATACTGAAGAGACCTTTTTGAGGAATTTTGTTGTTGTTGTTGTTTGTTTTTTTTTGCATTTTTGAGGTTTCAGTTTTATTTTGGCTTTTGAAATAAACGTTTTGCTCTTCGCACATAGATCCTTGCCTCTGCCTGTTTTCTCTTTGACTTGTGCATCTTTGAGCCTATATTTAGTATAAGTAAAACACTTCAGTACTGTTAAAATCAGATACTCAAGTTTTACTCAAGTTGTTTTGAAATTGGTGACTTGTAACTTGTAGTGGAGTCATTTTCACTGTAAGGTACCTGTACTTTTCCTCAAGTTGAGTTTTCAGGTTCTCTTTACACCTCTGCCCTCATGCCGTTCCAAACCTGTTTGACGCTCTTTCTTTTGCATAACGTCTCGGTGTTATTTTTGTGCATACAAAGTCATCGTTCACCAAAATTGTTCATGTTGGATATCAACATTCTTCAAAATATCAACTTTGGTGTTCCAGGGAATACATAAAGTCAAACAGGTTTGGAACGACATTAAGGTAAATGAAGACAGAATTTTCATTTCTGTGTGAACTATCCCTTTAAAATACACATATGAAGCATCAGCTACACACATTATTTTTCTTGCATTATTGCTAAAAAATCTTCCTGTTTTTGTTTGGGAGTGAAATAGACAAAAAGGAATCTGAAATGATTAACTTCAAATGAATTTGTCTATTTTGACCAAAGTGGTTTGCATGCATATCACATCGTAAATAAGATTTCTGAATTTGTAAGCAAGAATTTCTTTGGCAGAAAGTCGAGAGAAACGGTTACTGGTTTAGTGGTATGAGAGTAAAAGAGATTGTGTCTAATCAGATAACTGAATGCCTTCCTGAGTCACACTCTTATCTTGATGTTTTTCTTCTGTAGTCTATCTGATGGAACTGATCATGTTTAGAGCCATGAACAGACTTGTTTAACTGCTCTTCTTCTTGATCTTTCTTTCTGTCTGCAGCTCTTCTGTGTATACTGGGACTTGTCCCCATGTCTGACATCTCTGACTGAAGTGCTGGACGACATGAGTTTTGTCAGGGATCAAGTACAGGTTGTTCATTGATTTGTTCTTATGTTGATGCTTCAGGGCGCCACAGAAAATGTTTTGTACTACAAACTAGTGTACATTAAACCCTTTAGAGCCAGATAAAAAAAAAAAAAAAAAAAAAAAAAACCTGAAATAAAGTAAAAAATGATAAAGTAACTTATTTTGATTTCAGCCAGG
Organism: Sinocyclocheilus anophthalmus; assembly: GCA_018155175.1. Taxonomy (NCBI): domain Eukaryota; kingdom Metazoa; phylum Chordata; class Actinopteri; order Cypriniformes; family Cyprinidae; genus Sinocyclocheilus; species Sinocyclocheilus anophthalmus. Next base: position 66,108 of record JADLZN010011205.1, read on the forward strand.
CATAATTTCTCACTTTCATTTAGTTTTACTTGATGTACTAAAATAACCAAAACAGAAATAAAATGAATAAAACATATGTAGACATATTTAAAACAATAACTAATAAAAATGATGCACAACACACAACAAAATGATCAAAACTGTAACTAAAATGAATTTAAAAATATGAATAGAACTATAATAGTATCTCAGTGATACTAAAGTAACACTGACCTAAATATGACATACTTCACACGTTCCCGTTTTACTCTGCAGAACAAACTCAAGAAAAGAATGTCCCACCTAGTTCTAGTGACCGAGGTCACGACCCTGGACCCTGGAGTACAGGACGAGGAGCTTCCAGAAGAAGAGCAGCCGCTGCTGGTGGGGGGACGAGAGCGAAGCGCATCAACTAGTCAACGAGAAGACTCTAAACTCACCAAAAACTTCAGCTTGATGCCTGACACCACTCTCTCAAATCAGGTGAACAAAACAATTATTAATATAAATAATATACAAATCAATCAGTGGTGGTTTGAATGACAATTTTACATGAACGCTGATTAAAATTAAGCAGAAAATTAAAATGGATCAAATACAACACATGGTATCAATAGAAGATTACAGTAGTTTACCATATTTTTTCTAATATATTCAAAAATCCTTGATAATTAAGGATGCATAATAATATTTTCGATCACCAATCCAACAATTGTCATATAGAAAAAATGAATGGGATAAATCAGGCAGGTCATCTGCAGGTTTGGCAGAGTCTTAGGTTGAATCTTGTAACAGTTCAAGTGAAAAATGTGTGACCGTTTTCTTCAGGCGATTGCTCAGCAGCTCCTGATGACCTACAGTGCACTTTATGTCAGACTGCTGGTATCAAACAAGCTTCCTGTTCCTCCCCAGCGACCTTCAGGTGCAGAGAAAAGTCATTCCGCTTCCTCTCTGTGTCTGTGTGAGTATGTGGAGCTAAAGGTTCTGCGGTAGACAGAACATGACTATCAAATCTCACATTCAAGTTTTGCTCTCAATTATGATATAGTCACAGACTGTTCTTGCTGCTCTTGAATCTGTTATGATTTTGTCTGTATACTGAAATATATATATATTGTTGAGTTATTGTGGTTTTCTATTTGCACCATATGATCACAATGTGTGAAAGAATGAAGTGCCAGCTGATTCTTTCCTCTTCCATGTTAAGTTCTTGTATTAACCAGACAAACTGACAAGCGATCAGTCGCACTCATCTTGCTCGACATAGTTTTTTTATTCATGACATGATCTTTATGAGATTCTGATTAACACGTCTTAATCAGGGAATCGAGTAAGCGCCTCAACATGGATTTTTGCAAATTTCCAGATGATACAGGATATGCAACCACGCAAAAAAATTTGGACTTGAGTTTAGCGGTGGCACTTTACAACAGTTTGTAGTTATTAAGTTATTAAACGTACGTTCGGGAGGACTACGCCCATCTAATCTTCTAATTATTAGCAGGACATAAAAGCGGCCTCTACTTCTTCCCAACATTGGTTCCCATCCCTCCTCCTCCCCTTCTCCTCCTTTATGTATTTTACCTGTGTAATCATCAGTAGGCAAATCGGAGCTCCAGTAGAACATCCTCCCTGAGCGCCTCCATATGCACAGCAATCGCTTACCACGTACGCCAAGATTATATGGCCGCACAAACTCGTGAAGGTCTCGTTTGTTAACATTACTTAACTATGTTATTTAACATGAACTAACAATGAAAAATACTTCTAAATCATGTATTAATCTCATTAAGTAATTTCAATATTTAGTAATACATCAAATCAAAACTGTCTGTTATTATAACTTAAAGGAATAGATCACCCAAAAATGAAAGTATGCTGAAAATGTTCATCTAGGATGTAGATGAGTTTGTTTCTTCATCTGAACAGATTTGGAGAAATGTAGAATTACATCACTTGCTCACCAGTGGATCCTCTGCAGTGAATGGGTGCCGTCAGAATGAGAGTCCAAACAGCTGATAAAAACATCACAATAATCCACAAGTAATCCACAGCACTCCAGTCCATCAGTTAACATCTTGTGAAATGAAAAGCTGCACATTTGTAAGAAATAAATCCATCATTCCATCATTAAACCATCACATCTAGCCAAAATACAGGTACATAATCTATTAGAACACTTCTTCCAGTGAAAAAAGTTAATCTCCTATTGTCCTCACATCACAATCCACCCACATATTTGTTTAGAACTGTCTGTGTCTGAAATTTTTCACTGGAGAAAACTATTTTATGGATAGAGGACTTGTATTTTAGCTGGAAGCAACGGTTTGAAGTTAAAAACGTCTTGATGCATTTGTTTCTTACAAAATTAATGGACTGGACTGGAGTGGATCACTTGTGGATTATTGTGATGTTTTTATCAGCTGTTTGGACTCTCATTCTGACGGCACCCATTCACTGCACAGGATCCATTGATGAGCAAGTGATGTAATGCTACATTTCTCCAAATCTTTTCCTGAAGGCGATTACATTTTCCTGAAACCGAGTGAATTATTCTCTTAATGTTAGTTAATGCATTCGCTAATGGTAACTAATAGGAACTTATTGTAAAGTGTTACCATTTTACGGATAGGAAATTGATTGGATAGTGTAAAGTGTCTCTATATAAGAAGTAGTTGGAGGGGCGGGGCTAAAAACAAAAGGGACTGACGATGCCAGTCAAATAGGAAAGTTGTTTAAGAGGCGGAGAAAGTTATTTACATTTTTATGAAAAATTGCAAAGACAAATATTTGCTTTGTTTGGAATAATGTGCACCGATGAGTCATTCACAAAATGACCAAGAGCATGATTTAAAGTAAGAACAGTTAATCTGTGGTGAGCGCAAGCAGCTGTTAAACATGAAATATGTGATTTTGCTGCATTTTCACTTTAAGTGCGAACAGAGACATTACTTGTCACTGGAAACTCGTCATGTCTAGTTAGGACACTGTGTAAAGCGCGGGACTTATGTAAGTCTGGTGAGGGGAGGACAGTGCAGGGAGAGCGGAGAGAGCCACTTTGGCAGAGATAGGAAATGACAGTAAGGGTGTCAACATGAATCAAGCAGCGAGTCAGTGAATCTACACTGCACTGCTCAAAGCTTGGCACAAATAGCACACGGGTATGCAATCCTAACCAACAGAGCGCAGAGCAGCTCGAAACAGCTCTGCACTGTGAGGAACGTGTACACCAGATGTAGCCGACCGACACAGGTTGTTAATCAGCCTTGATGGAGCTGTGGAGGTGATTGGTGGGTGAGTACATGGGCGCAGTATGGGCGACACAAACACATGGCGCAAGGGTCAGAGCAGAAGAGGCAAAACTGTGTGGTAGAGGACGGCAGGCCTGCGGTGTTAAATGATTACTGAAACGATGGGTCTTTGGGAGGCTAAATGACCATCTGTGATCCTACTGACACAGTCTGGCCTGCTTCCTTCTTCTAACTCCATTCATCTCTCTTCTCTCTCACCTCTTTACATTTCAGATGAAACTCACAAAATCTTTCAAGAACATGTCCAGGTCATATTTCACCCCAAAATCAAAAGATAGACATGAGAAATAACATTTAAAAAATGAAGAAGGCATTTTATTATAGTATTTATTTGCATTTAAAAAAAAAAAAATTCCACACACACACACACTTTATTTTATTTCTTTTTGTTCTGCGCTTTTTAAAAAATATTTCAATTTAGGTTTAATGTTTAATTTATTTGATTATTATTTAAAAAAAAATACCTTTAAACATGTAGTTTAATTGCATATCATAAGGTCATGTCATAGGTCAGTTTCAAATGAGTGTGAAGTTATCACTTACATATGTTTATATCAGACACATTTGGAAATTCTGACATGTTCTGAAGGACCTTTTGTTTGTTGCCTTTGTGCCCGCGAAATTTAATTATAAATATACTTGTTTGAATTGTATGAATATGATGGAGCATATATGGATCTATATATGGTATGCATTTTTTTGCAGAATGAACTCTGTTTTCTATTTTTCACTGACAAACTGCTGGCATTTTATCATTTTTTTTGTCTATACTCTGCAGCTATAGACTGATCAGACCCTCTCCTGGTCTTTCCACAAAAGAGGGATTCATATCTTGAGGAAATTTCAACTTTTTCCCAAAAAAGTTGAAATTTGTGAAACACTTATCAATGACAACCATTTAATACACAATTCACAAATAAAAATGTACTAGATATTACAATTGTAGTAGCCAAAAAATGTCCTATAATTTTCAATTCATTAGTATAAGGACAATGAATGACAAATATTCATAATATTCATATTTAATAACATAATTATATATTTATGAATAAACCAATGTTCATTGCCAATTCATGTATATTCGTTTTAGTACTTGCATTTAAGTTTTCATCAAAAAGATACATTTTTCAGCTTTTCAGTTAACAAAAACAAAATGAACAACGCTTTTCAGAACCATTATGAAATAGAAAAACACTGTATCACAGTAATGTAATACAATGACCATACTTATAATCTATCAGAGTATAATCTGATATATCCATCAGAGTATCTAAAGAGCATTTGAGAATAATGGGAAAAACTCAAAATAAAAATGACAGAAAAAAGTTATTTTTAATTAAACAAACAAAAAAACATATAAAGTAACATGAGATGAAGACTAAATTCCTACTAGTAGCCAAATAAACGCTGTTTTATTTTACATGGAGCTGTTCGCCTTATGCCATTGTAAGATCACATTTCATCACATGAAATATTACTCACTTTTTCTCTGTAACCCATCTGCTATTGGACAGTTTCATTCATGGAATAAATTAATCCTGAATAAATTAATCATGGCTGATTGCAAAAAGTGCATTTGGCATCGGTAACTGAATACATCCACAACACTAGGTGTCAGAATTAATCTAGGACAACTGGCATATCAGAATAAAAATACTGCTTAAATGAGGTGAAATAAGAGTATATTTTCATTTAGCTCTCACTCTTCTATTGTAGTATTCTATCATTCCTATTCTATTCTATTTTTTTGTCCTGTGCAGCCAGGGATGGTCATGCTGATTCTTTCTGATAGCTATCTTCTCCGCAGAGTGACAGATGCCCTCACAGATTGAGAAGAGCTGTAGCACCATGGCCATTACTGTACACCACCTAATAGATACAATATGTAAATGAGAGGCACTGGCGCCCCCCTATCAGTTTATCAGTTATGTGATGTGGAGATACACTAGCTCCAGTGACACAAGGGAAAAAGATTCAGAGATAGAGAGGAAAAAACAGCGCAACTATAAATAGCACCTCTGAGATAAAGAGAAAGGCCAAACATGAGCGAGAGGCAGAGAAAACGCAACACAATCGATTCTTGCACAACCAGGTGTTCCTCTTTAATTCAAATCACTGGATTCATACACAGCAAATCAATGCTTGGTCTCATTAAGAGGGCAAATCTCACGAAAACAAGTCTGAGTCACAATTCACGTCCAAAATCAAAGGAAAGAAAAACCTGTTCTTTTTTTGAATAAAGAAAATGAAGTCCTTTTGCCATTATTTTAAATAATCATAATTTTAAAGTCTGAAAAAACATCTGGATGTTTTACTCTTCTAATAAAAATACAGTACTTTTGTGATCACGGTATGATGATAATTTAGGGGAAAATGTTTAATTGCAATCAAACTTATGCAAAAAAGAATAAGTAAATAAGCTTCATTTTATTTATGAAAAATATATTTCTTTCTGCTGCCTTGAGGTGAAATATGTTCTTGACAGGTTTTTGTGAGATTCACCACAGAGTAAACCTCTAAAAGCACACAAACACAAGCGAGCTTGCGGCTTTTTGAATAAACCTATCGCATTTACAAGCTTAGAGAAACCGTGTGCAGTAACTATAGGCAATCAGATCTCATTGGCCGTGTTTATAACAATAAAGCATTTGCTTTATATCACAACTGTGTGAAAAAGCATATTGCTGGGCAAATTATAAACAGGAGCGAGGTTCACATCAACTGTACAGTGTTTGCACAACTTTAAAACACCAAAATAATAATAATGTCTTATTAACAGACAGGATTTCTGTTGAAATATGCTCTCTTAGTTAGAAAGTGAGGGTCATATTTTTCGACGTAGCCCATATAAACGTGAACATGTGCAGTCACACCTCTAACAGGTATAAACAATACATCAGAAGTCCTTCAACAAACAGTTCAGTGTAACACTTGCAATATGCTGCAAGCCATTTGTTCAAAAATAGATCGAGAAATCGATTAAAGAGAGCAGGAAAAGACCGATATGACAGTTGAAATTTCACAGGCAAAATAAATACTTAAAACTGAGTGACATAGCAGAAGAGCACAGAAAGTAAGTGCTCAAAATGGACGCAAAAGATGATTTTCTCCCGTCTTTCACATTTGTTTATCAAAATCGACGGTTCTCTTTCTGGTATTTCACTGAAACAATGAAGCACATTTTACTCTCGGCACCACTGTCAAGCCTGAAATGTAGAAATCCTAAAGCTTTATACATAAATGAAAAGATCATCCACTGAATCGATCCAAAAATGAAAATTATGGTATTCATTTTACATTCATGTTTTTCTCAATCTTTATGACTATTTCTTCCATGGAACACAACAGAAGAAATTTAGCAAACCCAGGCTGCTCTTTTCCATACAATGAAAGCAAATGGGGACTGGGGCTATCGAGAAAAGAAAAAAAAAATAGTCCACACAATTTGGGCATTTAATTCCAGATCTTCCAAGGTCCCCATTCACTTTTCACTTCCATTATAGAAATAACAGAATTTTGGTAGATTTCTCCTTTTATGCTCCATAAAGAATGAAAGTCATAAAGGTTTTTGGATCAACATGACAGACCTTTCATTTTTGGGTGAACTCTTGCTTAAAAATAAAGAGTTTGACAGATTATACAGTCAGTGGATGTAATTAATTTTTTTTTAAAGCAGTAAGAGATTAATTCACATACTGGAGACCTAAAATAAAAATCTGAAACACTGCATCCATGTTTTAATATGATACATTTTTTAAGAACACTCTAGGATTGTTTGATTCTTTTTGTTCACCCAAACCATTGTGCTAAATGTGTTTACAGCTAACTGACAGCAGCATGTGAGGAGTTTCAATGAGGTCAGAACTTGAAGCAAGTTACACTCTCATCTACAAAGAAGTGAGACAAACTAGCTACTTGCTTACTGAGCATAAAAGTGCATATTATCACATGCTTCATCAAAATATGCCAGCTGAGCAATCATCTGTGATGATTGACTGTTATCTATTAAAGATAACCAAATATTTCAGCACAACAGTTAGACCTATGATTACATATTTCAATAAATATAGAATTATAATACACAAATGAATAATTTAGTTGAAACAATAAATAACACACTAATTCACAACACACAAATCTCATGTCTTCTTTCAATGAAGAGCCAATTTACAAAAGTCTGTAATGAAGTAATAATTTCACCCTAGAATACATTCTTTCAACACCTCTGAACTGGATCGATTCAAGACCGGTTTGCAACAAGACACTTTGGAACACTTAGGCCCAAGAGTTACTCTACGCAAGTACATGAACACAAACGCTTAGCTATTTTCACATGTTGCCGCATTGTAAATTTGTCAGCAATTCATAATGATACGCAAATACACGTTGCATTCTCAGTGTTGCCACGGGGTGCTATAACATAGCATAATCGGTTGTCGTCTTCTGGGTCTTATAGTTAGAAATACCGTTCAGTTGAGTCCCTCAGTTGGTTAAACTGGTTAAATTGCTACCACAATAAGTGGCCATTCACACAGAACGTTGAGTGCGCAACGGAGTTTTAAAAACTTTTAGGAACTTGGACCTGCCACTCGTGGGGGACTCCATGTTTTTATAATGCCGTGTCAGGCGCGAGATGCTGCAATAGGCGCGAGATGCAAACGTCAAACGTAACCGTCTAGCACATGTTTACAGCGCTACTCGACACAACCACAACAATTGAAAACAAGCAGAGCTTATTACATGAATGCAAAAATAGAGTCTTGTGAATGGTGCCTAATACCACATCCAATTAAGTGGCATTAAAGGTGCACTAAGCGATTTTTGAAAAACCACAGTGTCGGACCGAGTCCCAAAACAAACTTGCAGCCAATCAGCATAGGGGCATGTCTAGTACTGATAAGAGAATAGAGCGCCCAGTGAGTGCACAGGACGGATATTAGCAGATCGACTATAGATAGCAAGAGATGGCAGATATAAAAAAAGAGGACAATTTTGGAGGAATAAAACATTAAAAAGAAGGGTTACGATCATGCAAGAGGTAGGACCCACGTAAATATCGGAGCAGCTTTCAGTTGGGCGAACTCACGGGATTGGAAGGATCGGACTCCAAGGTTGCTTTGTTTCTTCTTGATAGGTGAGTTACGTTGATTTTGCTTTTTCACACAACTTTTCTGTGTTGGCTTTTGCTTGGATATGCTGCGTTTGCACGCATAGCAGATCCCACAATTGTCGCTGCCAGGGTTGTGTACATTCGTGTGGGACGGAGTTATCAAAATAGGGGCGAGGTTCTCTTGGGGTATGGGCGTGTTTGTTTTGGTGCTTTCAAATATCAAATAGCAAAAATCACTTACTGCGCCTTTAATATTAAGAGTAACTCTGCCGCCCCCTGGAGTAGCCACAGCAATGACAAAACTTAAAGCTAATGGCACTAAAACATGTTGCTGGTTAAGCTGTTGATTAAGCCAGTGTTTCTATTTAGGGCTTCTCAAACGAACAGACTGCAATTCCATTTTGCACCACTATTTGTGCAAAAAGTAAACACTGCAGCTGCAGCATCACATAATGACGCAAATTTTGGCAATCCAAAAAAAAAAAAAGATTTCAGCCAAAATGGTTTTGAAGGGTTGAAATCATTGACTGAAACTTTTCTGATGGCACATATCGACTATGTCAGCGTCTACTTTGTGCACACAACGTGTGTTTGTCTGTTGTATAAGATACAATGGACAAACAGGGAAACCAGAAATGATGCTAAAGCAGCAAAATGTAAAATTTATTCAGCTAAAATATTGAGAGGAGGCTCATTGCCAAAGACCTTTACTATGACTGGTTTATCATCTGCTGTATGAACACAACACCCAGAATGACATACTGAGTTCAAATACCCAAGCTTTGTTTTCTGTTTCGGTTTTCAGCTAAATGAAATCTTTAATTTGGGTTTTGGTGCATCACTTGCTTTAAATATGTACAACAGAACATCTGCATCTGCATCTGTGTTTGTGTACTCCATAGAGTAGATTTCTGGCCTTGGGTTTCAGAATAGAAGCCACTGAGTAATCAATACTGATATACACTCTTCTGATCTACACAACATAAAATGTAAAATTCCAGTTCTACTATATTGAAACTTATTTCAATAGTCTATTAGTCTTTCGAATTATTCAATACATTATTTTACACTTTTCAATACCTAGTGAATAGAAAACACAATTTATCCACACTTTCAGCGTTTGAATTTGTCAAGTTAACCTGCAAAGAAGTATAGTATCTTTCTAAACAGATAAATGGCAAAAATAATACATGGAATGTTTTGAACATCAAAAAACACAATTATACCAAAATTTTGAACCTGCAATAATTGTGTGTTTCTTTTAAAAAGTAATATTTTTGGCAAATTCTAAAAGCAAACGATAACACCTGACATGACTCAAGTCTTTAGTACACTATATTTCGAACTACTGATCTAACACAGGCTTTAGTTTCGGAGAAACAGGAAGTGTTCAGGTAGGTTAATGTGAGTGTGAGCTTACACGCTTACAAGCTAGATGCTCCGTGTTCCCCACACTCGGATTTACCATACCGTCGATCTATCTTGTAACTAATACATGGGCAAATGACTGTAAAAGCGTATTTTCGACTGCAGATTAGGTTGTGGTGGCTTGAGCCATCAGAACTGTGCTGTGTGACAGAAAAGCAGAATACCGACTGGAATGATGGCCTGGGGTCAGGATGGGGAGGTGTGTCCCGCGCTGTGCTCTCTAGGGCTCCCAGTCGTCATCATGGTGCTGAGAAGCGATGATAACCACAACGGTAAGGATGGTGCAGAGCACGATGGAGGCGATTCCCACCGCCAGACTGATGAAGGAGAAGTTACGGGCCTCGCGCGAGGCGATCTCTGCTGTAACCATGTCGCCTCGAGCCACAGCGGTACGCACCTGAACAAACAGATTCCTATTTAGTAGATATTTAGGAAAAATAGATAAAATACCTGTTCACACCAAATCTGAATTAAATTAAATTAAATTGTTTGATGCTAAGAAAAACCCTAATTGAACAGAACTCTGTGTAAATCATTGTAAACTTAAATAATACAATGTCAGACTGAAATGCAGCCACTAAAAACAAATAGGACAAAAATATTCTATTTACTAGATAACTATAATAAATTGATAAAATACCTGTTCACACTAAGTCTAAAATTTAATTGAATTAAATCATTAAATGAAATTGATGCTACAAAAATGTAATTGAACGAACACCAAGTCTGAAATTAAATTATTAAAGGAGGTTAACTTCAAAAATTCTAAACACTTTTTAATTCTGTGTAAATTGTTTGTAAACTTAGATAGACAATGTAACACCAAAATGCAACCACTAAACAAATGATAAACGATCCTATTTAGCAGATATCTAGAAAAAATTGAGAAAAAATACCTGTTCATGCCAAATCTGGAATTAGATGAAATGAAATTATTAAATTGTTTAATGCTAAAAAAACATAACTGAACAAAACTGTGTGAATCGTTTGTCAACTTGAAATGCTACCGCTAAACACATATCACTTAAAAATCCTATTCAGTTGATATCTAGAAAAAATGAATAAAATGCCTGTTCAAAGCAAGTGTGAAATTAAATTAGTACATTAAATTAAGTTGTTTGATGTCAAAACAACCAAACTGAATGAAATTCTGAATACTGAATGTAATATGTATAAAACAACCACTAAACAAATAAATAAAATTAAATCCTATTAAATAAAAATAAAATTAAATCCTATTTTTGTAAAAAAAGAATCTAGAACAAGTAGATAAAACACTTGTTCACACTAAAGCCTCGTACACACCGGGACGATTATCGCCGACGTTTTTCGACGCGTCTTTTGTGTTCATACCCAAGCAATTTTCACTGCCATTGAGCCGAGTGAACGTGCAAATTCACTCCCTGACATTAGATGGCGCTTGATGAAAAACAGAAATACCCCGGTACACATTGAATCCTATTTGGTCTGCAATTCCTCTCCATAACAACTCCGTCTTATCGAGGTTTTTGTAGTCGCTGTCGCATTTGTCATAAAGCCCTTTGTGTTCAGACAACAATTAGACCAGCAGCTCTACATTCATCTTGCCTCGATGCATCTTCTTGGTCTACTTACCTCCTCTTTGTCGTTAGGTATCAATGTGTGCTCGTCAAGACCGTTTTGTGCTTGAGCGCCACCTAGTCGTGTTTTACTGTAACTTCAGCAGCTCCCGGCACGTGAACAAAAGCGCCAATCTCAATGGTCGGCCAGTTTTTAACGCGGCGCATCAAACAAAAAAAACGAGCCTGAGGCATTTAAAAAACGCATTTACGCCTCTCGTTTTGCGCTACAGCGGTGTGCACACTCACATTGGCTCCCTTGTTATCACAGGCGTTAAAAACTTCGGCGATAAATCGCGCCCCGAGTATTCGTCCCGTGTGAACAAGCCTAAGTCCTGAAATTTTAATTTCAATAAATTGATTGATGTAAAAAGTCTAAGTGTTGTGTAGATAATTTTTGTACACATGATCATATTTCCGCATTGAGCAAACAATTTACCTAAGGTTTTATAATCTTGTTTAGTTCTTAGTATTTCTTATTGTGTGAACAGCAAGCTGTAAACAGAAATGATCTCCATGAGCGATTCTATCTCAGCCCTGCTGGCTCAGCGATAGAGCTCGGCCTGGCTCAGTTACCTGCACGCTTTGATGATGCGATTATTCCTGTGGGCCAAGAACAACATAACGGTGGTGAGGAAGGCGAAAAAAAAAAAAATTTGGGGGCAGATAGTCGTGAGAGACGCGAGACTCCATCAAGCAATGCCGTTTTGGCATATGCCATGGCCATCTGGCCGGTTGAAACCCTGGATGGGTCAACCGTGGACATGTACGGGCTGCGCCTGATTGAAAAAACACACAGGAAGGGCCTTCAGCTACAGACACTGGTTCACAATTCCAGGAGCATAATTCCTATATTTTTTAGGAATATTCCTATAATTCCTATACTGACAGACATTACAATACTGGACCGGCATTTTTCCTTGAAAATTGTACCTTTCTTGCATTTTTTTGACAATCACATTTTTGTTTTCTTTACAGCACATGAAGTGAAACGGGCTTCACAATTAGCGAAATCAACTCATTTTAAGGAAATTTTAGGAAATTTTTTTTTCGCATAATGACCAATATTTTTGTTGACACACGTTTTCACCTTTCACAAGATTTGTAATTAGAAACCTTCTAACATGCTTGCCAACTAAACACCAGTTTTCCGCCAAAATAAAAGCTTGAAGGTTTAACACTTGAAAGTGAAGAAATTAACACATAACTATTAGTATTATAACATTACTATTGTAGTGTAAAACATAATTATTATTATAACTACTTTACCGTACAATTTTATTTTTACGATAGTAAAATATTTTGTTTTCTTTTTAATTACCACATTTTTTATTATTAACATATCGCAGTTCAGAGTGCAGTTCAAAACAGAATTGCAATATATGACAAAATAATCACAATACATTTTTTAAAATAAATTGTAGCCCTAAGCTTAAATCATTTATTTGGAGCTGAATTAGTTTTTGCTATGGTACAAAAATTGGTATAGAGAACCATGCCATTTTACTGGAATCTAAATCTAAAAGGAAAATATCTATTAAACATTTATATGAAATATCCAATATCAGCCAAAAAATGTTGAGGTTTTACTAATACGTTTTCAAAATGCACTAATATTAGCAGATAAGAGTTATAGTCCGGATATATCATGCATATCATCTCCGCTGGTATATTTCCATCTTGGGAAGGTATTTGTTCTCCAGGGATGCACGGGAATCGCATCACATTTCACATAATCTTTTAAGCATAAGAGTAGCTGCATATTTTATTTAAAGAGCCAGCCTATGGCTATTAAAATAACACTCAAAAAATAACATAAAAATACATACCATTAACAGAACCACTCATCTCCCTATGTTTAACTACAGTAGTATGTAGTATGTTGTATCCCGCTCTCATGCTATATACTTCTGGATTATCCTGTGCAATTAAATGAATGCCCACTCACCCCTGTGCCTATGGGATAGACGGGCACGTAGGCCGTGCATGGCTGCAGCTGAAGGGGGTATCCTGGATGTAAATAGCCCACTGGGGGATGAGGGACAGTGCCTACTGGTCCGTGCGTCTGCACCGGGTATCCGTTTGGAGCCCCCTGGGGCCCAAGGGTGCCACAGTGGAACTGGGTTTCCTGCAGGTACCCCTCTGATCCAGGAGGAGGAGGGGGAGGGGGGTAATTGGGCTGCGGGGCACAGCCGGGTGGAGGAGGATGTGGGGGCATGTTGGGGTCCTGGGTGGAGAGGTAGGGAGGCGGAGCCATCTGCATCATCGGCTGAGACATGGACTGCCTCCCCGCTGCCTCCTCCAATCCTGAGCCATGACAGATCCACAGTCATAAATCACAAATAAAGACCGGCGGACAATTATTCATAAGAGCAAAGGGCTGTTCACACCAAGGATGCTAACTATAACCATAAAGATAAATGTCTAATTCTTTGAAAATAGAGAAGTTCACACGGCAGCTATGAAGGTAACACAGAAGAATGATTTAAATGGAATCACTAGCAGGACGATTCAAGCTGATGAACGATAAGAACATTGACAGCCAATCAGAATCCACCCGACTTTAAAAATCTCAAAGCATTTAATGCATCAGGCGACAAAACTGCAGCTTGTGCTTATAATAAATGTTGTAATCCGGTGGCGTGGATGCAAATATTTTTATAGTTATAGTTATCGTTCTTGACGTGAATGGGCCTTAAGACATTGATAAAAGCAAAAAGCAAGACATTTGGAAAACTTCAATTGCCTCTTCAACTTCATTGCCTCTTGTTCTTTCTAAATGTGACATCAATTTAAAGCATATATAAGCATTTAAGCATATCTTTTTTAATTTAAAGGGATAGTTCACCCAAAAATGAAAATTCTGTCATTAATTACTCACCCTCGTGTTGTTCCAAACACGTAAGACGTTCATCTTCGGAACACAATTTAAGATATTTTTTTTTAAATCTGAGGGCTCTCTGACCCTCCCATAGACAGCAAGGTAACTACCACGTTCAAGGTCCAGAAAAGTACCAAGATGATCGACAAAGTAGTCCGTGTGACATCAGTGGTTCAACTGTAAAGTTACGAAGCTACGAGAATACTTTATTCGCAAAGAAAACTAAAATAACGACTTTATTCCACATTTTCGTCTCTACTGCGTCACTTTGGACGTGCGTTCACGACAGTACCATGACGCGAGCGTGTGGCGGCGCAGGCGCTAACCCAGATCCTGCGTGATGTAAAGCTTTGTAACTTTACAGTTGAACCACTGATGTCACACGGACTACTTTGTCGATCATCTTGGTACTTTTCTGGACCTTGAACGTGGTAGTTACTTTGCTGTCTATGGGAGGGTCAGAGAGTCCTCAGATTTAATCAAAATATCTTAAATTGTGTTCCGAAAACAAACAAAGCTTTTACGGGTTTGGAACAACACGAGGGCAAGTAATTAACGACAGAATTTTCATTTATGGGTGAACTAACCCTTTAACATATATATGCATAGATTACATCATTACAAATATTACAGGGGTCATGAACTGAGAAATCAAAATTCCCTTGATCTTTTGACAGTAATAGGCTTGTACTATTAAAACATCCAGTAAGTTTCAAAACTCAAAACTTTCTCGTTAGTCTAAAAACAGCGTCCATCTGTGAAGGATGTTTGTCAAATACACAGCTGTTAGCCAATCATATCAGTGGGCGTTTACTTCTGAGTCTACAATCCACCACGCCTATTCAAATAGAGCGTTCCGATGAGGGGGGTCAAACAGGACAGAAAATAGCCTATTACTTCTAATTTATGATGTTTTAAAGGTAAAAATCTTGATAACATTATAAGTGGACCTCAGAGAACAGTACAAAATAATTTAAAAAGGCAGTTCATGACCCCTTTAAGTATTCTGAGAGCTCCCTGCAAGATATTTGGGGTGAGTTGTTCACACGGAACACTCTGATTGGTGGAGCTTTTGCTGATTTGGGAAAAGTATTTTTTTTTCACCTGGCATTCTGCTTGATAAAAACATAAGTTAAATAATCTGATGTCTCAACACAGCATATCCTTTGATTAACACACCTCAACACACATTCATTTCTGTCTTTAAGGTTTAGTTCAAATCAATTTCCTACGGAGAAAATGATGGAATTTTTAACCTGACCATGCGCGCTATTATTTAGACAATTTCCAATCACCGTTCCTTATTTGTATTCAACCTGTAAATATTCTTTCACACTGACGCTTTACGAATGACCCCAGCTTTGTCACCCCAGAGAGTTCAGTGTGGTTTTCTAGGTAAACTACTGTACCCTCGGCCGAATATTAGTTTCAGGATGGTATAGAGGGGTTTTCAGGCACTGCCATTCACTAATTTTAATTAGTTTTAATGGAAAAAAGAAAGACACAGTGTATACATATGAAAATGCTTCATTTTCCTGAGCATAATTTCTATTTGCGTCTCTTTTTTTCTTTTCTCCACTCCTGCAGAGTTGGTATATTAAACATGAAATACTTTAAACTTGCCTAAATGGTTGCAAAGAGATAGCATGCCTCCAAAATGCTGGGTTAATTACAACCCCGTGTGGGTAAAACAGGGACAAACCATCAATTGGCGCTGGGACCCAGTGTAGGCTAATGTTAAATGTTAAACCCAACCTTCGGGTAGTAACCCACCGTCGGTTCCAAAACAACCCAATTGCTTGGTTTTTCCCTATTTTACCCAGCACTGGGTTGTATTTAACCCAGCATTTTTTTAGAGTGTGAGCTTTTATAAGATTGCAAGACACTGACTCATTACACTGAAATAATGTTTTTTTTTTTAATCATAAGAAAAATTACTGATAGGCTAATCCAAAAGGTTCTTTTATGTAAACCATACCTGTGTCATTTCAGAAAATCACGCTATAATTTCAAGTGATTTAGGGCCCTCCATCGCACAGCGCGATGAATCACGGACCCAAGGGACCTGAAGCCTGAAATAGGGCTTCATACAACAGCATTCAAACCACATCCTTCAATGTGCATATATTCTCTCATTTGATGAAACTCCACACAGCCGTTTATAATGTCGCCTACATGTTAAACACGACACTATATCTGAGAGAATAACGAACACGACGGCTGTGTCTCAAATACTAGCGAGCTGCCTGCACAGACAGCGTTTATGGGGATCATCTGCTAGATGTATTTCTTCGAAAGGCGCATATGATGCCCAAAAAGCGCAGCATGTGGTTATAACAGGCAAAGCTGCAGCACGCGACTGTAGACCTCACGCGCTTTTGATGCCTAGGTAGGCAGCTTACTAGGATTTGACACACAGTCTGAATATATGACTATATATAGATGAAATAAGGATGAACACTGAAACAATAAAATTCACGAATGGTCGTATAATTCGCTTTAACATGTCATCGTCTCTCAGTCGTTTTATAATAAATACCTTTGATTTAAATGAGTCGTCCAGCTGCATGAATGACCAAATACAAAAATAGACATTTTTACCGTGTTTTTCCGACGACATCGCGTTTATTTATCCGTTTCGACGATGTTCGGTTTGTCCCTCCAGTAATAAAAACCCAAATCCAACCAGTGCGTCTGTCTTTTTGTGTCGGATCACAGCAGACGATGCCGATGATTTCTCCAGGCTAATTATAACGCATCTTCAGACGGCAATCCTGATGTATGCTGTGTGAAGGCTGGGTTATCTGGGCGTAAAAGCGACTGGATGTCTTTTGCTGCTGTTTTCCACGCCAGCATCCAGAGCATCAGCAGCAGCAGCAGCAGCGAAACAGGTTTCAACTAACGCATCTAGTTACACTGAACTAACCAGAGCGTCTTAAAGAGACAGCGTCCATGTCGCACATATCACATGTTAACATAGTTTCAAGAATACTAAAACTAATGAAGTGTATTTACGAGAAGAATTTAAGAGGCAGAGATTAAGAAACAGAAAAAGAACTTAAGAACGCCGAATAATGTGGTTGCCATGGTAACTATAGTTTCCGATAAACTACCATCGTTACTTACTGTTACAATAAAACTGTGGTATCTTGGCATACTGACATTAAATTATTACAACCACACATTGATTGAAGTGATGAGTTTAATATGGAGATACCATATTAAAGATGGCTTTACCATAGTATCTTTAACTGTAGTATGGTACTTTGGTTTGTATGCAGCTTAATTTATTTTTTAAGTAAATCTAAAAATCTAATCTCAAAACATTTTCATATTTTCTGAAGTTTAGACTAAAAAAAAACTTGTATTAATATGAAAAGCTGGCCTATATTGACTGCCACAGTCACAATGGTGATGTATTTGTGAAATATTCATAATGTCTCTATCATAAAATGTTCATTTATTGAAAGCAGAATAATACATAAGTTGATATAAAATTCGGGGAATGCGGGAAAGAAATCAAATATTCAGGATTGGGAGGTTTCATCCTAAATTATGTGGCTATAGCCCTGGTTGATCTGAGAGCTACTTTATGATTTTTTAAAATGTATTAACTATATTTAAGGATAAAATAGTGGGGGCAGAGGGTTAAGAGAGAGCAAGAACGCAAAAATGTAGCGCAAATAGAATATATAAAGAAAAGTCCTGCATGACAAAATAAAAATAAAAATAAAAAAATTAATAGAAAATGACAGCAAATGTGAAAATAGCAATGATAATGACACAACACCACTGCAGTCCTTATTAAAATGATCACAAAGCAAAAGCACTATATTAGTTTCTACTTTTTCTGACAATTTGGATGAAACCAGTGTTCCACATACAGCTCATTTTATTGCTGTACATTTAATTACAGTTCATGACTGATGTCAACCTCCATTTCATATTGAGATCACAATTTTGGTCAGGTGTGAATTACTCCTTCACTCACACATGCATACTCAACGTATTGTAAACATGCACTCAGTAATTCAAGTAGCCTACAGTCTCTCAGGTCCATATTCTGTACGCTCTCTTTTATATCCCAATCAACACGCAAACACATTCTGTCTCCCTCTCTCTCAGTGAGTGTAGAGCGAGGCAGTGAACACAATGTCTCTGCGTACGGCCAGCGAGGCTTTTTCCATCTTGCTGCCCAGGACAGAGTCACCCACAATGCGCGCAGCCTGTCTCACTTCCTTCAGGACCTCGTCCAGCCTCTGGATACAGCGTACGATCGTCCCCTCCTGCACATCCGTCAGCTGGGCAATCTCAGCAAACGGCTACCAAACACAAAAACACACCAGCATTATTGGGAGCTATGGAGAAATATGATTTTCTCTCTCCAAATAGGAATATAGGTTATCAGTTTATTTTGATCAGACATTAATATCACTGCATTACAAGAATATAAATATTTGTGCAAAGTGTTATTATTAGCTAGAGAAGCTACATTTAATATATATATATATATATATCAAATGTATACACACACACAGATAGATAGCTAGATAGACATATATTTGAATGAATCAAAGTTTCATAATTAGGTCTTCTTTAAAGGATAAATCAATTTGTCTCTTTGATTATTATTATATAAAATTACAATGAGACCAAATTAAGGCACTGTGACGGTTGGATGATTTGTTTAAGGTCAGTGATCACCATGCCTCTTGCCCAGCAGTTACACAACCTCAGTCAGGAGAACTGAACTGGGCCACAAAGTATTCAGCAGTCTGCACTATCCACAATCCATCTGCAGTCACAAATACGCTGTGTCACGAGTACTGATTGATGCCTTGAAAGGCAGAGAATGGGAGAAAAATGATTTATACTTATATATCATACATATAAATTCTAAGTATAAATTATAAAAGCTTTTTGGGGGTCAGTATTTTTTAAAAAGAAATTAATAGTTTGTTCAAGAATAAGCATTTAGAATTCAAAAGTGACAGTAAAGACATATCTAATGTTACAAAAGCATTCGATTTCAAATAAATGCGTTTTTTTTTTAGCTTTCCACTCATCAGAAAAATCCTGAAAAAAAATGTAACCCGGTTTCCACAAACATATAGACATTAATAATAATCAGAAATGTTTCTTGAGCAACAAATCAACATTTTAGAATGACTTCTGCAGGATTATGTGACAATAGCCCCTTTCACACGTATACCAGTAAATGCAAATAAAATTAACGGGACGACTTAACCGGTTAAATACAAAAAATGTGCTGTTCACCCCGCCAAAAAGGGCAATGACATCCTGTCTTTTTACCGGTAAAGCACCATTCACAAATCCGTTTTAAAATACCGGTAAATTCTGTGACATCATTAACCAGAAATGACCTCTAAAAGGCTGCGCCTCCCGGTGTTGTGTTTCTAAACATGGAGAGGAAAACATGGTTAGAGCTTTTGTTGATGTTTTCATTTTTGTGTCAAACGTTCACATTCATGCAGCTGCTTTTGGCCCAGAGACATTGTATTAGACGACTTCAGACATTTCTTTGACTTGCGTCATCTGCGTCAGAATGTTATGATTGGCTCAGAGTAGACGTCTTAAGTCAGTGCGTTCTGAACTCGTACGTGCTCATACCGGTAATCATGTGCTGCTTTCACACAGAGTGCATCACCGGTAATTTACTGGTAATGTTACAAATTCTCATACCGGTAAATTGCTGGAACAAATTTACCGGTATTTTTTGAAAAGGTCCTATTCACACACGATCTCTTAACAGTAATTTACCATTAAAGACTGTATGTGTGAAAGGGGCTACTGAACACTGGATTAACGATGCTGAAAATTCAGCTTTGCATCACAGGAATAAATTTCATTTTTAAATATATTCAAATAGAAAACAGTTATTTTAAATTGTAATAATATTACATATTTTTGATAATAAGCAGCCTTCTTTCAAATACATTAGCCAAAATCTACTGACCCATATATATATATATATATTATATATTTATAATATATATATATATATATATATAGATCCAATATATAAATATATATCACACACACCATCACACACACACACAAGCATTCATACAGACTATGGAAAATTTAAGAAACCACTTGAAAATTCTCAGTTTCTCTGGATTTATGATTTGTAGTTACGTGTCTGAATAAAACAATTTTTGTTTTATTCTGTAAACTACTGATAACATTTCTTCTAAAATTTTAAATAAAAATGTTTTTTTTGACAATTGGTCAAAATAACAAAAAAGATGCCACCTCTTCAGACATGATTTTAATCATTTTTAGACAACACAATACCAATGTTTTAACTTCAGAAGAGTTAAGAAATCTATATTTGGTGGAATAACCCTGATTTTCAATCACAACAAATGAAAACATTTGTTATTTTGACCAAAAAACTCTTAATTTTTTTTCCATAGCTGTATTTGCACTGTATAATATCTTAATTATTTACTCAGCATTTAATGTTTTATCTTCAATTAGAGTTGTTATATGTGACAAATAGTGATTAATTCAATTGAGTGTAAGTGGCATCTTGTGTAATTAATTTAATTGGCAGGCCTAAACATATAGTTTTATACATTAGTCATATAGTGAGATCTCTAGTCTAAGTACAGCACTGCGTCAGTTTCTTTTGTCCTGCGCACTACTCTCTTCTCCATCTGCTGTCTAAGTGCTTACACAACTAGAGCAAGGCAGGCAATGTAGTCATGCAGTCAATCCTGCAGCTACATTACCTGTACAACCTCACCTCGCAGCGTTTGAACAGCAAGGACTTTTTCACATTGGCCTACGAGCCTCTGTGATCTATATAAACTCTTGTGTGCTTCTCAGTCTAGTGTCATGACTTATTCACGGTCCCTTTAAAGCAATTCCATGTTTCTGGGCCATTCGACAACACACACCGACATGTTCGCGTGCGACTGCATCCTTTGCTAAAGGCATAAAGCAAAGCATCCAGGCTGCATCCACTACATTCTTAAGCACATCTCTTGGGTGTATGAGCTCAGAGAGCTGTATAAATTCACATCCATCCATAACCATGACGACATGAGTATCTGTTGCTTTATATTCTAATGGCTGTGGGCTCGAAAAAAATGCTTGATGCTTTTCAGATGGGTATAATGTATTAGCATGTATAATTCATAGGATTTCCGCAGCTTTTAATCTCCGTCATCAACAAGTATGGGATGCTGGGAATCGCAAGTATTTCCAGGTTTTCCTTGGTGGCGGGAATACGGTTGTGAGAATGTGGCGAGCACTGCTTTACCTCCTGTAGCGTGTTGGTGATGTGCGGGTCTATCTGGGTGTTTTGTGTGAAGATGAGGCAGGACAGCAGGGCGGCGCTCTCCTCAGGGGCGAGAGGACTCAGTGTGTTCTCAAACAGGAGTTCAGTCAGTAGCAGCTCATGACTGCTGATCTGACACGCCACACGACCCTTCAGCTGAACCGCCCCAGTGCTGTCCACATACTGCAGCGCTTCCAGCACCTGCCAATATAGCACTATACTGTTAGCACTGACTTTGGTTAAAACATTTGCAAACATTTATTGGTGATTTTTAACACCAGGTGAACAAAGAATGGTAAAAAATGTTAATGATTGATGCACAAAATATCAGCAACTGTATCAGTATTGGCCAATATTAACATTTCAAATGATTAATTCTGGTCTGATTAAGATTATTGGAAGCAGATACTTTTTGGTCTTCTTTTTCCATAATTAGAGCAGTTTACACTTTTCTGTCCCAGGTTTCTAAGGCACTACACTGTTATCTATTTTTTCTATTGTGCATGCAATAATGGTTTAATGTCAAATTTCACTTGAAACTTAAAGGAGTTGTTCACCCAAAAATTAAAATTTGCTGAAAATTTACTCACCCTCGGGTCATCAAAGATGTAGATGAATTTGTTTCTTCATCTGAACAGATTTGGAGAAATGTAGCATTATATCACTTGCTCACCAATGGGTCCTCTGCAGTGAATGGGTGCCGTCAGAATGAGAGTCTAAACAGCTGATAAAAACACCACAATAATCCACAAGTAATCCACACCACTCCAGTCCATCAGTTAACATCTAGTGAAATGAAATCAAACAAATGCATCATTAAGATGTTTTAAACGTCGCTTCTGGTCAAAATATGAGCATATAATCCATAATAATACTTCCACAAGTGAAAAAGTCCATCTGTTGTTCTCTCACATCAAAATCCACTGACACATTTGACTTTATTTTAGTCAGTTTTTAAGTTAAAATGTTGGATTTGTTTCTTACAAATACGCAGCTTTTCACTTCACAAGATGTTAACTGATGGACTGGAGTGGTGTGGATTACTTGTGGATTATTGTGATGTTTTTATCAGTTGTTTGGACTCTCATTCTGACGGCACCCATTCACTGCAGAGGACCCATTGGTGAGCAAGTGAATAATGTTAAATTTCTCCAAATCTGTTCAGATGAAGAAGAAGCAAACTCATCTACATCTTTGATGACCTGAGTGTGTGTGTGTCTACATGTTTATATACAAAGCTCTTGTTGTTCATGACTGCATATCAAAGAACATATTACTGTGCTACTGTCTATATCATGGATATTCACCAGAATGAGTAGATGGACTGACCTTGATTCTCTGATGGTACTCAGGCAGCAGTGTCAATGACTGATCAGACACCAGGAACAGAAGCTTGTCAAGCTCTTCCTGTACACTCATCCTCTCCTGCACACGTGCAAACTGAGCAAGATATTCACACACAGAGAGAGAATATGGAAATGACAGTGAGAGAGAGCGAGTTTATCACTCTACTCCATCAGCGCACTGCAGAAGGTGAAGGCTGGAAGTGATTACTGAGAGCTAATGAGACACATCCTCATTCCGCCCTGCCACTGTCACACTCAATAAATCAGAGTCTGTGCACTTGGAAGAGTTACTGTACCAAATTACTAAATATGGATGAGAAAATACAGCAGAAGATACATTTAGATTAGAAATATTTTTTTCCCTTTTGTCTGCACAGTGGATTTGGACATGACCTAAAACAGCAGAAAAAACACAACCAATCAAACGTTTGGGGTCGGCAAAGAAGTCTCTTACTTACTCTACAGTAAAAACAGTAATATTGTGAAATATTATTAAAATTTAAATAAGCTGTTTTCTGTTTGACAGGGTGTCTGCAGGCTTTATGAAGGTAAATTTAAGACTTTTAGAACCAAGTAAAGAAACTTTAAGGAATAAATTGAATGGAACACAATATGTCAATACGGGCTCTATGTAAATGTAAATGTCTTGTATTAGCAGTGCTTCAAAGTATAAAAATACAACAAACTTTTACTGTACCTTCTGCTCACACTGACAAAAAGTGATGCTCTTCATGTATTTTTGTCTTGTTTTCCAGTGCAAATGTCTAAAGATTCTTAAATCAAGATACATTTACTTGAAAAGCAAAATTACATAAAATAAAAAGTCTTGTTTTGTGAGAAATTGATCCAAATGAAGTAAGTTTATGATTACAACAAGAACAAATATCTGGCAAAAGGCTCAGAAAAATCTGTTTAATTCAAAGGGGAAACATGTCGAAAATGTTTTTTTATGGTTTGCTGCTTAATATTTTGGTGGAAATGTGATTCACTTTTTTCAGGTTTTTATTTATTTGATTAATAGAAAGTTCAAAAGAACAGCATTTATCTAAAATATAAATCTTTTGTAACATTATAAATGTCACTTTTGATCCATTTAATGCATAACTTGCTGAATAAATGTATTCATTTCTTTCAAAAAACAATCGTACGGACCCCAGACTTTTGAACGGTAGTGTATGAATGTGACACATGAGTATAACACACAGACCTGTTCAGTGAAGGTGGGTGAGTGGATACAGTGGAAGTCTTTCAGACAGTCCTGTAACACTCGGTGCCTCATCACTCCCTCCACCACATCCACACCCTTCAGGTGCAGGTCATTCACAGGGTCCAGGGTCGTAATACCATTTGGATTGGCCTCAGCTAATCGCAGGAGCTCCTGAGTTGCTGTAGAAATAGCCTGACCTGGTGGATCAAGTCTAGGAAGGGAAGTTTATTTACTATCATTGCCACAGTTCAACAAATGCAAATTCACTCACAGCTTAGATGAGCACATACAGACCTGAAGCGTGGCTGCTGTCTTTTATTATAGTTGTCGATGATTCTCTCTGGAATGACCTTGAGGGTTTTGGTTGTGATGGCAGAGATGTCCTGCAACTTCAGTTTCTGCACCGTGTGACTGCAGGGTCCTACACACACACACAGTCACACTGTAAATGACACTTTAACAACAAAAGAAGCTGTAAAAGTAGTTGTGACGTTCATGACGTCACTCTCCTACCTTGGTGATTTACGGTGTGGGCAGGTAAGGTTTTTGGGTGGATGCGATGCTGTGTGTGTATGTGTATGTGTTTGCTCACCCTCTGGAATAAACAGTGTAGTGCTGTAGATGGGATGGAAGGCTTTATTAGACAGATCATCACTCGCCGGCTCCTCGTTACCCTTCTCACAGATAATGAGAGCGGTGAACGTGCGATTTACTGCATCGTTGGACACCTGTGGGAGGAGATGAGAGGAAAGAGAGAGAGAGAGAGGAAAACAAATAGAGGAGATTGAGGTAAGCGGTGCAACTTTCTTCTTAAATTGTCCTCTGGGAAATACACTACTGTTCAAAAGTTTGAAAGAAAGTAATACTTTTAATAAGCAAGGATGCATTAAATCGATCAAAAGGGACAGTAAAGACACTTATAATGTTACAAAATATTTTATCTCAAATAAATTCAGTGCGTTTGAACTTTATATTTATCAGAGAATCCTGAAAAAATGTATCATGGTTTCCAGAAAAATATTAATCAGCACAACTGTTTTCAACATTGATAATAATCAGAAATGTTTCTTGAGCAGCAAAACACCATATTAGAAATTATTTCTGAAGGATCATGTGACACTGAAGACTGGAGTAATGATGCTGAAAATTCAGCTTTGATCACAGGAATAAACAGCATTTTAATATATTAAAATGTAAAATATATTAACATATTAAACAGTTATTTCAAATTGTAATAATACTTTACAATATCACTGTATGTATCACATAAATGCAGCTTTGTTGAAAATAACGCACTTCTTTCAAAAAATAAAAAACGTTTAAAAAAATTACTCCATATTATATTTCAGATTGTGGGCTTACACTCAAATTCAAATTAAGAAGAAACAAATCTATATATAGCCATTGAAATAGGCTTTCAATTTTTTTTCTTAAAAAAAAAAAAATCTTATTCTTTTATCTTTAAATAAAAAAAATATCTTACCCCACTTTCCCAAATGGAAGCATGGTATTGTCATTGGTCATTGCTGCAGATGTGTGTTCATGGTTAGAGAAGGAGAAGTTGACAGTAAAATGTGTTCATTATTCAGGCACACACCTGTAGAATGACTGCCAGGGCGTTGTGATGCTGGCCGTTGTTCACTATTACCACCCTCCCCACAGACAGAGCTTCAGTCCATTCATTGACTCCCCCCCAGTACAGCTCGGAGCCACACACACACACACACACACAAACACATAGAGCTGATTTATTTAAAATATAGAATACAATTTATATATGTACTGCATGTTTGTATGTATGTCTATACTGTACACGTATGCATTTTAAATATTATATAGAAATAATAATTGGTCCGGTGCTTTTGAAAGCACTTGATGGCTCTGATTTTTCTTAAATTAATAAATTAACTAATAAAAAATAAAAAAATACAAATCAAAAATATTGTTTTAAAATAAACTAGCTAAATATTATCATCACCTGTTATAATAACAACCAATAACTGTAAATTCTAAGAATTTAAATCATATCAGTGTTATTTTTTTATCACTGAAATACAACAATTTTTCATAACATTTTTAATGAGTTTTTATTTTTATATTTTCGTTTATTATATTTGTATATTTCATATATTTCTTTTTTTTGTCGTACGTTCTGTGAATTTTAAAATATGTGTATATGGCTTTTAGTTTTAGTTATTTTATTACATCAAATTGAACAAAACGAAAATGAGAAATGTTGCCTTAGCAACTACTTGTTAAATTGTTACGTACATTTTTTTGAAGTAACCATTTTTTTATGGTTTTAGTTTTAGTTCACTATAATAGTTTCA
Organism: Sinocyclocheilus anophthalmus; assembly: GCA_018155175.1. Lineage (NCBI taxonomy): Eukaryota > Metazoa > Chordata > Actinopteri > Cypriniformes > Cyprinidae > Sinocyclocheilus > Sinocyclocheilus anophthalmus. The sequence continues at coordinate 92,607 of JADLZN010011205.1, forward strand.
CCTGAATGAAATTTAAATCAAGATAATTCTTTTTTTTTTATTCAATTAATGCAATTCTGTCATTTAATCCGAGCCCAACTGTCCAAGGTTTTTCTTAGCTGGTTTATAAATGCATGTAATCGCCCAAATGCTGTGAATCCAGTGTTTGAGCTCTGTGATAGCGTACACTGTGCTCATATAAATGTGTGTGTGTTTGTGTGCGTGCACCTGCAGGGTCTCTGTGGTGATGCACAGCTCTGTGATGGTGTGGTAATATGACACTAAATCAGATAACTGCCCCTCTGTGTCCAGCGGAGGGAGAGATGAGAGTGTGTTTCTCAGCTCACTTATTCTCTTCTCATGAGCCTGAGCAACACAAAGACAGAAAATGACTTGGCTAACCGAAAGAGTTTCATAACATTTCATCATATATTTCATATTTACGCCTTTTGTAAGACTGAATTACCGAGGCAGTTACTGGGGCATGCAGACCCCACAGACATTTCAACGTCACCCAAGGGCTGCTGGGAAATGAGGCCGTTTACCTGCGTATCCCTGTGGTTCTCAGAAAAGCTCCTCCTCATCATGTCGGTGACCCTCAGGGCCTCCACACGCAGCAGATTCAGGATCATGGTGTAGGTCAGTCTGAACTGAGAATGCAGCACTGTCGGCTTCCCCTGACACAGAGAAAAAAACGCCACACATTAACACTATCTCTCTGTGGTCTTGTATAAATTTAATTTATATCACCCATTAGCATTGATTCATTCATTGACTGCCAATATTTGAGCTACTTCTAAGACTATGGCGTACAGACAAATAAAACAACAAATTGGCTTCAAACCATGACAATTAATAGCATGAGGACACAATGTAAGGATGTTGTGTATCATGACGCTTTGTGCTCATCCAGTGTAATTAGTGGGGAAATGGAGTTGACATACAGCGGAGGTACAATCACACAGCGGCCCTTGACAACACACTGTGCGTTATTACAGCATCAGCTGCTGTTGCCATGACGTCCATGACATGGAGCTGATCAGCACACAGATTACTGGCCCATCTGAGAAAAACCACATCTCGCATGGACTGGGTCAAACTCATCAGCAGCTCAAATGCATGGGGAAAATCAAATGTTTCATGCTCTTTGTGTTTTTTCTACTTCTTTTTTTTTTTCAAAACAGCATGGAAATTACTTATATCATTACATTTTCTGAGGATCTGCCTCTGCAAAACTCACTGCCCTGATGCTAGGGTGTTGCGATAGCAAACATGTCAGAGTATCTTGAACATGTTACTGAGCTGTTTTTTTACTGATCCAATTCAAATGATATTCTGGTCTCTCAAAATTAATCACTTGCCTCTTCAATATAAGTCTAAAAATTAAGCTAAACCTAATATTAAAACTATTACAAATCATTTTTGGAAGTGAAATTGAGCTGAAATAAAATATAAATATTAGATGCAATAGTTAAACAAACAAAAAAAGTTAAACAAAGTTTAGGTTGAAGTACTAGAATTTCTAAAACTAAAACCGAAATGAATTAAAACCAGGTAGAAATGTATACATTTAGAAAAAACTAAAGGCAATAAAAATGAAACAAAATGACTAAAACTTAAATTAAAAGGGAAAATAAAAGGATTCAAAATTATAAATAAATAATATATAGTACATAAAAAACTAATATTTTACAATAAGGTTCCATTTGTTATCTATACTTAATACATTAACTAACAATGAGCAATACATTTGTTACAGTATTCATTAATCTTTGTTGATGTTAGTTAATAAAAAAACAGCTGATCATTGTTAGTCCATTTTAGCTCATGTGCATTAACTCAAATTAATAGGTACAACTTTTCATTATAATAATGTATTAGTAAATGTTGGAATCAAATATGCTTTAGAAGTATTTTTCATTGTTAGTTTATGTTAACTAACATTGCTAACTAATGTTAACAAATGGAACCGTGTTGTAAAGTGTTACCTGAATACACTAAAATAACACTGGCTACAAATCGGCTTTCATGTTGATGCTGGTATGTGTAATGTGGAGACTAGCAAAATGACAGCAGCACTAGTGAATGCTGGTGAGTTCTGTGCTGGAATGGCAGTGCATCAGGGACAGGGGTTAATTGACTGAATAGCTGTGATGTTAAACACTGAGAGGTTAAAACAGCTCCGGCACGCTGGACACTCTAATGAAGAGGAGCTCATTCACCCACACTCCATCCACAAGAGGAGGACAGAGGTGCACTCACAGGCTGCATGACTCTAAAAAAAGACCAGCGACGCTTGTATTTGGCTCCAGCATGAACAATCAGGCAGTGATTTACAAAGACGAGATGGGATATCTGTTCTCAGATCACAGTAAAGCCTGGATTAGGAGGAGATTGCTGCAGTAATGGCCGTAAAAATGGAGGACTTTACCAGTTACGTACAAAATAACTTTCCTATCATGCACCAGCGGAGAGAGCTGTAGGTGTTTAACACAGACTGACCAGCATCATGGCGTGGAGGTCTCCCATATCATGAACTCCGGCCTTACAGAGGATGATAACAGTCCCTGTAGCATCCAAACCTCTTCTGCCCGCACGGCCCGCCATCTGAATGTACTCACCTACCACAACATAGTTAGCAATCAGTTGGTAATCTTTTAAACAAAAACATTCTATACATTTACATTGAATCTCACTTCGAAAGTGTCACACACTCACACACAAAGATTAATTGCGATTAATCGCATCCAAAATAAAAGTTTTTGGTTACATAATATATGTGTGTGTACTGTGTATATTTATTATGCATATATAAATACACAAACATAGAGTATATATTTTGAAAATATTTACATGTATATATTTACATTCAGATAATTTATATTATATATAAATATATAAACAACATATTTTTCTTAAACATATACATGCATGTGTGTGTATTTATATATACTTAATAAATATACACAGTATACACGCATATATTATGTAAACAAATTTTTTTTTATTTTGGATGCGATTAATCGCGAATTATTATTATTATTATTATTGTTAAAATATACTTTGCTTAAGAAAATAAGCAGTTTTTTTAACATTTGAGGCCATTAAGATTTTGAAACGCTATTTCAATGACAATTAAGAATCCAATTATCTGTGAATCTTTTTTTTTTTGATTAAAATAATCATATAATTGATCATATATCATATAATTTAATACAACAAATAAGACCATAACAGTATCATTTAAACGTTTGGCGCCAGTATGCATTTAATTGATCAAAAGTGACAGTACATACATTTCTAATGTTACAAAAGATTTATTATCCAAAATAAATGCTGTTTTTTGAACTTTGTATAAGCGAATCCGAAAATATTTAACACAGGTTCCAAAAAAATATTAAGCAGCGCAACTGTTTTCAGCATTGAGAGTATTAAGAAATGCTTATTGAGCAAAAAGAAAAAAAGTAATCACCAGAAAAATTACTTTTTAAAATACATTAAAATAGAAAACAACTGTAAGAATATTTCACAATATTAGTGTTCTTACTGTATTTTTGATCAAATAAAAAAAAACGAAGACATTTTACAGAACTTTTAAATGGTAGTATGTACTTAGAATTATCTTTCACAATTAAATAATATATCTTTTTTAATTACAGTAATAAGAATGGTATTTCTTTTACATTACAGTAGGTTACTGAGAGGTAGTTTAATTGTGTTTAATTGTCATAAAATTACTTGAAAAATGTTTCCAAAATGGGCATCAATTTCTTAAAATTGTCATTCAAGTAAAATGTATAATTGTCTTAAAATTAAAAATAACCATTTAAAAATGTTCTATATTTTGATTTTGGGGGTGAAACATGACCCAGGTACATTTTTTATATGTATTGTCACATCTACCCAAATATTTTATGAATATCTATGTTGCATATTGGCAATATGCAAAATGTCTTTGACACAATGGCTAAAACAGGGCCATCTACACTCAAATCTGTGCTAACTGTGTGCTATACTCTCTCCCTCTTCCCTTTTTTCATACACACTATTATTAGAAGAAAAATAGATTTGAGCAAACTCAAGCATCTCTCTCTCTCTCACACAAACACACACACATCAAAGGCCTCCTGCTGTCTCACTGCAGTCCGGTCACATGTGCACAAACATCTGCACTACTCCAGCATAATTAATCTGCTCATTCATTAGAGACGGCTAATGCATCAAACACCTGGCCATCAGTGGCGTCTGTCTGCCTGTAGCGTCTCCGCCAACAAGTATCTGACAGCTTCTTATAATGTCTATTTGTATGATAATTTGTATAATAATTGTAAACAGTTATCATTTTAAATGAGAATACATGCAACAGGCGTGCTTAAGAGACGCAAGTCAGGATATGTTTGGACAAAACAGGCATTTTGTTGTTTGTGATGTAAGACAGCAAAGGAGCTGTGTTTTTACCGGGCAGCAGGTTTCTGAAGCCTGTGCCGTCATGTTTGCGGATGCTGTCGAACACGACGGTTCTGGCAGGCATGTTCACACCCATGGCAAACGTCTCTGTAGCAAACAGCACCTGAAAGAGAAAAGTCACCAACTATTTTGCTTTTCTCTAATCAAATACAGCGATAAATTTTGCTTTTCTCTATTCAAATAAAGCTTGTATAAAACAAGTCCATAAAACAAACCTTTACTAAACCTCTGGAGAAGAGCATCTCAATAATCTCCTTCAGGATTGGCAGGATGCCGCTGTGGTGAACACCAATCCCTCTCTTCAGCAAATCACGCATCAACAGGATCTGTGGTGACAAAATTCATTTTTCTGTGGATTTTTCAAATACATTTTCAAATATATTCACATAGAAAACAGTCATTTCACAATATTACTGATTTGACTGTATTTTGAATCAAATAAACACAGCCTTGGTGAGCATAAGAGACTTCTGGTAACACTTTACTTGGCGTATGTATGACGTCGAGCATTATAAAGGATATCATAAGTACAATGCCCAAGCCTTATATCGTAACAAAGTTAAAAAGGCATATAATATTTGCAGATCCCTTGTTACATCTGAAATTGGTAATTTATCAAGTGTTATATGCTTGTACCTTATAATAGTAACTATGAATCGATAGGTGTTATAATGTATTATAATTATTATTCATAGAATCATAAGAGGCATTACAAGGCATAATTAATGCATTACAAATATTTTTATAATGCATTATATGTGACCCTGGAGCACAAACCAGTCTTACGTTGCTGGGGTATATTTGTAGCAATAGCCAAAAAAACATTGTATGGGTCAAAATTATAAATGTTTCTGTTATGCCAAAAATCATTGGGATATTAAGTAAAGATCATGTTCCATGAAGGTATTTTGTAAATTTCCTACTGTAAATATATCAAAGCTTATTTTTTTGATTAGTAATATGCATTGCTAAGAAACTTCATTTGGACAACTTTAAAGGAAATTTTCTCAATATTTAGATATTTTTGCACCCTCATATTCCAGATTTTCAAATATTGTCCTATCATAACAAATATTATAATACATTGATGATGTAACCATACATCAATGGAAAGCTTATTTATTTAGCTTTCAGATGATGTATAAATCTCAATTTCGAAAAATTGACCCTCATGACTGGTTTTGTGGTCCAGGGTACTAGATAAAAAGCTTTAAAAGGTTAAAAGTGCGTACCAGACTTCCTTTCAAAAATAAATTATCGACCCCAAAAACCTAAATAGTAGTGAATCTTTGAATTTGTCTTTCAAAAAAGTAAATAATACATCTTCTTTTATGCCATTACAGTATAAATAGTGGGTTTGTTACAGAAGGTTACTGAGTTTAACTGTATTTAACTGTCAGTAACATACTGTAATGTAAAAAAAAAAACATTATTTACTACTGTGATGCATAAAAGATTATGTATTATTTTGTATAATTTTGAAAAAGAAAGTATACACTTAATAAGTTAAGAAATAAAATAGGCTTCAAGTAAAATGTAATTTATTACTTTTTATTTTGTTTGATTTCAGGGTGGAACATGACCCAGACATACATTTTCTAAATATATATATATATTATTTTAAATAAGTGTTGATTTAATTTCAGCATTTCTGCTTGTTATCATTAAATTGAGTTATGTATAATTTATCAGCATTATATTGGGTATAAGCCACCTTGTTTTTCCAGATATCTGAATTAGCCTATGAAAACTCTTGTTCTACTGCTACACTGGACCCAAATCTCATGTACCTGTGGCAACTGCCGATCGCCTCCTCTCAGTCTGGTCAGGCTCTTCTGCAGGAAGGAGTAGATCTCGCTCTTCTCTATGGAGTTGGTGAGGTCCAGAGAGGTCAAAGAGCGGGCGTTTTCATCACAGCGTGTCCGGGAGAAGGTGAACGCCACCACTGGAGTCTGCTGCCTCTGAGACAGATAGCTCAGCAGCGTCTGCCACACGGCTCGATCCTAACAGAGAACGGGGAGGATGAAGGAAACACCGTAAAAAAAACACTGTAGTTGCAGGAAATAGAGATAATTTGTTTAAAAGGAAATGACGAGAGCTTCAGACACTGACTTGACTGGCTGTTGTGTTGTGCTGTGACACGTTCTTTGTGCCGAAAGACTGTGCATGTTTACTAGTGCGTTCCTTCTTGGCTTCCACTGCGGCATAGTAGCTGAAAAACAAAACACTTGTTTCAATTTAAATTAATTTACAAAAGCCTTTTGCTGTACTTGTGTAAAACTTTGTTTGAAGTCCATCTATAATGTTAGTCTAAATACGTTATTCAAAGATTTTTTCTTTTTTTTAGGTGAAAAGTCATCATATAGATTTATACACCATTTTCAACCCTCTTTCTGACCTTTATTTACTAAATAAACACATCTGAGTTCAAATGTTATCTTAATTGCAGCAGATATAGTCCATTTGCAATGTAGAAAACAATCAAGCAACCAGACGGACACTGCAAACACATTATAATATTAAATTATTTATTATTATTTTTCATCCACATTCCAAGTTTACTCTCTCTATTTTAATTTTACGCTCTCTTTATTTATTTTCTATTTCAAATAAATGCTGTTCTTTTGAAATTTCTATTTATCAAAGTATCATGAAAACAAAAAAGTATCACGGTTTCCCCAAATTGAGCGCACACGTTTTCAAACATTGATATATAGACATTTGTTTCTTGATAAGCAAATCAGCATATATGAATGCTTTCTGAAGGATCATGTGACACTGAAGACTGGAGTAATGATGCTGAAAATTCAGCTTTACATCACAGGAATAAATTACATTTCAACACACATTCAAATAGAAAACAGTTATTTTAAATTATAACAATATTCCACAATATTACTTTTTATTGAATTTTTGATCAAATAAATGCAGCCTTGTTGAGCATAAGAGACTTCAATGAATCTTCAATAAATCTGAAATGCATTCTTGTTTTGAAATGCAATCTTGTTTCGTGACTTAACGCACCCTTTAGTGAGGAAGTTTCCAGAGGGGTCGAGCAACAGGAAGAGCTCTTTCTGAGTCTTGGTGCTGTTGCCGGTATAGAGATAGTGCTCTAGAGGAACAGGCCTCTTAATTGTGCTGATCACATAGATGGGCCACTTCTTGATACGCCTGAGGACGGAGAAAGCACAGTAAAACTGTGTGAGCCACACGATCTACATAGAGCAGGATAAAATGGCTTTGATAATACACACACCCGATCCATTCACTGAACTCCACTGCGTTTGGCACTGTGGCACTCAGTAGGATGATGCTAACATGCTCTGGCAACATGATAAGCACTTCCTCCCACACCACTCCCCTCTGACAAACAACAAAATAATATGAGATCTGAATACAATAAAGACAAAAGCATAACTTAAATAGATTTTTGAACTGAATTCATCACCTCTGCATCGTTGATATAGTGAACCTCATCAAAAATGACCCATTCCAGATCTCGAATGACCTCGGACCCATTATAGAGCATAGATCTGTTAGGAGGAAGACATACTGATTTACAAAAAAATCATGCACGTGACTAACTATGAATTATAAGTAACTGACATGAAGGCCTGCTATTGGATAATCACCTCAAGATCTCAGTGGTCATGATGAGACACGAGGCTTCAGGGCTCAGTTGGACATCTCCAGTCAACAGTCCCACGTCACCGAATGTGGCCTTGAAGTCCCGGAACTTCTGATTGGACAAGGCCTTGATGGGGGATGTGTAAATGGTCCTGTCAGGAGGAACAGTGATATTGGTATGAGCCATTCATCTAATGTTACAGTAAGACAAGATATGTTACTAGTTAGCACATTTCATACACAATTGTAATTAAAAGTGCTTTATTTACAAGTACTTTAATGAGGTTTAAAAAAAAAAAAAAAAAATCGGCAAAGAATTTTTTTTTTTTAAATACCTATTATTTAAAAGTTTGTAGGTAGATTTGAGGTTTTTTAAATTCCGCAAGCATGTATTTTATTTTATTTTTAAAGTGACAGCAACGCAGAGTTATTTTTGTATCACTGATATACTATATTATATTTTTTGTTGCTAGTTTGGAATTTAATATTTTTTTTATTTTATTTCATACTTTTTAGTTTTGCACTTTTTTTTAGTTTTAGTTAAAGTTTAGGAATTTGCTGTTTTTTTTTTGTTGTTTAAAATGTTTTCATATAGCTTTTATTAATTTGTATTAGTAGTTGTAGTTACTTTAATACTTCAAGATAAACTAAAGTCAAACTATGAGAAATGCTACCTGGGCAACCAGCTGAAATAAAATAATTAAATAATAAATCATTTTTGTTTTAGCTTTATTTCGGTTAACCTTTATTTTATTTCAAGTAACAATTTTTTATGGTTTTAGTTTTAGTTTAACTATATAAAAAAAAAACTGCAGTAAGACATTAATAATGTTAAATAAATGTTCTTTTCCAAACACGGTTTTCCCCCACAACGATTAAGCAGTGCAACCATTTCCGACTAATAATAAGAAATGTTTCTTGAGCAGAACATTTGCATATTAGAATGATTTCTGAAGGATCATGTGACACTGAAGACTGGAGGAATGATGCTGAAAATTCAGCTTTGATCACAGAAATAAATTACATTAACTTATATTCACATATAACTCATTTCTTTTGAATTGTAATAATATTTCACAATATTACAGTTTTTACTGTATTTTTTATCAAATAAATGCGTAAAAGACTTCCGTTAACCAATCCCAACTGATCCCAATCTTTTGAACGGTAGTGTATTAAAAAGTAAAGACCTGGTCATGTGTTTCTGGGAAAGTGCAATTGCGTATTCAGCCACCACGGTCTTGCCGGCTGAGGTGTGAGCCGCGACAAAGACGGAGTCATGAGCTTCGAGTCGGAGAATAGCCTGCTTCTGAAACACGTCCAGCTCGAAGGGATACTGAGACGGGGCAGGAATAAATAAAAAAAAAAAACAACCTTTTATTATAGCAAACTCACAAAAACCATGTGCATAACAGCAGCTTCACTATTAAACCTTGTAAAATGATGAACAAATAGTGAGTTCTGACCTTGAAGGCTGGATCAGGTATACGCTTGTAGAAGTCGTCACAGGGTGAGCTGATGTCCACAGGAATGGCCCATTTTTTATTGTCTCCCTTGTCTTCTTGCTGAGGTTTCTTCTTTTGCTCAGTCAGACTTACTGTGTTCGCTGAAGGCTGAGAAGGAGAGTTGCCTGAATCCTGAAGAGTACATGTGTTTAAGAAGAACGTATTCTGAAAACGTCAAAACAAACACAGAAATGTCGGGTATTCAGATGCATAAGAATACACACTTTAATTCCCAGGTCCTCCAGGCTGTTAGTTCTGGGAAGTTTAACGGTCTCCTCTTTTTGGGAGACTCCCTCTTTCTCCTCTGGCAGAGCGTCGATGACATCACCAAAGGTCGACAGTAGTGACAACAGGTTCAACTCACTCTTCGTGGTTTTGGCTTCTAAAGGCATTAAAGAGACAGCCCACTCAAAAATGAAAAATCTGTCATCATTTACTCACCCTCATGTCGCTCCAAACCTGTATGATTTTCTTTCTGCAGTCAAACAATAATACATATTTATACAACGTCTCCAGTGGCGTTTTTTGTCCATAAGTCAATGGGCACCAACATTCTTTAAAATATCTTCCTATGTGTTCTGCTGAAGAAAGTTAGTCATACATGTGTGGAATGACATGAGGGTGAGAAAACTATGACAGATTTTTTTATTTTTGGATAATAATGCACAACCTAAAGAGGGATGATGACAAGTTATACATGCAGAGAGCAATACTGAAATCAGACCTTTGTCACTGAAGTCCATACCAGCCTTCAGCCCAGGAGGAACCATCAACAAATCTAAGTCAAGAAACAAACTGTCACGGTTTCTTTTTCTCTCCCACACACTCACAAATGATTGTTAACTGACAAAACGAAACAGACCACTAACCTTCCTCAAAGTCAATGTCTTCTTCCAGCTCTGACTTTTTCTTAATCTGCTCTAACGTCAGTTCTTCCATTCCACCTGTACGAGGACAGAAGAGTTTAAAAACCGGATCATTTTAAAATACAATTATGAGAAGTTGATCTAAATATGAACTACTGAACCTGGCAGAAATGGATAGTTTGTGTTACTCCCTCTCAGACTCTCTGACGGAGGTCCAGGCTGTCTTTGTAATGAGAGAGAATTTTTGGCAGACAATCCTGTGTCCTCTAATAACACCTGACATAAAGAAAAAACAATGTTATATACATTATAAAAATTACATTACATTATAAAGAACATTTACTGTGGTTTCCTTGCACACATTAAAAAAAGGAATTTTAATTTAAAGATGAAGAGCATCATTTAGGCAACACATTTTCTGCAGAAACTGAACCCAAAAAATAATGATTGTTTCCAAAGTAAGTAAACATTTATTTATATAGCACCTTTCAAAACAAAGTTACAAAGTGCTTTACAATAAAAAGATCAGTACAGTAACAAAATACAAAAAATACCATCAAAATTAAGAAAAAGCCATACGATAAAAATGAGTCTTAAGAAGAAACTTAAAAGAGGATACAGTAGGAGCCTGCCTAATATCCCCAGGCAGGGCGTTCCATAGCTAAGGCGCACGGATAGCAAAAGCGTTGTCACCTTTGGTAACAAGTCAGGATTTTGGAACCATTAATAGGGAGGGTCAGAGGATCTCAAGCAGTGATCAGGCCCATAAGGAATTAATAAATCACAAATATAGGCAGGACCCTGACCCTTCAAGGCTTTAAAAACAAAAACTACACCTAAGTTGTGAGCCTCTTTTCGAACATTATTAGATAAGGCACCCAGACTAGAGATTATTAATTCTAGCACTACTGGGGATGCATGGGGTAATTATAAGCACTTCTGACTTGGAGTCATTCAACTGCAAAAAAGTTTTCGACATCTAATTTTTGATTTCGATGAAGCATGACATAATATGGGATGTATCAATAATACCAGGCTTTACCGGGACATACAATTGCGCATCATCTGCATAGCAGTGGAACTCAATGTCATAACTGTGCATAATTTGACCCAGGGGTAACATGTAGATAGTAAACAGAAGGGGACCCAAAATAGATCCCTGAGGTACACCACAAAATAAAGGAGCACGAGAAGAGGAGGCATCTCCAAGCACTACGGAAAAAGACCTATTCGACAAATAAGAAATAAACCAATCCAGAGCTACATCTCTGATACCAACATAAGTTTTTAATTTTTGTTTCCAAAACAGCTTTCCATTGGCTGGGCAAAATGATAGTCTGACTCAAACTCAATCATTGGTCGAGTGGGAAGATGACATGTTGAGACAGTCCAATAAACTAAGCAATTTTTGGTTACACTTTACTTGAAGGGGTGTGCATAAGACTGACATGACACCTTCATAATCATGACATGACACCTACATAATCCTGACATGACACATGTCATGAATATGAAGGTTTTTTATGAATGTTTATGACAACTGTCATTAATTGTCATTCGCTCAGTTATGTAATTTTTTGAGATGTCTTTGTTATGGGCTATGGTTATGGGTAAGGGTAGGGGTAGGGTTAGGTTAGGGTTAGTTCAAATAATGTCCTATTTGCATTAAAAATGACAAAACTGAGCGAATGACACTTAATGACAGTTGTCATAAACATGCATAAAACCTCTTTCATATTCATGACATGTGTCATGTCATGATTATGAAGGTGTCATGTCGGTCTTATGCACACCCCTTCAAGTAAAATGTAACCCATTTGTTTTATATGAATCACAATTTTTACATTCTGCTGGAACTCCAACCTTCCAGTGTTATTTTAGTCTCACATTGTATGCTAGTATTGTTGGTTTATTAACCGTTTTCAAAATGTAGCTTTTAGTTTTATATTTTTCAGTTTCCTCATTTTAAATTTCAGTGTAGTTTAATTTTGTGCTTTTTGTATTTTATAGTTTTTGTTTGTATTTAAATATTTATATTTCATAATTTTTTTTATTTCAGTTTCAGTAATTGCAACTATTTCAACTTCTTATTTCAGTTAGTTGCCAAGGCAGTATGTAAAAAAATTTGTAATATTTATAGTATATTTATATTTTTTAATTTTAATTCATTTTGAAGGGTCATAGATCGATTTCAGTTTTATCTTTTCTCTGTGGAGTGTTCAACTGATTGTGCTAGATAAGAATCCCTGAAGGTTGCCAAGACTAAGTCCTCAAAACCAAGAAATATTCTTTTCAAAGTAGACTCTGCCACCCCCCCTAAAACGCTCTATCTAACACGCGCACGCCCCCACCACTATTACCTCACCTATGTGGAAATAATTAGCTACTGTGGCCGCAAATATTGCACGCAAAGAAAGAAGGCGTGGTTTCAGTAACCGTAGTTGGTGTTGAAGCAGCATGTCAGGGAGATGCTTTGTGTTTCTAGGCGAAAGCAAAAGCACGTTATTTGGCCTTCCAGAAGTAGATGCAACTAGGAATCATTGGTTAAGATTTATTTACAACAGAACAGCATTTTATGGACGACCGTTTCGTGAACCTAGGAGAGGGGGTAATTCTGACTTTGCTATGACAGTCTGGTGCTTTTCTGAATCAGCTACTGTTTTGTTATTAGTTTAAGTGATTTGCTATTGACTGTTCACAATGCGTAGTTTTGCACACTCGTGTGTGTGTGTGTGTGCGTGTGGTGTGTGTGTGTATGTGTGAGAGAGAGAATCACATCACAGTGGAGTCAGCTGTCTTAACCGTGGCTTGTGTACTGCAAACACATACAAGCTTCATCACTGTGTCTGTCACGAGAATATGTTCCCCTTTTGGGCTCTGTCTTTACATTTATTTTGAAAGATGAAGCTCGTGATTATGGTAAGGGGAGTTACATTTCCGATGAGTGCTTGTGGTGTTCGGCCAATCACAATGCACTGGGTCAGCTGGCCAATCAGAGCAGACTGCGCTTGTCAGAAGGAGGGGCTTTGTAGAAAACGAAGCGTTTGAGAGAGGCGGGGCATAGAGGACCTACAATAATGTACAGTATTTTAAAAATAATGTGTTTTTTGAACATTAAAGCATGTCAACATATATTCTGTCACACCAAATAATGATCTTTAAAAAAGCATCATATGACACCTTTAACGAAAATTATTTTAATAGCTTTGATTAAAATGGAATACGAACTTTAAGATCGGCAAACAGAACGCAGTAAATGTTTTCCAGCGTTACCTCAGTGAAATCCAGCAGCATACCGGTGGTGGGATCTCTGATCACAGACAGACCGGAGTGCAGTGGAGACAGTGAGCAGTGCAGGAGAGAGTCCACCTCTTTGTTCCGCTTACTTATCCTAAAGGACAAATTTGTAATTGACAAAACTGAGTAAAGATAGGATAGGCCTATCTATCGCAAAGACAATCACTATCTTCTGAATGTGTCTCATTTCATACTTAAGGAACTTGTGGAAGGCATCATCTACACCGTGTACCGGGAGCCAAGCAGGGTCTCGCAGAAAACGCTTTTCTACCTCTGTTTTTAGATCTAGACAAGTAGGAGGGAGCCCATGGGGAAGCTGAAAAAGAGAAAGAATATAAATACAAAATTAGCATACACAAATGAATACCATGATTGTTTTAGTATTATTAAACGACTAACTGTGCTGTGTGGAGGCAGGGGTCTGTTTTGGGGCAGTGGGTGTGTGATGAGCTCAAGTCTCCCCGAGCAGCCCATCTCCAGCAGAGACAGGGGCAAATCATCAGGACCCACTGGGGGCAAATCTACACGCAGAAGAACACAGCAGTTCATCAGTACCCCTGCAACTACAGGCCAGAAAGCCCATGAAACCCGCTGGACCATTCATGGCAGATGTAGATGTAGATGTAGCTGAGCTGGCTGTCATAGCAGCGATTTACGACACAAAGCAGCTAAATCCTCAACTGGCTGCTGATGATATTATTATACCACACCAGGTAAGCACGCAGAATTACACAGTGCAAATAATTCATACCTGTTTTGTCCATGTCACTCTGCTGTTCTCCAGTATCAGTAAAGTTTCACTCCTGCAGGAAGCTGCGCAGAACTAAAGGGACGGAAGGTGTTTATTAGTACTTTTGTTTACTACTATACAACGTAGTGGTCTGTGTGTGTGACCTAAAATAGATTTACGTTTTAATGCACTTTAAATACACCGTAAAACAACAAAGAATAACTGTGGGCAAACTATTTAGTTTGAGCTGCTTCCGCGGATCACAACAGATGAGGTCACAATTGTGCGCCGAGCGAGGAAGTACTGCAGACGCCTATTCTCACTTTCTGAGTTTAAGGTAATTTAATATAAAGCACCGTCTTTTATGCAGTTTTTTTTTAAAGATATGGTTAATATGGTGATGCATTGATTGGAAAATATATAAGACATCTGCTCAAACATATTGCTGTTTTTTCTTCTTCCTGAAGATCAGCCAAAATGGCAATATTTCCCAGTTCACTGACAGAGGAGGAGGAAGCACTGCAGAAGAAATATGCTAAATTAAAGAAAAAGGTGAAAAATGTAGTTACGGTGTTTTCTAAGGCTACATTTTGGAACCGAGAAAAGCACATTCACAAAATAATAGTATCAAGAAAGGTCAAGTCATATTTACATCTGTACAATAAATGTACACGCTTTATACAATACAGATAAAATAATAATAAACAGCAAATTAATATTCATGTTCCAAAATGTATAATTTTTTTATTTTTACGTTTGAGCTGTAAACCAACTCTACAGAAGAAATCTCATTATTCAGCTCAAATCAAATCAGTTCAATGTTGATTCAGTCATGCTGACTGTTGCTTTGTAACCTGAGGTTAAGACGGACACCGTTTTTGTTTTATCCAGCTGTATTTACTCAGTGCAACTGATTCTTTTCTATACCCAGTGTATATTGTATTTTAAGCCCAAACTTGAAGTGAAGTGACGTGACGTGACGTGGCCAAGTGACCCATGGTGACCCATACTAGGAATTAGTGCTCTGCATTTAACCCATCCAAAGTGCACACACACAGCATTGAACTCACACACACACCGTGAACACACACACACCGTGAACACACACACAACATGAACACACACACAGCAGTGAACACACACACACCGTGAACACACACACACACCGTGAACACACACACACCGTGAACACACACACAACCTGAACACACACACAGCAGTGAACACACACACCGTGAACACACACCCGGAGCAGTGGGCAGCCATTTATGCTGCGGCGCCCGGGGAGCATTTGGGGTTCTGTGCCTTGCTCAAGGGCACCTCAGTTGTGGTATTGAGAGTGCTGTACATTCACTCCCCCCCCCTACAATCCCTGCCAGTACAAGACTAGAACCCGCAACCGTTGGGTTACAAGTCCGACTCTCTAACAATTAGTCCCAAACGTGATACCAGGATGGGGGTTTGAGATGCCAAATGCAAAAATCCCACTTTGGTGTAATCTATATATATACTGTATATATATATATATTGTTTTGACAAACAGTATTGTCTACCTTCACTTCTGTCATGTAGAAAAAGGCCCTAATGGCTCTGAAGAAACAGAGCTCCACCAATCAGACGGGTCAGATAGGACTGAAGCGCAGTAAGTCAATTTATGGATCACTAAACTTTCCAGATGCTCCTGAAATAAGTTTGCATGAAATCTGTGATCTATGAATGATCTCTCTGATTGCCTCTGTTAAGCTCTGTCAGATCAGCCGGTGGTGGACACAGCGACCGCAACGGAGCAGGCCAAAATGCTGATCAAGTCCGGAGCGATCAGCGCCATCAAATCAGAGAACAAGAACTCAGGCTTCAAGCGCTCCAGAACACTTGAGGGTAAACTTAAAGTAAGAGATGTTTTGCACCCCATTAATGGCGAGTCAACATAAAATGTATTTGATTTTTTGTACAAAGCTACAAATACAAAGGATTTTCTTTGTTTCTCAGGATCCTGAGAAAGGTTCTGCCCCAGCATTCCTGCCATTTCAAAGGAGCGTCTCTACAATGAGGGCCCCTGATGTACTGCGCGGTTTTACACTGTACCAAATGTTCACAGGCTGCATTTATTTGATCAAAAATACAGTAAACCAGTAATATTTTGAAATATTATTACAAAATAGCTGTTTTCTATTTGAATATAATTTAAAATGTAATTTATTCCTGTGATGTAAAGCTGAATTTTCAACATCATTACTCCAGTCTTCAGTGTCACATGATCCTTCAGAAATCAGTATAATATGCTGATTTTTTTTAACATTATAACACAATAACACATTGTTCACAATATTACTATTTTTATTGTAATTTGCAGCCTTGGTGAGCATAAGAAACTTCTTTCAAAACATAAAAAAAACAACTTTTGATCGGTTGTGTCAAAAGTGTGAATGCATGTTATATGTAAATAGGTCTGTTGAGCGTATTAAATAGTGTCAGTAGACTTGACTTTACACCATGTTGTTTCTTCTTGCTGTAGTCTGCTAAACGAATCCACAGGAAATCCCTGTATGAGAGGTGAGACTGTCAGACTCAGAATAATACTCGTAATCTAATACCTTCATAGAAAAAGTATTGCAGGAAACATTAAGGCTGTTCTTTCTGTCCTATAGTTTTGTTCCTGGAGATCAATCTCGTGACGATGAGGGAGGAATGTCGAGTCGAGATTCTGAGCGCGATCGGGAAAGAGAGATGGACTGGGAGAGAGATCGAGAAAGAGACAAGGAGAGAGACCGTGAAAGAGACAAGGAGAGAGAACGTGACCGAGACCGTGAACATGAGCGTGACAGGAGCCGGGATAGTGAAAGGGACAGAGATCGAGACAGAGAAAGAGACCAAGAGCGGGACGGACCCTACAGACGTAAGTGAATCTGTGCAAAAATAAATCACTTCCATTCAGTGTCCATATTGTGTCATTACAGTGTTTGTTAAAGGGGTCAACGGATGCCCATTTTCCACAAGTTGATATGATTCTTTAGGGTCTTAATGAAAAGTCACTAAAATAGTTTGGTTAAAATTTCTCAATGGTAGTGTAAAAACACAGCTCTTTTCAGATCAAGCCGTTTTTGTAGCATTTTCCTTTAAATGTTAATGAGCTCTGCTGACCCCGCCCCTCTCTTCCGAGCTGCTCTCTGAGAGGCTGTTTACTTTAGCCGCATTCATCGTGAAACTTGCTAATTAGCACATTATTAGGAAAGGCGATTTGCAAAGATTCATTACAAAACATTATACTCACTTCTTCTGTAGATGAGGCTGGATCATGAATGATTTGCGCGAACATAGACGCATTTATGTAGATTGGGGGCGCATTCCCTTCAGAAACAATGTAATCCACTGCGAGTTCAGCGGCTCAGATGTCGGGAGTAAATGACGACTGCTATGTTCATTATTACATCCAACAACAGAACACTTCAATCGGTTAGGAGTCATTCTTGTCTACATCTGCTCCGGCGGTGAAACAATGGCGGACTGATGACAGCTCACTCAGGGCGGGTCTAAGGTAAGACACCAGTCCAGTCTGTACTGAAACACTACTGTCAATCAAACTATCGTGGGAGGGGCCTGTCTGTGTGACGTCACACAGACAGGCATCTGAGATCGGCTCGATTTGAGAAATGGGAAAACATTTAACCATATTTTTAAAAAAAACACTGGGTGGATTTTTATCATTATAAGGTGGATGTGTACACACACTTCCAACACAAATTTATGTTCAAACAACATGTAAAAGTGCATGTAGCATCATATGACCCCTTTAAGACAGAATATCTTCATGCATATGCTTTTTCTAATAGTTAATCATAATAAGCTTTGTTCTGTTGAAATTCTGAACGTCTACTAAACGTCTCGATTGTTGTTCAGGGTCAGACTCGTATCCAGAGCGCAGAGGTGTGCGCAAAGGAAACACTGTGTATGTATACGGCACAGGTTTAGTGGAAGACAGTTTGCGCTCGGCCTTCACACAGCATGGCAACATCATCGACCTTTCAATGGACTCACCACGCCAGTAAGACGAATTCTGATGAAGTTCTGATGAAGGATTTTATGCTCAAGAAACATTTCATGTTGATAACAGTTTGGTACTGTGATTTATTTGAAATATAAATCTTTTGTTACATTATAAATGTCACTTTTGATCATTTTAATGCATCCTTGCTAAATAAAAGTATTTTTTAAATCTTTGTTGAACTGAGAAATGTCTGAGAAAAAAAACAAATTATTTAACCCATTTTTGCCTTCTGTTTCTTACTAGTTGTGCCTTTGTCACCTTTGAGAAGATTGAATCAGCAGACCAGGCTGTGGTAGAGGTCAGTAGTACATTCACTTTATACACTTTTGTATCATAATATTTTTTATACTTTATACTTCCTCTCTGGCCCTCAATTCAACAGGTTGTTTTTGCTGCTGTGCCTTCAAGAATTGCATATATAAATGACCTCAGTTTTGACAGGCTTCACTTTACATGTAATTATGTAATTTGTCAGGCATGCATATATAATCGTAAGTGGTGAATAAGGACTAGTGGTGATCCATACTTGATTCTATACTTGTCATATACAAGGGCATAGCAGTAGAATATTTTGTCTCTCCAAATGTTGTGCTTACGCAATATTAACTTGTACAGTAACAGGATTTATGCAAAAAATATACAGTCACAAAGTATATGAGTGTTAAGTATTATTCATGCGCCAATATTGTGAAAGATTCTATATGATTTTTATCAGTACTATTGTTGTTACTTGTATGTTTTTTGTGTAGTGTTTGCTTCATAAGAAAATGTTATATGGAAATTATATTGTAAATGTTGCCATGAATATAGCCATTGTTTATATATTGTTAAAATATAAATGAATGAAATACATACTAATATTGTATTTATTAATGTTTTAAATTACTTTTTTATACTTTTGGTTTTCATTTTAGTTTAATATTTAGAACGGTTATGTGCTTTTGTCATTTTAATGAGTTTTTAATGGGTTTTATTTCAGTTTAGTATTTCTAGCACTTCAACTTAATTATTTCAGTATGTTTTAATTTTAGTATTTGTTTTATTTGAGCTATTATAAATAGTTTTGATACTCTAAAAGCCAACCACACAAGTGATCTGGGGACCCACCGACTACTTTTATGGACAGTCATGCAAGCTCTAGTGGTCCTGTGTTAATGAGCTCATGGTTGGGACATCAATATCATGTCGATTTCTGATGTTTTGCAGCTTAGCATCCATAAATAGTCTGGTGTGGATTGTAGAGTTTTTATATTGTGTATATTCAGGCTCATCTTGAAAATCTTGTTTTCTGTGATAGGACCCCTTTTATTTATTTACTGAAAGA
This sequence comes from Sinocyclocheilus anophthalmus, assembly GCA_018155175.1. Taxonomy (NCBI): domain Eukaryota; kingdom Metazoa; phylum Chordata; class Actinopteri; order Cypriniformes; family Cyprinidae; genus Sinocyclocheilus; species Sinocyclocheilus anophthalmus. The sequence goes on from JADLZN010011205.1 coordinate 112,447, forward strand.
AACCCCTGTTTTTCTTCTCTTTCTGTGTCTCAGCTGAATGGTGCTACTGTTGGTGACGTCAACATCAAAGTCAGCATTGCCAGAAAGCAGCCCATGCTCGATGCTGCCACAGGGAAATCTGTCTGGGCTTCTCTTGGTAAATAAAGACATTTCACAGGAAAACAACTGTGAGTGTTGCACACTTGACTAACCCATTTCTATTTCTGTGTCTTATCTTTCACAGCTGTGCAGAACAGTACCAAGGGTTCGTACAGAGACAAACGGAGCCAGGTCGTCTACAGTGAGGACTTCCTTTGAAAACAGTTATTTAGCATATGTTAAACTTATAAAATAATCCAGCATTAGATTTTGTCTACATACAGCAAAAATGTAGTTTTTTTTAAAGAAGCGATGAAGTGAAACTGTTACTTTTCTGTCATTTTAATTAGCACAGCATTTGAGCATTTTTACCGCTCAGTGTATCTGGACATTTAGCTCAGTCATGGATTTCAGTAAATAATCAATACACTTTTCCATCAGCATGCCTGGGTTGACTTCATAATATGGGCAAACTAAAAAAACATTACCTCAGTGAAACATCTTCAGAGTTTGACAGGCAGAAACTGTAAGCCAGTTTTTGAGTTTGTTATCAAGCAAATCTGAGCTTTGTATAGATGTATTTTGTATTTGAGTATGAATAATAACTGATTTACTGCAGACCTCAGCTGTGTGGAACAAGTTTACCCCCGCAACAATCCACAACATGAGATGGTATTGATGAAATGAGCTCTAGTTCAGACCTTCCAGTGCTCTTTTTGCCTAAAGGGAAACAGAACACAAATGCAGAGACATGCACTGTTATATAAACTCTGCATACTAAAAAGAGTAACATTATATCAGATTTATTGGGAAACACATAAGAGTTTTAGAATTTTCCTCTTTTTTTCTCTCCAGTGAGATATACAACATTACTCATATGAATATGAATGACTATGGGGAAAAATATCAAAACAAAATTTTTTTGTAAAAAAATATGAGAAACTGCAACACTCAATATTTCAGCATTAAGAAACAAAGTCTAAGCTTTCATTTACAAGAGCCAATGGGTACATGCACTGTCTGATATGTGTCTTATATGGACAAGGGGCATAAGCATTAATCTGACAAGTAATAATAGTGTAAAATACTAGTAAATAGTGTTTTTAGGCTGATTTAGGAGATTTTGCTCTTTCCCATTTGCTCATTCAAGTACGTAAAAGCTGTGACTACAAAAAGCTGCCCAAGTGTATCAGTGTCTTTTTTTGTCCATACAGTGTAAGTCAGTGGCTAGATCAGGATTTGTGTAACCTAACCAACATACTTCGTGGAAGGTTGGAAACCAAGCTTAACATGTTTAGTCAAGCTGTTTATAATGCGTGGTAGATTCGTTAAAACAGTAGCTAGGAAGTTTCCCCGAAAGTTCTGGGTATAAGAGATACTCCAGCTGGTGCAAGATGAAGCTTGCAAGCAGACGAGCAAGAGGAGAAGAGTCTGAAGGTGATATGGGAATAAGGGGTATGTTAGCAGCAGTGAGGAGACCAGTGAGAATGCCAAGAGCGGAGAAAAGGAAGGAGAACAAGAGGGAGTTGTTTAGTTTGCCAGACATACTGGAAGAAAAAAAGGAGTTGTGACCTATGGAGGGTGGTTGCTTTGTATCTAAGGAACAGGAATCCACTAACATCACTCAATTTGAAATATTGAATTTTTAGGAGAAGATTTTCATTTCGGTGACAGCAAGGAGAATGTCTGGTTAGGATGTCTGGAGGAGGTGGGTACATAGACACAAGCTGCCAGAAGGCCGTCCCAGGATTTCCTGGGTGTGTGGAACATGCTTTGATGATATGGGAGCAGATCTAGACTGCCAAAAAGATCAAGAAAGACCTCCAAGTATTCTGGCTAGACTTGGCAAATGCCTATGGGTCAGTTTCACACCAGCCTGTTGGCTATTCACCAGAGCTGCTTTATGTACTAGTTTAGAATTAAACTTCAACCCTGGGGCCCGTTTCAATAAGGAGGTTCAACAAACCTAACTCGGAGTTGACTTACCCTGAGATGGGAAACTGAGCTCCGAAATTATGATAACAAAGACGTGTCCGCCACTCGGCATATATCCTCCTAGTCAATACATATTACTGTATGAAAATGGCAGAATGGTAAGTTATTGAACTAATATTAATTTTTTATGGTATCCCACAGGCAAAAAAAATGCATAAATTAAAAAAAAGCAGCTAAACGTATTAACATTTTTTTTTTAAATCAGGTAAAGTTTTAAGCATAAAAGGTTCATGGGTATAGGCTACATGACTTTACAAACATTTTACATATTAAATAAATATCATTCAGTATCTGTTTCAATGTGCAGCAGCTTTTTCCACAGTCCTACTGCTCTTTATAAACATGCATAATTATAATTTTCACACAATTAAATGTTCTCTAATTCAAACTGTTGCATTACTTAATTAGAGTAGTGAAATAAACATTTGAATAAACAAAATAAGTAAACAGAATAAATGCAGCACAGATGAAGAGGAGATGGCCACAATACCAAGTATTTGAATATTGGAATAATATTAAAATCCAACAGGAAAAAGAATAACTCCTTATAAAAGACATTGCCGTTGTTGTTTCTTTCACATGATAAAATATTGCAATGAATACCACACTGAAAAAAAAATGCTTGATTCTTAGTATTTTGGGGTCGTTTCCAGTCAAAATAGCTAAAGATTCTTAAAGCAAGATGCATTTTTCTACAATAAGAAAAATACATGCGTATTTAGTCTTTGTAAGTGCCTTTTTTCTTATTTTGCAATGATCTGCCAATGGGGTAGAAAATAATCTTTTTACCTTGCATAAGATTATTGTCCTTGGTTTTAAGTGATGCACTTAATTACATTCCAATAATCATAAGAAAGCATTTTTGCGAGCATGAAGTATGAATGAGTATTTAAACAAAAGGAACCGAAGAATCTGGGTTTTAACGAAGAAAAACCTGCGCCGACCGGTTTGGTTCACAGAAGTAGTTACCCTGGTACTTACTCAGAGTTTCAGAACGGGCTTGACTTACCCGGCTTTCCCCCTTCGGTTTGACATACCCCCATCTGAACGGAAAGACCCAGAGTTTTCACACCTCTTTTTCAGGGGTTACCACTCTGAAAGCGAGCCTCTGGGGACACACTGTACATTTCTTTCAACCTGCTCCAGCACAACTGGCCTGTGACTTTTCAAGTGATCCCGAAGACCCTGATATCTTTCATTGTGGAGGGGAAAAGAATCCAAGTGCTGGTAGAGCAGCCAACTCAAAGCATAGAGAGAGACTAGAGAGTGGTGACTGAAGTAACTACGATGGAAGAAGAAGGGTATCTTGATTAGAGCGCTAAACCAAAAGCAGCAAGCGTGTTGGAGGTTACATCTGACAGAGCTGGGAGGACATGTGATAGGAGCCCTAGGCTAGGTTAAGTTTTTTAATAAGGTCTGCCTATGACACCTTATCAAGTCCAAGTAATGTGTCTTGGTGGTTTAGCACAGAGGAGAACTGTCAGCACATGCTGACTGGCTGCAAGATCGCATTGGTGCATTGGTGTAGATGGTGACTTAATCAGGTTATGTGTTGGCAGACATCCTTAAGGTGCATATAAAGGCAAACAAAAGCCCCCCTGCCCCACAAAGGCAGTTCACAGAATTTGTGAAAATGGGAGGCTTTGCCAAGTCTTGCCCAGAGGGAACCTAGATCAATCCTAGCAACTGGAAAATGACTGGGCAGTGGTGGTCGACTTTGGCCAGTGGCTAAAATTCCCATCCGAGACTGCCGCCACCATCACCTTATCGGTGGACATAGTGTTTTGGTAAAAAGCAGCTAGGAACCTAATCATGTTTGAGTTTATCATACCATGGGATGAGTGGACGGAAACAGCCCATTAGAGGGAGAAGTTAATAAACACTGCTCTGGCTGCTGAGTGTAAGGAAAATGGATGGAGGACTGACTGCCATTTACCCTCTGGAGGTTGGGCGTCAAGGATTAATGGATGTTTTTAGCTATGGTTAAGAATGAGGGATCAAAAATGGAGTGAGAAAAGCAAGAATAAGGTAGTATGGGGAGAGAATGATTGTGTTTTGGAAGAAAGGTCATTGAACTGTAAAGGAAGAATATCTGTATGTGAAGGTAAGAGACAATAAAAAGGATCCTGTGTCCACCTGCGGGGGTAGGTGATGTTCCTGACCATTGTCCCACCACCAAAAGATGTCCTGGGGGACAAAATATCTATGAAAGACCGCAGCTGGACCGAAGGCACTGACGGAAACGCAGCATGCAGCAATGCCCAACAGCTACCTGTATATGTAATGTATATGTAATAGTGGAGTCACTATTGTTTGGACCTCATTGATTTTAATTGTATGGACAATAAGAGTTAAATATATTATTTTGTGTTTCACAGAAGAAAGAAAACCATGCAGGTTTGAAACAACATGAGGGTAAATGATGACAGAATTTTCATTTTTGTGCAAACTATCCTAAATACTGAATAAAAAGGTCGATTCATTTCTCTCAAGGCTATAGAGCTCAAATGCATAGTTATTACATATCGATTTCAAAGACATTTATATGGCTGTGCAAAATAAAAATATAAAAGAGTATTAAGAAAATAAAATAGGGTAAATTTTCCTTTTCATTATAACACCCACTTTACCTATTTAAATATGATCTAAAACCCTAGGCTAACACCACCCTCATTGTTTCGCTGCATCTCCATGTGGTTTTGGGGCATGGTCTTTCCGTGTTGCTCCATCAGGTGGCGGCGCAGAGCAGACTTATGGGCAAAGCTGACATGGCAGTATGCACATACATACGGCCGCTCCCCACTGTGCACATTCATGTGGTCGTACAGTGTTGACTTTTGAGTGAAGGTCTTGTGGCACAGGGGGCAGCAGTGGAGCTTGGATACTCCACGGTGGACGATCATGTGGCGGTTGAGGATATTAAAGTGGCTGAAGTGCTTCCCGCAGCATGGACACATGTACAGTTGATGTGACACCAGGGAATGCATGGCTAAGTCCTGCGTTGAGCAAAGTGCTAGTCCACACTGCTCACACACCACTGGTCCCGTTACGCTGGACGTGGATCCAACCACTGCCACGGACTCGTCAGCAGTTCCATGCTCATTTGTATGTGTCCCAACTCCCATTCCCTCTTCCCCACTGGAAGCTTCCACACCGAAGTGTGCAGGACCTCCATCAGAGCCGATCTCTTCTCCTTGTCCCTCTCCAGGCCTGTACTCAACAAAGACAGAACCATCTGTGAGATTCTGATTGGCCTGAAAGTCTGCTCCAAAATTACTCATTGTCTCATCTGGCGTCGGAAGGTGCTCCTGATAGTTACCCAAGAACTTGCAGTCCTTGAATATGTATCGCTTCCTGTGTTTTAAGCCTCTTCCTCTGCCTCCCCTGTGCTCTCCGTGCCGTCGTCTCCACATGCGGCCTGCCCCTCTGAGGCCGTTGCCTTTAGCTCGCCCCTCCATATTGGGCTCCTCTATACCTGTGTCCAGCGGTTCGTGGTCGTCTAACATGACAACAGCTTCTCTGTCTTCCTCCTCAACACCAGAGGTCTTCTCGGGGTCTTGATGTTCATCGTTGATCTGCACCTGAATGATGTCACTCTCAGGCCCATCCGCTCCCTCGAAGTGTCCAGATGCATCTGATCCTCTTACCTGTTATGGAAAAAAACATAAATTAGTAAACTACAACTGAGCAAACTACCACAATATGAGCTGATCTGATCCTTTGGGGTGTTCAAACTGGTAGAGATTTACAACAGAGAAATCAGAAGTTGATTTGATGGATGACTGTTGGCAATGAGTCTTTACGTAAAATGCAAATCATCTGTGGTGGAAAATGGAAACTACCCATTAGGGTTGGATGATATATTGAATATTCATGATTTGCAATGATTTTACTGAGCTTATTGTGAATATTGCAATGATTCTAAATGTTCTAATTAAAAGTTTCCAAAAGAGCATTATACAAATTTCCAGATTCTTCATTGTCTCAAAACTTGAAAGTTTGTGTATTTGGTGTAATGAAATGTGTTTATGCAGATTAAGGTTCCAAAAACACATTATTTTCCACATACTGTACATTATTGTTTCTCCTCTATGCCCCGCCTTTCTGAAACGCATCGATTTTTACAAAGCTCATCGGTCTGAAAAGCGAGTGTGCTGTGATTGGCCAGCTATCCAGTGTGTTGTGATTGGCCAAATACCTCAAGCGTGAGACGGAATACGGAATTGTTACGCCCCTCACATACTGTGATGATGCCCTGTCCGGCCGGAGCGATGAGACAAAAACATTAAAACCCATATAAACGAGGCATTTGTTGCATCCAGTGGGGACACAGATTATAATGACTTATACTGTCTTTTGTTGCGTTGCATCGCGCCGCGTAAAACATAAAACCATGTCTTATTGGGATTGGAGAAATGACAAACAACAAGTGCTACTCAACACTGCCCAAAAAACTCGCGTTTGGAATCGTCAGTGGCAAATTCTTTAAATATAAAAACGTACTTACCCAAGGGTTTTTCTTTGAGTCAGAACAGCCGGCATTGTAGTCTTACTCTACCAGGATCAGGAAACAGTCCTCCATCAAATGCACTGGACACATCTGAATATTTGGGTTAACCAGGGGTGCCCCAACTCGGTCCTGGAGGGCCAGTGTCCTGCAGAGTTTAGCTCCAGCTCTAATTAAACACACCTGAACCAGCTACTCAAGCTCTTACTAGGCATACTAAAAACTTAAAGGCAGGTGTGTTGAGGCAAATTGGAGCTAAACTCTGCAGAACACCAGCCCTACAGGATCATTTTTGGGCACCCATGGGTGAACTGTTCTGTGAACAGTTGGTAAATAAACTTTAACCACTGATTTTCCAGTCGTGTCCTCTTTGTAAGGCCGAACAAAGTATTTCGCTTCACAACGAACAGCGTCACACACCCGCGGCCTTGCGTGAGCGGAGGCCGAGTCCTAGAGTGAGGCCGCGGCCTAGTGTATCTGAAGGCCGGCTTGAATGACGTGGCAGTGCGCTTTTGAGAACGGCGCGGCCGGCTGATTTGATGAAGGAGCGTCCGGCGGGCTTGTGCCAACCACATGGGACGACTCTGGGCTGGACTCCGCTTAGTCCACGGTGAAAGCCAGTAAACAAAAAAAAAAAAAGATCCAGCGATCGACAGCGCGAAGTTGATGTATTTCCTCAGCTACCAGCACGGATCAGCTCTAGGCATGGCGAAGCGGTTATCATCCTCTTTTGGAAGACCAAACAAAGTAGTTTCGCTTTCACAACGAATCACACAGCGTTTTCACGACATGGCGGCGGTGGCAACAACAATACTACAGCGAGAATAAAAGTTACGCCTTCTTTCTTTGCGTGAACATTTGGACACCGTTATGCAAATCTTCACACATCGTGAAGTAGACATGTGGGGGCATGTTAGAACGGCCGTTTTAGGTAGGGTGTGGCTGACTCTTAACTTTTATGATGAATATCTCTTTGGATTTGAGACTTTTAGTCTTTGCAACTTTACAGATCTTCTTATGCACCAAGAGTTGTAACACTCCCAAGAGAAAGGAAAAATTTAAATCGCATCATATGACCCCTTTAAACGTCAAAGCAAACACAGCAATTTGGAGAGTTTGGTGAGAATTCAGTGATCAAGAATTCAATGATTACTCAAAAATGTTTACAGAAAACATTGCACTGCATTTTTCTGGGACGTAATCATGGATAATGTGTCATATTCGTGTAATCATCAGCGAGTATGACTAATACAACCATCAATATATCCATTTGGTGAACTCCAGTGATAGGACTGCCATTGTGAACTCTCTATGTTCCTCCCAGATTAAGACGTTAAGATGTTAGATATAATCTATTATCATTGTCTCTTTGAGCATTATTAGTATCTGAAGCAAATCTAACAAATATTTACACAGTGTATAGTCAAATAACTATCTTTGTGAGGGATGTTGGAGAGTTCGGCATCAGAAGCCTGGAGCTCCTTTCCTGAATTGTGAGGATGCAGTGATGCAGTATAAGAATCCAAATAAAGCCCAATGAATGGGTACTTACACTGACAATCACCGGCATAGACGGATAGTCTTTTGACTTCACAGTCTGAATAGCCTTGTTTGAGGTTGAGACATTCACAACTGGGCTGCAACTCTGCGGCTGCATGTACTGGCTCAGGGCTCCTCTGCATTTCTCCACCACATGCTCCATCTGCAGGTAGCTGGCTGCAGTCAGGTAGTTCACAATCTCTTTGGCACTGAATTGCAGCATACCCGTGTAACAGGACTGGAGGAGTTCACACACCACCGCTGAGCTGTACAACATCGACACCTGCTGGATAGAGAGAGCATTTGTTGACCGAATCAAAACAACCACCATTAATGTAAAAAATTATTTACTGCTAACAAAAGTACACTCTGATTTTAAAGCAACACCAAACAGAATTGCATAAATTCAATTAACAAACACCAAAGGTCCATGAGCACCAAGAACGATAACTATAATGTTAACTATATGTGCATCCACACCAACACACAACAACATTCTGTACTTATGATTACACGCTGCACTTATGTTTTGGGTTCTGCCACGTTAAATGCTCAAGCTCGTTAAAGCGGGATGGATTCTGATTGGCTGTCCATGTTTTTATTGTTCATCAGCTGAAAAAAAGCACTCCTGAAAGTGATGCAACAATTACTTTCCTGAGTTTTTATATTACAGCTGTGGTGTGGACCTTCCAATTCGCATAGAAATAGAACGATTACGAAAATTGTATTTAAAATGTTATTAATGTTCTGTTTAAATAAAAAGCAAGCCATATCTAAAAACAATTAAGTTATTCCAAAAAATCAATACATGAAGCAGCTATTAAACAAAGAAGAGACAATACGGTCACGTAATAATTCAATTAAAATGTATACAAACATTTTTGCATGATTTTAAGAGATAGATAAATATGAAATTGATGACACAAAAACTGATGTGCAGCAAAGACACATCATTATTATTTATTCAGGCTGTCCAGATTTTTCACCTTATGCATAAAAAATAAGACAGAACAAAATCACACTAATCATACAGAAGATTCCACAAGAACCTGGCAACAAATGGCTTTACCTGTAGCTCTGATGAGGGGTTCAGGAGAAACTGGTCCCTGAGGAACACAGAGCAAGCAGCCAGCACGACCTTGTGACCCCTGAACATGCGCCTGCCTCCCGCCACGATGGTCACATCACAGAAGTGCTGCTGCGTCCGCAGGTAGTTGATGTTACTCAGGGCCGTGTCTCCATGCCCAGGCAAACGGAAACTCACCACATCCACATCCATGCTTTACTACACCTAAAACGAAAGAAAAAAGACAAAAAATACAACCAAACAAACAAACACACAAAAAACGTATTTTTACTATTTGGAATATTTCATCTGAATGCCCACAAAACAAATACCTACACTTCAAAATGAATGATACTTCATGCTAAATGAAGGGGGTTTACACACCCCTAGCTCTTATTGTAATGTGTTGCCTTCTTGAGCATCAAAGACATCAATGTTTGCAGCTTTGGATCTCAAAACCATACAGTCACTGTTGGAAAGAGCTTGAATGTGCAGAAGATGCTGGAAAACCAAACACTATGCAAGACATGGAAGAACAGTGGGCTGTTTGTTTACTGCTTAGGGCTGTGTTTCCCAAAAGCATCGTAAGCCACCGATGGTCTCTACATTCAACTTTAGCTTCCTATGCTTTGAAAACACCGGGGCCCAGGACAAACAAGGGACTCATGAACAACTATCACAAAATATAAAAACAGCTGTGGAACAGAAACAACACACAGTATTAAGACTTAAGCGTAAAATTTGTTTGGTTATAAATATATTGAGTTATTAATTATTTTGTCTTGTGGATATATAACATCTGTTAACAGTGTTGGGGAAAGTTACTTTTAAAAGTAATGCGTTACAATATTGCGTTACTCCATAAAAAAGTAACTAATTATGTTACTTCGTTACTTTTTATGGAAAGTAATGCGTTACGTTACTTTTTAAATCTGGACAGGGCTTGCTTGTTTGTTTTTAAAATAAAAAAGTTATATTTTTGGCAAATATAAAAGCCTTTTCACACCAAAAGTGAAATGAATAAGCCTCAGGCTGAAGGAAATGTAAATTTACGTCCGTACAGTAGAATACAGAAGAAATTTCAACACACTTCAGCAATAAACAAAGACACACAAATGTTTGTCTGGAGTGATTTGTGCTTATTAGTACGCTTGAACTGGATCATCGAAGGTCAGGAGCAAAGACGTTGCTTAATAGAATGGGATTAAATACATAAAGCATATTTGTGTTGTTTAGCATTTAATTATTGCAGGTCCGCGTCATATTCTGAGTTGCATTATTTTTATTCATTTTGAGGAATACTGAATCTGAGTGAGATGAATTAATGCATATTCATATTTATTTTAGAACTACAGTAACATCTGATTTCTCTCAACATGGGGACAGGAGAGCTGTCAATCAATAAATGGGAAAACAAAGTAACTGCGTTACTTATTTGAAAAGTAATTTCTTTTAAATTAAAAAGTAATGCGTTACTTTTCTAGTTACTTGAAAAAAAGTAATCTGATTACATAAATCACTTACTTGTAATGCGTTACCCCCAACACTGTCTGTTAATTGAAACACATTGCTCAGGGAAGTACTAAAAAAAAAACATTTTTATGATTTTTTACGATCCTCTTATTATTTTTGTTATTAACCTATTGCAGCTTCTGAAAGGTGTGTAAACGTCTGACTGTATGTTCATATTTAGAATAAAGCAGCAACACAATTCTCCATTGAATGAATTATGTGTGCTCAGTGTTATTGTTTGTATCAGTGTTAAGCTAAAGTAGCTGGCACTGTAGCATCTTTTGTTTCAGACAGACTGTTTAACACACTGCCCTCAATACAATACTAACACTTCACTTCACTGATAAACAACATGAACTTACTGGAGTGATTTAGTGAGGAGAAATCAATAATCCTAGAACAGAGTAACTTATATCAGATGTATGATGTCTAGAGATCAATGCAGCTCATCCACATCACGGGACGAGAGAAACCCCCAGACTACAACACTCGCGCGGATCTCGTGGACAGGAATCTGCGGTCTTTATGTGTCGGATCTCGGTCTTTCCTAACATATGCTTTCTGTTGTGCTCCGTGTGTTTCAAAACAATTACAGCTCAGATTCGCAGAATGAAAGGAAGAAAACTTACCAGGAAATATTGAATACGAAAGATGATTTTCAGAATAAAAGCCCCGTCTGGATAACAATAAGCTGGGTTTCGGGACCCCCGGGGTCGGTGGAAGGGGGGTCGTGGGAAATGTTTAATTTGGAATGGTCGAGTAATAAAGTTTAGACTACCCTCTTAAACTTAATGCTGTTGAACAGAATTCACAGAGCAAACTATTTGCTCAAATAACCCTAACATCATCAGCAACACTGAAATACAAGTACGCAGTTCTGTCCGTCAGATGCGCGTGAAAGTTGCATGTGTTATCTACAGTGTTGGGGAAAGTTACTTTTAAAAGTAATGCGTTACAATATTGCGTTACTCCATAAAAAAGTAACTAATTATGTTACTTCGTTACTTTTTATGGAAAGTAATGCGTTACGTTACTTTTTAAATCTGGACAGGGCTTGCTTTTTTTTTTAAATAAAAAAGTTCTATTTTTGGCAATTATAAAAGCCTTTTCACACCAGAAGTGAATTGAGTAAGCCTCAGGCTGAAGGGAAAGTCAATTTAAGTCCGTACAGTTGAATGCAGAAGAAGAAATCAACACGCTTCAGCAATAAAACAAAGACACACAAATGTTCGTCTAGAGTAATTTTTGCTTATTAGTACGCTTGAACTGGATCATCGAAGGTCAGAAGCAAAGACATTGGTTAATAGAATGAGATTAAATACATAAAGCATATTTGTGTTGTTTAACATTTAATTATTGCAGTTTGCGTCATATTCTGAGTTGCATTGTTTTTATTCATTTTGAGGAATACTGAATCTGTGTTTGTTTTGTGAGTGAGATGAATTAATGCATATTCATATTTATTTTAGAACTACAGTAACATCTGATTTCTCTCAACATGGGTACAGGAGAGCTTTCAATCAATAAATTGGAAAAAAAAGTATCTTGCGTTACTTTTTTGAAAAAGTAACTCGTATCTTCTTGTAAATTAAAAGTAATGCGTTACTTTACTAGTTACTTGAAAAAAGTAATCTGATTACTTAACTCACGTTACTTGTAATGCGTTACCCCCAACACTGGTTATCATTGGCTGGTAGAAAGACAAAAATAGGTTACATAGACATTTTTACCTAAAAATGAATATAAGGTAAAGGTGTGAATAATTATATTTTAGACACATTGTCAGTAATTTAGCCAGCCAAAATAAATCCCTAAGAGAACTGTGCATAGATCAACACACAGTGGTGTTTATGAATGAACGTGTGTTTTTAAACGAATCTAGTGAATCAATGATTCAGTGAGCCATTCATAAAGGCAGTCACTTGCTTTGTTTCTGAAGTGAATGACATTCCCTTCAGAAACAATGTAATCCACTGCCACTTCAGCGGCTCAGATGTCGGGAGTAAACCACGACTGCTATGCTCATTATTACATCCAACAGCAGAACACCTCAATCGCTTAGGAGTCATTCTTGTCTACATCTGCTCCGGCGGTGAAACAATGGCGGACTGATGACCGCTCAGTCAGTGAAGCGGAAAAGTCACTGACTTTTTGCGACAGGTGGGATACAGTTTACGGCATTTCTCATTAAGGTATCCGTAAACGGCGATTGAGTGTCGCACAATTCTGACTGAAATTCAATTATGTCAAGGCTGTAATGTGATTGGCTATTAAGACACCGTTATTCAGTAACAGAGATGAGCACTCTGATCTACAAAATTTCCATAGGAATTAGGAAACTGACTTCTAAATGCTGTGGTTGACCATTCAGAGTCAAGTACTGATTGGAATCAGGTAACCCTGGAGTCTTAAGAGCCGAGGTGAGGACAGTAAAGTCTCTTAACTTGGATGATTTAATTGAAATGTTTTACTCATTAGAATAAGTGAAATTGACTGTGAATGTTGGAATTTTATTAAATAGGTCCTAAACAATGAAAGTGTTCACCTGAAAGTGGCTGTTAGGATCAATGATGAATATTACTGACTAATGTTAGATACTGTAGTTTATGTGAAAAGACAAAGGAAGAAATAAACATTAGCTTTACAGGAATCTTACTTTATGCACCTATAGAAAAAATAGCAATAGCATATCTTAATAGTGTATATTTTACTGCAGCCACCCTCTTTTGAGGCAGTGCTGCAGTCTGTGGGCCCCCCATTTAAAATGCTCTTGACACACCCCTGCATTGGCCATATAAAAATACAGAGGCATGCCCTTTTAGAACAGTAACATTATCAGATTTAATTGTATTCCATACATATTAGGTCTAATCCTTTTTATTGTTTTTTTATTTTTCCCATGTGATGTTATACACCATTCTTACAGTAAAGAGAATGAGTGTAAAGAAGAATGTCAAAGCACACAAAAAAGAACTAAAAATTATTGTCAAGATCCAGTCATTTCTGTGAGGACATTACTTTTTGGGGGGAAGTTACAGGGTCCTGACCATCGTGTCACGTGTATTATTTGACCAAATTGCTTTTTTGTGTTTTCAGCTGCCATGTGCTGGCATTGTAATATTAATTCACAGCAAGAAAATTACAGTTGGGACAAAATCTTTTTAATACGGCTTTGTTGAATTAGCAACATACAGACACTAAAGTTGCACTACAACAAAAATGACAAACACGTTTTCTTACTTTCCTCATCACGCCACAGTACTAATTGTTTTGTTTATAGTAACATGTTTGTCACTCTTACAAACCATAGATATGCTAGACCTTCACTTGGCATATATTATTGTCTTATCACTTGTAGTAAAAATAATTTGAACCTGTAAAGAAACACAGAAAACTGTAGTATTTGTGCTTTTATGTGGTAGTTCATCCAAAAATGGAAATTCTGTCATCTTTACAAATGAAGATGTTTTGAAGAACGTTGAGGTTTAAACATAGACTGTAAAAAAAGATGGACGATCCGTCTCCACTTGAAGCCAAAGCATCTCAGTATGGCCGCTGCCATCTCGAGTAAATTACGTCATTTGGAGCCAGAGTCTGCGCAGTTGAGATTCGTTTGGAGGCAGAGTCTGCGCAGTAGAGATTCGTTTGGAGCCAGAGTCTGCACAGTTGAGATTCGTTTGGAGGCCAAGTCTGCGCAGTAGAGTTTCGTTTGGAGGCCGAGTCTGCGCAGTAGAGATTCGTTTGGAGCAGAGTCTGCGCAGTAGAGATTCGTTTGGAGCCTGAGTCTGCGCAGTAGTGATTTGTTTGGAGCCTGAGTCTGCACAGCAGTGATTTGTTTGGAGTCCGAGTCTGCGCAGTAGAGATTCGTTTGGAGCCAGAGTCTGTGCAGTAGAGATTTGTTTGGAGCCAGAGTCTGCGCAGTAGAGATTCGTTTGGAGGCCGAGTCTGCGCAGTAGAGATTCGTTTGGAGCCAGAGTCTGCGCAGTAGAGATTCGTTTGGAGCCCGAGTCTGCGCAGTAGAGATTCGTTTGGAGCCAGAGTCTGCGCAGTAGAGATTCGTTTGGAGCAAGAGTCTGCGCAGTAGTGATTCGTTTGGAGCCAGAATCTGCTCAGTAGTGATTAATTTGGAGCCTGAGTCTGAGCAGTAGTTATTCATTTGGAGCCCGAGTCTGAGCAGTTGTGATTCATTTGGAGCCAGAGTCTGCTCAGTAGAGATTCGTTTGGAGCCAGAGTCTGCGCAGTTGAGATTCGTTTGGAGCCAGAGTCTGCGCAGTAGAGATTCGTTTGGAGCCAGAATTTGCGCAGTTGAGATTCGTTTGGAGCCAGAGTCTGCGCAGTAGAGATTCGTTTGGAGCCAGAGTCTGCGCAGTAGAGATTTGTTTGGAGCCTGAGTCTGCGCAGTAGTGATTTGTTTGGAGCCTGAGTCTGCGCAGTAGAGATTCGTTTGTAGCCAGAGTCTGCGCAGTTGAGATTCTTTGGAGTCCAGCATTTGCGCAGTTGAGATTCTTTTGGAGCCAGAGTCTGCGCAGTAGATATTTGTTTGGAGCCCGAGTCTGCGCAGTAGAGATTCTTTTGGAGCCAGAGTCTGCGCAGTAGAGATTCGTTTGGAGCCAGAGTCTGCACAGTAGAGATTCGTTTGGAGCCAGAGTCTGCGCAGTTGAGATTCGTTTGGAGCCAGAGTTTGCGCAGTTGAGATTCGTTTGGAGCCAGAGTTTGCGCAGTTGAGATTCGTTTGGAGCCAGAGTTTGCGCAGTTGAGATTCGTTTGGAGCCAGAGTTTGCGCAGTTGAGATTCGTTTGGAGCCAGAGTTTGCGCAGTTGAGATTCGTTTGGAGCCAGAGTCTGCGCAGTTGAGATTCGTTTGGAGCCAGAGGGTGTTTCTCAAACGGAAGACTGCATCCTTCCTAGTTCAGTCCTCCTCAGCATTAAACGCTAGAATGAGACAGTCTAGTAAGTGCGCGTGGCTACGTCACATATGTTCCCGCCCTCACCGTCACGGCACAAAAACACTAATAAAACTTAGTTTTGGAAAAATACATTGCATTACAAATCATTATATTATTTGGCTTTCTATTTATGCAATACAGTAAATCACAGCTGTCTACAGTCTCCACAGGCTTACATTATTGGCAGTTTAGCGTTTAGTGAGTAATTTACACCAAAACAAAAAAAAACATCTATGTTTTCATGTCCGTAAACATTATTTCTGAATCATTTTTCGTCAGTTTATTTTCATGAAATGGAATGGGTACAAAGGATTGTGGGTGATTGAAGGTCGCGGAGGATACCATGCATCCTTCAAATTCAGCTGAATGAAAGATGCGAAACGAAGGCTGCCTTCCAAGGATCATTCTGATTTAGATGGCCTTAAAGGGATACTCCACCCCAAATGTAAAATTTTGTCATTATCACTTACCCCCCCCCCCCCCCCCCCCCATGTCATCCAAACCCTCAAGCTTCGTTCGTCTTCGGAACAAGTTAAGATATTTTGGATGAAAACCGGGAGGCTTGTGACTTTCCCATTGACTGCCAAGTAAATAACACTGTCAAGGTCCAGAAAAGAATGAAAAGCATCATCAGAATAGTCCATCTGCCATCAATGGTTCAACTGTAATGTTATGAAGCTACGAGAATAAATTTTTGCGCGAAGAAAACAAACTAATGACTTTATTCACAATTCGTCTCCTCTTCTCTCTCTCTCTCCTCTCCGCTTTGACCGTAGCACCATTTTGGAGAATATCCACTGAACGCAAGCAGCGTACGCTATTCTGTGTCAGCTGCGACACAAGGATTTTTTTTCTACGTGTATTTACGCTTTGATTGGAATGCCATTGTTTCTTCAATCCAAAGCGTAAATACACGTTGAAAACTTACCCTTGTGTCGCGGCTGACACAGAATAGCGTACAGTCACAAGCCTCCCGGTTTTCATCCAAAATATCTTAAATTGTGTTCCGAAGACGAATGAAGCTTTTACGGGTTTGGAACGACATGGGAGTAAGTGATTAATAACAAAATTTTCATTTTGGAGTGGAGTATCCCTTTAAGCGACGTTTGATGACATGGCAGCCAAGATATGCATCCTTCGGAGGATGCAGCCTTCCGTTTGAGAAACACCCAGAGTCTGTGCAGTAGTGTTGTGAGGTGGAGCCGCGGTATTAAAGTCCCGCAGACCTAATCAACCATAATGACATGTTTTTATAGCATCAAATTACTAGCTAAAATCAAACTTATCACAAAAAACGAACATTTGAACATATATCAGCGTGTTAACTACCTTAAATGACCAAAACCATCTTTCAGAAAATTGTATTGGAAGTGTAAATATTTTTTTATTTTGACTCAAGTACCATTCGTTTACATGGAGAGGGTGGGGTTTATGACCTGTACTGCAGCCAGCCACCAGGGGGGGGGCGATCAAAGAGCCCGCAGCTTCACTTTTCAGGAGGTGTGAGGCACACCTGGGTTTATACAACATCATTAACCGCTTTTCCACTGTCGGGTTGAATGGTTCTAAAAACAGTAAGGAATGGTTACAGTTAGATTTCCACTTGAGCCGAACCGTGTTGGTAGAATGAGTGTAGTTACGTCGCCACTCAGGATGGGTCACTTGTTTGTTGTCTGATTCTGGCTGCTAGTTTCTCTCTGTAGCTAGCTGGCCAAGCACACTATTTGAGTGAAGTAAAAGGAAATATCTGTTCATCCTCCATAACACGGTCGCTACCTATCTCATCTTAGTACCAAGACAATGACTGACACATTTGTATTACCAGCTCTGTTGTCAGCCCCACAGTGGAAAATGAAGCCATATCCATACCGGCTGGGCCAGATCAGCATGAAATGGATTGGTTAAGCAACAAGAATGGTTCGGCCCAACGGTGGAAAAGCGCTTATCACCTATTCAGACAAAATTTCTTATTTTGTGTTTCTCAGAAAAAAGTCAGAGGTTTGAAATGACATGAGGGTGAGTAAATAATAGAATTTTCAATATTGGGTGAACTGTTGCTATGAGTGAGTATAAATTAATTCAGTCTCTCCAGGCTCAAATGCTTTGGCAGTGTTCGGCCTGCACATTGACAACAATACAGTTATTACATACTGATTACAAAGACATACATTTTCACCTAATGTGCACTTATAAATTGTGCACAATAAGCCTAGAAATGTGTATTAAGAAAGAAAATAGGGTTAATTCTGATTAACACAGTAACTATTTAAATCTGATCTAAACCCCTTCCCCAACACCACCCTCATTGTTTCGCTGCATTTCCAGATAGTTTTGGGCCGTTGTCCTTCCATGTTGCTCTTTCAGGTGCCGGCGCAGAGCAGGCTTATGGGCAAAGCTGACGTGGCAGTATGCGCACACATGCGGCCGCTCCCCACTGTGCAGGTTCATGTGGTCACACAGTGTTGACTTCTGAGTGAAGGTCTTGTGGCACAGGGGGCAACAGTGGAGCTTGGAAACTCCACGGTGGACGATCATGTGGCGGTTGAGGTTACTGGAGTGGCTGAAGTGCTTCCCGCAGCATGGACACACGTACAGTCGGTGAGTTGACAGGGAATGCATGGCTAAGTCCTGCGTTGAGGAAAATGCTAGTCCACACTGCTCACACACCACTGGTCCCATTACACAGGACGTGGATCCCACCACTGCCACGGACTCATCAGCAGCTCCGTGTTCATTTGTATGTGTCCCAACTCCCATTCTCTCTTCCCTGCTGGAAGCTTCCACACCGAAGTGTGCAGGACCTCCATCAGAGCCGATCTCTTCTCCAGGCCTGTACTCAATGCGGACGGTACCGTCTGCGAGATGCTGATTGGACAGGTTATCAGCCCCAAAGTCTGCTCCAAAATTGCCCATTATCTCATCAGGGGTCGGAAACCGCCAAGCCTCCTGATAGTTACCCAAGAGCTTGCGGTCCTTCAAAGTGTATTGCTTCCTGTGTTTTAAGCCTCTTCCTCTGCCTCCCCTGTGCTCTCCGTGCCGTCGTCTCCACATGCGGCCTGCCCCTCTGAGGCCGTTGCCTTTAGCTCGCCCCTCCATATTGGGCTCCTCTATACCTGTGTCCAGCGGTTCGTGGTCGTCTAACATGACAGCAGCTTCTCTGTCTTCCTCCTCAACACCAGAGGTCTTCTCGGGGTCTTGATGTTCATCGTGAAAGATGTCACTCTCAGGCCCGTCGTCCTCTCCCTCAAAGTGTCCAGATGCATCTGATCCTTTAACCTGTAATGGTGAAAACAAATTAGTTGAACTTGTTAAACACAAGTGAGCAAACTACAAAAATAAGTGCTGATATGACCCTCTTTGATTTGGGACGGTCAAACTGACAGAAATAATGTAGCAACCATGTTTGATGATTTTGCTAGCGATGTGAGATTAAGGAACATCGCAGTAATTTTAATGAGTTTTATTTAGCCATTACTTTTCCAGAAGATCATTATTTAAATTTCCAGATCCTTCTTCCTCGTCTCAAAACCTGCAAGTATGCTAGCAATATGAGATGTTTTAATAGTGTCTCTTTATAAACTTCAGTTGCAAAAACAGCTTGAGGGTTTGAATGCTAATAATCATTAGCATTAGCATACAAAGCAAAACCAACAAATATTTACACAGTGCATGGTCAAATCACTGTCATCTTTGTGTGGGATGTTGGAGAGTTCGGCATCGGCAGCCTGGAGCTCCTTTCCTGAATTGTGAGGATGCAGTGATGCCGTATCAGAAGGGGATGAAATGGAGCCCAATGAATGGGTACTTCCACTGACAATCACTGGCATAGACTGAGGGTCTTCCGATTTCACAGTCTGAATAATTAATGGGAGAAACAGAGAAAGACAAACATAATGCAAGTAAGAATTGTATGGTTAAACTCTTTTATTTGCATTATATTTCTTTATAGGCACAGTTCATCCAAAAATAAATATTCTGTCATCATTTATGCTCGTTAAGTTTATTTTTTTTAGGGATGCACGATATTATCGGACCAATATCGGAATCGGCCGATAATGGCTTTAAATGTAACTATCGACATCGGCCAGATATGAAAAATTATGCCAAAATGTCTTGCCTATAAGAGGAATACATTAATTCACATGTGCTCAGGGTGTGCTAGCGATTAGATCACATCAGCATTGTGGCTCATCTTGAAGCAAAGTTTTGCCTGAATGGTGATTGGATTCACTTTTTTGGATCGCTGCATTTAATCTGAGAATGCACGTACAGTGTATGATAGAGTAAACAGTAATAGCGCTGCATCTGCAGCCTCCCCCGGGTCCTAATGCCCGGTAATGCGAGATTTGCAATTGCATTTGGATTATGTCACAATTATTCCCAAAAACATGTGACCGCAATTGTAAATACAATAACGCCTTAACGCCCTTATTTGTATTTTATATTTAATCTGTATCTATCTGTATTTTATGTTCTACTGTTAGTGTTATCTGTATGCACCAAGGGTCTGAGAGTAACGCAATTTAAATTCTCTGTATGTGCTGTACATGTGGAAGAATTGACAATAAAGCAGACTTGAACTTGAACTTGAAAGTCCTGAATATTCTTCCATACACCATTGTGCAATGTAATAAATGACATACTAGTGATGGGAGAAATGACCTTTTCGAAGTTTTGAACCAACTGCTTCGCAAAATGATTCACTGTTTCGAAGCACTCCAAACACCACACACTAGTTACGCCTGCTGGTCAAAACTGTGTAAATGCAACAAAAACTAAAAAAAAACCAAACAAACAGCTTTTACAAACCCAATGCAAATGCTTTCTTGAAAGTATAATATTAAATGCAATTAAAATAATAAAATAGCATTAAATATGAAGTGTCTGTATATGTTTGTTTGTTTTTTTAATTACTATTCATTTGCAGTGTTTTTTTTTTTTTGAAAAGGCCAGTAAGAGACTATTAACTACTACTCATCCTTTAATTACACAAATGTCAACAACTTGATAAAACTGATTTTAGATTAGGTAAAAACCATAGACGATCTCAGTGAACCCCTCAATGAACGAAGCCTTGTTTACTGAAATCACATGAATTTGGCAGTTTGATATGCGCTTTCCAAAAAAATGATTCATAAAGGTTTCTAAGCATTCATGAAGCAGTGTTTCAAGTGGCCATCATAATGAGCGGCCATCATTATGACGTACATCCGAAAGTTAGCGATGGAAGGGCATAACATTTTTTTTGACTGCGGTCCAGTCAAAAGAGTTTTTAATCAAGTTTGGAGCAAAACAATGCAGGACTGTGGCTCTCCAGGACCGAAAGCTGGCCACCCCTGGATGAGACTATCACAACTTTCAAGAAGCAGCTGAAGACACGTCGCTCCCACAAATATTTCACAACCTTCAACCAATGCACTCACAGAAAATACTCTTCTTTTTTTCTGCATTTATCCTCTGTTCTAGCTTGTTTCTGGATCTACTTTTCTAATAAACCTGCCAGAGTGTACTGTATGAATATTGATGGTTCTGTGATGATTTATGTTCCTCTAATGCCCGGTTCAGACTACACAATTTTAGCCCGATTTTGCCCCGATTTGCTTGACGTAGGGTGTCGTGGGGATTCGTAAACGACAATGGGCGTCGGGACGCAAGATTCCATCGTTTTAGCTCGTGTAGTGTGTCATAGTGGACAACAACCGATTCTGCATCTGCGATGCTTCACGACAGAAAGACTAGCATGTTTAATTTTTTTTCCGTCGTCCACGCCGAGTTCTGTCACATTGGTGGCGTTGACCAATAGCAGCACAGAAGCTCTTTCATACACAGGTTTCAAACTTGACAAAACGAAAGAGAGATGGTGCTGCTAGGTGGAATTATGAGATGGAGGAAAGGTTCGTGGAGCTGTGGCAACAGTACTCCTGCCTGTAGGATGTGTCATCGAGGGACTACCACGAGAGAACAAAGAAAGAAAAATGCTGGCGAACTATAGCGGAAGCGCTTCAGCAATGTTTACACTCTTGTTTTCGGAAGTCAGTCGCTAGTTCCGCCTTCTCGATGACATCACGTTAAAGACGGATGAATGGTCGGGAAGCAACGTGTAGTCTGACATGTTTCTTGTCCACGACACGACAAGATTTTAGGAGTCAAAATCGTGAAATCTGACACAGTGACCGACAAAAATACTGTGTAGTCTGAACCGGGCATAAGTCTCTTTGAATAAAAGTGTCTGCTATGTGAATGTACAAAAAAGAGCATCCTGCAAAACGTCTCCTTCTATGAAGAATTTTATGTCTAGGTGAGGGGTTTCATTAAGAAGAAACAAGGTCTGCAATGGTGACCAGTGTTTGAGGTTGAGATGCTCACAATAGGGCTGCGACTGCGGGGCTGCATGTACTGGCTCAGGGCTCCTCTGCATTTCTCCACCACATGCTCCATCTGCAGGTAGCTGGCTGCAGTCAGGTAGTTCACAATCTCTTTGGCACTGAACTGCAGCATACCCGTGTAACAGGACTGGAGGAGTTCACACACCACCGCTGAGCTGTACAACATCGACACCTGCTGGATAGAGAGAGCATTTGTTGACATCCAAAACAGCAAATGATTTTCACATTTTTAATGTTGCAGTGAAACGGAAGTAGCAACAGATCTCGTGTTGTGATGTAAATCAAAGCGGAACTGATTATTAAAGAAAAAAGAAAACTGTAGGGTGGGGACTTGGTTCTATCAATTCACAATAAGGTCAATAACATGCATTAATTTTCAATTTATGCAGACTTGAAATTTTGCATCATTACCATATTATGGAATTGCATAAATAATGATTGATTTCAAACAGGTTTCCTGAACACTCCCCTGGCCCAAACTCATGCTACTGATTGAGTCAACATTGCTTTTTTTTTTGATAAAATAATGTTTGATAGCACCTTCAAGTCAAATCCATACACACACACACGCACACATACATATATATATATATATCTAGATATATATAAGATAGATCATATAATATATATATATGTTTTGTGTGTAGTGTGTGTGTGTGGGTTTAGGGGGGGACTCTCCATACGTAATGGTTTTTATACTGACTAAGCTAATGATGTATTTTCTATCCCCTAACCCCACTGCAAAACATAACCCTCACAGCAAACTTCTGGCATAAAAAAAAAAACCTTTAATAATTTTTAAGCCATTTGGTTTACAAGGACACAAAGTGTCTTCATAAACTATGTCATTATATACACGCACACACATTTTAGCTTCACAATGACCCATCTTTAAGCCAAATCCAAAACACACACATACCATTTTAGCTTTAGAATAACCCCAGAAGTCTATAAATGCGGCTATTACACCGAAAATAGGTGAACAAACAAAGGTCTATCTTGACATTTTACGTTCATAAATGAGTGTCCTTGGATGGACCGGTGGAGGGAAAGAATGGAATTCCAGACTTGCTTGGAATGCACAACTACAAATAAGCTGGTCTTACTTTCTCCATTTATGCATAAGGTCCTTTACACAGTGCAGTTCATTATGGTCAACTAAAGTTTATTTATTTTTTTTACATGATTTTAGAAGGGGGTAATCTGAAGTCACTGACACAAATAATAACAAATGGGAAAATTAATGTTATATTTTCAGGGTGTTTGTGACACTATTTTATTAGATTTCATCCACTAAACAAAAAAGGCAGACCAAAGTAACACTAACAACGCGGAAGATAAAATATGTTTGCTTCTGATGATGCTGTAACTTATGTATTTAACTGAATTCTGATTGCATGACAAGCCCCTCACCTGTAGCTCTGATGAGGGGTTCAGGAGAAACTGGTCCCTGAGAAACGCAGAGCAAGCAGCCAGCACGACCTTGTGACCCCTGAACATGCGCCTGCCTCCCGCCACGATGGTCACATCACAGAAGTGCTGCTGCGTCCGCAGGTAGTTGATGTTACTCAGGGCCGTGTCTCCATGCCCAGGCAAACGGAAACTCACCACATCCACATCCATGCTTTACTACACCTAAAACTAACAAAACACCAGTTTGTAGCAATACTACATTAATACAAACAACAGATATTTACGCTTAAAATCATAATGATGTTTGTAACTTAATAATATAAAGGATTTTTTTTCAAACAGTAAAAAGCTTTCTGAATATTTCTGTTATTTTTATCTATTTATTGACACTGGAGGAAATTCACTAATTAACATACAAAACAACAATTATGTCCATGAATATTCTCATAACGCCATGCATTCACATTTAGAAGAAATCAGAGGCACAATTGTCCATCATACGAGTTCTGCATGATCACTGGCATGTTTGTATCAGTGTTAAGCTAAAGTAGCTGGCACTGTAGCATCTTTTGTTTCAGACAGACTGTTTAACACACTGCCCTCAATACAATACTAACACTTCACTTCACTGATAAACAACATGAACTTACTGGAGTGATTTAGTGAGGAGAAATCAATAATCCTAGAACAGAGTAACTTATATCAGATGTATGATGTCTAGAGATCAATGCAGCTCATCCACATCACGGGACGAGAGAAACCCCCAGACTACAACACTCGCGCGGATCTCGTGGACAGGAATCTGCGGTCTTTATGTGTCGGATCTCGGTCTTTCCTAACATATGCTTTCTGTTGTGCTCCGTGTGTTTCAAAACAATTACAGCTCAGATTCGCAGAATGAAAGGAAGAAAACTTACCAGGAAATATTGAATACGAAAGATGATTTTCAGAATAAAAGCCCCGTCTGGATAACAATAAGCGACAGCATATTGTTGAAGCAGTCGTTTGTTTACTCTACAACCCTGTTGAAAAAACCAGCATATGCTGGTTAGCTATGTTTTGATGCTGGGATGCTGGTTTAAACTGGTCCTTTGCTGGTTTAAGCTGGTCCTTTTGCTGTGATGCTGGTTCATGTGTGGCCAAAGACCAGCTTAACCCAGCAAAGACCATCATAAACCAGCAAAGGACCAGCATAACAGCTTAAACCAGCAAAGGACCAGTAAAGGACCAGCATAAACCAGAAAAGGACAAGCATAAACCAGCAAAGGACCATCATAAAACAGCAAAGGACCAGCATAAACAAGCAAAGGACCAGATTAAACCAGCAAAGGACCAGCAAAGGACCAGCATAGGACCAGCAAAAGAACCAGCAAAGGACCAGCATAAAGCAGGCAAAGGACCAGCTTAAACCAGCAAAGGACCAGCTTAAACCAGCAAAGGACCAGCACAAACCAGCAAAGGACCAGTTCAAACCAGCAAAGGACAAGCATAAACCAGCAAAGGACCAGTTTAAACCAGCAAAGGACCAGCTTAAACCAGCAAAGGACAAGCATAAACAAGCAAAGGACCAGCATAAACAAGCAAAAGAACCAACATAAACCGGCAAAGGACCAGCACAAACCAGCAAAAGACCAGCATAAACCAGCAAAGAACCAGCTCAAACCAGCAAAGGACCAGCTCAAACCAACAAAGGACCAGCTTAAACCAGCAAAACGACAGCTTAAACCAGCTTAAACCAGCAAAGGACCAGCTTAAACCAGCAAAGGACCAGCTTAAACCAGCAAGGACCAGCATAAACCAGCAAAATGACCAGCTTAAACCAGCAAAGGACCAGCTTAAAAGGACCAGCTTAAACCAGCAAAGACCAGCTTCCAAAACCAGCAAAGGACCAGTTCAAACCAGCAAAGGACAAGCTTAAACCAACAAAGGACCAGCAAAAACCAACAAAAAACCAGCAAAAACCAGCAAAAGACCAGCTTAAACCAGAAAAGGACCAGCTTAAACCAGCAAAGGACCAGTTTAAACCAGCAAAGGACCAGCTTAAACCAGCAAAGGACCAGTTTAAACCAGCAAAGGACCAGTTCAAACCAGCAAAGGACACTTAAACCAGCAAAGGACCAGATTAAACCAACAAAGGACCAGTTCAACAGCAAAGGACCAGCATTAACCAGCAAAGGACCAGCAAAAGGACCAGCAAAAGGACCAGCATAACCAGCAAAGGACCAGCATGAACCAGCAAAGGACAAGATCAAACCAGCAAAGAACCAGCACAAACCAGCAAAGGACCAGCTTAAACCAGCAAAGGACCAGATAAAACCCGCTCAAACCAGCAAAGGACCAGTTCAAACCAGCAAAGGACCAGCTTAAACAGCAAAGGACCAGTTTAAACCAGCAAAAAACCAGCACAAACCAGCAAAAGGACCAGCATAAAACCAGCAAAGGAGCAGTTTAAACCAGCAAAGGAGCAGTTTAAACCAGCAAAGGACCAGTTCAAACCAGCAAAGGACAAGCTTAAACCAGCAAAGGACCAGGGCCCGGTTCCCCAAAACGTTCTTATCGCTAAGTAGTTCTTAACCTATTCCTTAACCTCTCTCTTAACATTATGGCACGATTCCCGACACGTTCGTACGCTAAGTATATCTTCTGTAAGTCACACTTTCGTAAGGTTGGTCTGGACCATTCGTAAGCTCTCTCTTAGCGTTGTTTGAGCTCAAGACGCTAGTCACCGCCACTGTGCAGTGGTCTTTAGAAATCAGCGTAGCGCAGTACAAGTCAAACTATGGTATGTTGACAATGTTGTGGCTCAACAATGATTTTATGTTATGGACATTTTAAGACAAATAATAAAATATGTTCGCAATGGATACAGGCCTATTTATGAAGTTGACTTTATTTGGTATCAGAACCAATATGGTGGTAATTAGCCTAGGCTATCTCGTAATGTCATTAAAGCGTTTAAATAGACAATCACTTTTGATAATTAAAATCTGGCAAACAATTTGGCTCTAAATGGCTAAGATCTATAAATGGGTAAGCATGGTGGTGTCCAGTAAGCGACCATAATCTGGGTGCATAATCTGGCAGGGGTGCAGAATTCGGCACAACACCGGCCGCAGAGCCGTTTAGTCCATGTCAATTTTTTTATTGGCGCCTAAGCAAGACCTCGGTGTGGAGGTGCATCCACACTGTCACCAACGCCCTTCTGCGCCATGCCGGGGATTACATCCGGCTGCCGGCAACATGTCAGGAGGTCCAGGAGGTGCACCAGGGTTGTCATGCCATTGCTGGCATCCCCAGAGTCTTGGGCCTGGTGGATGGCACACTCATCCCTATCGCCAATCCATCAGTGATTGATCAGGCGTACATATCGCGAAAGGGATACGCGGCCATAAACGTGCAGGTTATAGTGGACCATAGGGATGTGATCTCCGACCTGGTGGCAAGGTGGCCAGGCAACACCCACGACAGTTTTGTCTGGGCCAATTCTGCCGTGGGTGAACAAGCGGAGAGAGAGGGGTTTGGTCAGAGCCTGTTCCTCGGGGATAGTGGATACCCTCTGAGAACATACTTATTCACACCGCTGACCAACCTACAGACTCGGACTGAAAGAGCCTACAATGTTGCACACGTTCGCACGCGCAACGTTGTCAAGTGTGCAATTGGCACCTGGAAGCTGCCCTGCACGCTGCCGGGGTTGAGGCAAGGCAGCTTTTGATTGCAAATGTTTTTGGTTGATTTATATTGTGTTTTTGGATTAACTTGCTGAGCTATCATTAGCCATCATCCATGATTGAATGGACTTTTCTTTTGATTCGTATCATGATGGAATTTTTAGTTTTCTGAAAAATAAACGGGAGTCTCAAACCTTGCATCCATTAAATGTTCTGTGTGTGATTCTAATCCTTTAAACCTTTACTCTATCATGCCATTGTGTCCATTCCATAAGTGCTCTATGCAACGCCAATCATTGACATGCTTCTCTTAAGGTTGGCGAAGGAGCTTACACGTTAGAATTTCTGAGTCAAAAGTTGACATATGCCCAAATTACCACGTCACATTGCTGATTCATCTTCATTAATTTATTGGGCATTGAACGCAGGTCACATGGTTGTCAGGGGATTCCCTTTCCGCTGCTTTGCCTCATGCATAGCCTTACGCGTCGTCAAACACACAGATAATGTACAATACAAACTAATGTCTTTACGCAGCCTCTTCAAAAGAGCCTTTATATCTGATTGTGCACTTAGATTGACACTGCTTAATATCCTTGTGGATAAATAAGGTATCTCATAGATAGAGCAAGATTTTATGCGTAGGTTTCCAATGGCAATAGAGAATCAGTTGTTGACTCATTAAGGATGACAAAATGACATACAATCTTGTTGATGATCAAGTATTTTTAATGAAAATGCGCATACAAACACACACAGACACGGTCACTGGTGTGACTGTTCAGCATCTATAAAGACAAACACATACCAAATTCAGATTAGGAACTGTGAGGAAAGGAGCATCAAAATCTATAAACCAAGAACAACTGGCTCACCTTCAGCAGGCAGCAAGATTAGTACCGAGATTGAGGGCCTGTTGAATTGCGCCTCTGCTAGGGCATGCTGCTGCTTGGCCAGTTCCAGCTTGGCTCCCTTCAGCTCCAGAGACTGGCGAGCGAGCTCATTTTCTTCGGTCAACTGGCGCTGAATGTCCTGCAACACGACCAACTTCTCCTTTTCAATGTTCACCAACTCTTCGCTACACCGACATGTGAGATTGTGGAGCGACGTCGTGATGTCGTGTAGCGAAGTCCTAGCGAAGACGTGTGTACGGGAGGTGGTGGCATAGTGCACCCTTCCGTCTCGGTGCTGCCAGGTGAGGAGAGTGCTGCAGGTGGCTCGGTGTCTGGGAAGCATGGCACATTGGGGGGTGGCGATGACCTGGAACATGAGGCCTGTTCAGCGTCACCTCTTCTAACGTCAATCCCCCAGGGATTCCATGTGAGACTGTGTCTCCCATGATCGCCAGTGCCTTCTCCTCATGTGCTGTTAAGGGTTGCACCGAACTGGTCCCCGCACCTGTCCTCGCCCGGTCTCTACGGACAGCAGAACCTCACCTTAACCTGGCTTGAAAAATCATACAATTTTTTCCTGACGTCCTGCCAGGACCTTGCTGTGCCTGATACGGAGGCAGCCATCTTCCTTGCTATGTCACTCCATAGCTCCTTTTTGTTGCTGTTGCACAAGTTATTCAGAAAGCTGGAAAACAGTGTCACCTTGTGCAAACTCACCTCGTCCAGCAAAACTTCAAGTTCCTCTGAAGAGAAGCTTGGTGCCCTTTTTTTTACGTTGCTTCCCCACCATATTCTATATCTAACTCTCTCTCTCTGTTCATTGTAGATAGGTTGCTTTTTATAGAAAACATTAACCAATGGCAATCAATACCACATTAAACAGAAGTAACTGCAGCTGCTTGCAAAACAATTCTGATTGTAAAGTACCTTACCATTAATATAAAAGTGTATCACATAATTTTTAGAAGTCGTTAAACCCACGTCAAGAAGCGGCACAAGTGGCACAACGGGATAAAGAGGGTGGATGATTAGCGAGGGATACCCGGTTCGTCTACCCGTCACAAAATATCGTGTGAACATATTACTGACAATTTGATAATTTAATTAATAGTCTATATTTTACGGATAGCTTAAACTGTTAAAATAAATGTTACTGGAATAATTTGAGGAATGTTTAATTTGCATAGAACGTGTTGTCTTTCTTAACACCGTAATGCACCTTCGCGTGAAGTGGAAAATCGATTCCTAAGCAATCGATTCCAACTAATTCAGCACCTTCACATGGGACAGCGCCTCTGTAACGTCGAACTTAAGAGGCAGCGTGTTAAGAAGCTTCCTAAGGGACACTTCGGGGAACACACTTAGGAACATAAACAACTTTGGTAAGATATATCTTTCGAGTCTTCTTAGCGCGCTAAGAGTGAGCATTATCGGGGAACCGGGCCCAGTTCAAACCAGCAAAGGACAGCTAAACCAGCAAAGGACCAGCTTAAACAGGCAAAATGGCCAGCATAAACCCGCAAAGGACCAGCTCAAACCAGCAAAGGGACCAGCTTAAACCAGCAAAGGACCAGCTTAAACCAGCAAAGGACCAGCATAAACCAGCAAAGGACCAGCTCAAACCAGCAAAGGACCAGCTTAAACCAGCAAAGGACCAGCTTAAACAGCAAAGGACCAGTTTAAACCAGCAAAAAACCAGCACAAACCAGCAAAGGACCAGCTTAAACCAGCAAAGGACCAGCAAAAACCAGCATCAAAACATACCTAACCAGCATATGCTGTTTTTTTCAACAGAGAACGCGTGCGCGGTTTACCATTTCTTCTGTTAAACACTGTTATTAAAAAAAAAAAAAAAGCGGACATTTGCTTCTACAAAAGCCTATCGATTAACGATTAGATTAGGTCTGTCTTTAAAGGTCGTCTTTAAAATCAGTTACTCTTTGGAGAAAATGACTGATTGTTTGTATTTTATTGCTTAGTTTGATCATTTATAGATGTTTAAAATTTAAATTCATATTGTCTGTGATTTGAAGTCTTTAGAGTGCTAAAAAAAAGCCTTACATCTTTGTTTACATGATATTTTGTATCCAGCAGATAAGCACGTGGAGGCGCTGTGTATTCAGAATGGACCTTCGAAAAGTAAATAATTTGCAAACGGATTCAGAGAGAAGTGAAAATGACTGAAGTGAATACAACATTATAAAGATGAGACATAGCCAAAGCCCCAACTCAGCTACTGATACTTGCATTCGTTGTAACATACATTTCCTAATGCTTTGCTAGTTGATAATACTTTAAAAAGAGATAACATCTGAACCTCGTGATAGAAAGCTTCTGTAAAGTGGCCACCGATAATATAATGAATCTAATACACTTCTGTTGTTGTATGCCCTCAGGAAGGAATGTTGCATTTGTAGTTAATATCAGTGATTGCATTTATGTTATTACATGGATGGTGTAACACTGGCTGATTGAAGACTGGACATACACTGATCAGCCACAACATTAAACCCACGTGCCTAATATAATATAGATCACCCCCGTGCTGCCAAAACAGCTCTGATGCATCGAGGCATGGACTCCACAAGAGTTCATGTGTCCTGTGGTTTCTGGCACCAAGACAATCTGCAACAATCTTTAGGTAGGTGGTGAAGAGGTCAAAATAAGCAGTACACATGAATGACAGGGACACAAGGCAGTGTTTCCCAGCACGAAACATTAGGGCCAAGCGCACAACACTGCCTTGCCACCGACGGGTCCTGCTTCCCATTGTGCATCCTGCTGCAAGCAAGCACTTTCCCATGTAAACAGAACAACGACAAACACAACACACAAACCCAGGCATCCACCATGATCTACTAAAAGAACGAAAAGAGGACGACTGATTTATCAGATCAGGCAACCTTCTTTCATTCCTCCACAGTCCAGTTCTGACACTTGCATGACAACTGTCTTTTAGGTGAAGGAACGGGGATGTCATAGTGGGCGTCACGACCATGATCCCTGATGTTGAGGCGCAAAGAGAAAAGGGAATGTTCACAGGGTGTCTCTATGGCTTGCACATTTAAGGTAAATAAACCACAGGAGAACATACCGGTAACACCCCACAAGACTTGCCATGAGTTTGAGAGGTAGCTCTGAAGCCAGTACGTCAAGCCAGCACCATATTATATTGGTCAAAGAAATTGAATACAAGGAACTCATTATTTCACTTGTTCATTTTTCCTGCTTCTAACACATGAAAACGTGAACGTTGCTTGTTGCTTAGTAAAGTGGTAGCCATATAATTCAACGTTTTTTCACGCACCTGTCAAGTAGGTAGTATCTAATGGTTGTGACTGGGATCAAGCGATATCTAAACCATCCTCCTTTAACCAATTATCTCAATGGCACTCAGATTATGATGGTGTTTTTGATTCAGCCGTTATGGCGCCTTTGTATACGTAAACAAGGCAGGACAAGTTTCCTTTTGTAATTGGGATAGAACTTTATGAACAGTATGATGTGAAGAGTGTGGCAAGAAGAGACCACAATTAGATACAGTGGTTGAGAAGTCTTTTAAAAGGGATGAGATGACACCTCTATGATCAAAACCAAACAATACCTAAATTAGTCTAGTGTGGTTTTCATTAGAACTGTAGATGTTCGAGACAGGTAAGGACTGATAGACCACTAAGACAACTGATGTCTCACAAACTGTTCCCTTGACATCATGGGCAAATACTGAATACTTCCTGAATGAGCAATGAGTAATCTGAAATGTAATGTTGAGGCATATAGACTCTTAAACAAACAAGACGAGAGAGATTAAACAGGATTTAAAACACTGTCAGGATCAAGTCCAAAAACACAATAATATTGATAATATGTCATATGTAATTTAAACAACCCGCCGGGAAAGACAACGAAAATAGCAGTCGAAAGGTTATAATCTGAAGGGTAAATGAAGCCCGTATATTGACATCAAGCCCTGATGATGGAGAAAAGAATGAGTGACTCACAGTAAAATCACGTTCGACTTGCTCAAATCGAAGAGTCAAACAGGAAGTGCTGACAATTCGATGGTGTTGTGAAAATACATAACTGAACAGTAAAATGATGGTTTTACAACTTGAACCAACGTCATATATATATATCTATAGAATCTCTTAGATTTATATTCATGATAGCAAGAATTTACCTACAGATTTTACAGAGGCTAAACATCAAAACGCTACAGGGAGTAATTGTCACACGAGGGTTGTGGGTTTCCAATCCAGCCATGTTTTAAATTCAAGTGTACATGCAGTATTCTGCTTAAGTTTGACAACAAGAATATCAGCTGCAAGTGGACAGGGCCATAATGATATGACGGAAGCTGGCATTTGACGAATCGCCTGTCGAGAGTTCCCAATAGACGTGGTCACTGCAGCTTGCATTATCATTTGCAGAAGACTACAAAACACACATATAAAGGCATCAAAATCTACATTCTTTGTCACCATTAAACCAAACCGATGAGCATTCATTTCTAAAGGCAGTAATGAGTTCAAAAGGAAGATCTGACCTGAAAGTAATTCATTTATCAGTGTCCACTCCCAATCCCCAAAACACCTTGCTAAATGAGTCTAAATTTGTCCAAATGAAAAGAAATTGGTGGGTTAAAGGTAAGGCATTTTGAAATGCACCATCATGCAAGTGAACATGAATAAAACTGACATTTTTTCTGCAATATTGACGCTCATGAAAGCCACTTGTCGAAAGAATTTAGTTAAAAGCGAATGCCTTCTGAATTGTCAGTATAGTTTAAGTGAATTCAATTAAGAGTGTGAGGAAATTTAACAGGTATTCTGATAGAAGTCTATTTCCGTCTAATGAACTGCCACTGAGTTGGTAACGCTGAAGAGAAGTGCAGTCAAAGAGCCATTAAAGAGCGACTTTATGGTTGTCATATCTGTTAGTGTTCATTGGCCCTAGAAGAGACATGAAGAAGTTACACAGGAAAGTGCAGTTCATATTTTTCTGTAAACTCATAAAGAAACGGTGCTTAATGCCTCTCTCTCCCGCAGTGCGTTCCACAGCTGTCCAATTTTATCATTTATGAGAGACACAAACCCATGCTGGCAGAACAAAAGGAAACCACATTAAAACCCAAACTGCCACTGCAAAGAACAACTGAAAATAAAACAGAGGCATAAGGCTGATTTTGGGACAGATTTGGTAATAACCAAGGACTGAGTCACCGATGCATCATGTAATGTTCCCTTGTGTAACAATCTAATTACAATAGACCTTCATTGATCTGTCAACCCATAGACCGGGCCAGTGGGTACACATCTGGTGTCCAATATCATAAAGCAGGAGCTCTAGAGCCAAAACAATATCTCTAATTTCACAATGGGTCAATTTAGATCGATCACCAAACAGTACCAACGCAGCAGTCTTTGAAGTACGATGTAATGTCCACATGCACTTACAGGCTGGGGATGTTGTGCAACCCATGTGTAATTCTAAACTGATGCAAACTTGGACATCATGTTCCATGATTCAAAGGAATTTTGTAGTGCAGACAGTAACTGATGTGAAATTATATGGTAATACAAAGAGGCTCCATCTATAGGAGCAGGAAACAGGATACTTGCTCTGCTGAAGAAGTTTAAGGACAGTGTGGAGAGTATTGGAGGAAAATAAAGAGGAAACCGATAGAGCAGAAGGAAGGAGGTCTCGATATTCAATCCATCTTCTCTTTTTGGACCAGTTTCAGACGGATGTGGCGTCAAGACGAACAACCGGCCTCACGAATATCGAACACGTGACAGGCGGGACCGTAAGAGCACTGGCCATGCCCCAGAACAACAAGTACGCCAGGGTCTCTGTCCAAGTGTCACCTGACAGAGAGTACCAGATCCATCATTATTCACAAACTAAATATGTACATTTTGCAACAGTAATGGAACCTTATAATTATTAAAATCATCGTCTGTCTTGTGGGTCACTGTGGTTTCCACAATAAAGGAAAGGGAAAATATTTTACAAATCTTGTTTAAAACAGGTTTTAAAGATGTACTCTTTGTATTCATATTGGCTCCTAGTGGAATTTTTGACAAATTGAATTGTAATGACTCATTAAAGGGTTAGTTGGTCAGGACCATAAAAGAAAATTGGCTGGTTTTACCCACCCCCGAGGCATCCTAGGTGTATAGGACTTTCTTCTTTCAGACGAATCCAGTCGGAGTTATATAAAAAATTGTCTTGATCTTTCAAGCGTTAATGCCAACTCAGGCGGGTAAATGAGCGGCATTGATTCAGATCAAAGAAAGTTAAATAAGAAGAAAGCGCCCTATCCATAAAAAAAAGTGTCTCACACGGCTCGGGGGGTAAAAAGTGAACAAGCGAGGCACGCCTGTGAGGCGCGAGCTCGGAGAAGGCTTTGTCGTTTAGTTGAGTAAAAACAATACCAATAAATCAAAATGTAATAATCACTTTATTTGTAGCTTGCGCTCACTGTTGTAAAGGAAAGCAGTTCCGGGGGGGGGGAAGGACGAAAAGAGAGGTCGGTTTTGCACATGCGACGCTCAGAAGGGACCGCACAGGGAAAGGCGGCACGCGGGAGATCAAAACAAAAACAAACACAAGATTAGACGGAAGAAAAAGACAAGGAGTAAAGAAGAAATGTCGAGAGGATTGCGATTATCAGCCAAGAGGAGGGAGACTCGGTTTTCTTTGTTAAATGAAAGGAAAGGATGAGACCTTGTCAGTGTGGTGCGCTTGCTGGATATTTGTTGTGAAAAGGAAAGGTTGTCCGCTGGTCAATTGTTGAGGTGTTTGTTAACAAAATAAAGAATGAAGGCTTAATTTACTGCGGAAGGCGGTCGCGGCTGTGGTAGTAGGTGAAGACCGAAGAGTTATCAAGACCATCGGACTCTCTTGGCGACTCCACGGGAGCAGAGACACGGCAATAAGGACTAAGTATCGCTTTTTACTTTTCTCTCCTATTAGCTTGTTTCAGGTTTTATTAATCTATCTTTACTAATGTGTCAGTAGTGTGGTATTTAGAAATGTGTGTTTGGAAACTCAGTTTATTTTTTAGGATTTAATGATAAAAACAATGTAGTTTGATTATGTTATTAGGTTAGTCTTTTTAGTTGTAGTTACATTGTAAGTAAGTTGTAATTTTCTTCGTTTTTTATTATGTATATATAGTGGTTTATTAAGTTTTAGGTTTTATTTAATGAGTTATTGCAGTACTTCAAAATACAAATGGAAAATGAAAGAATATTAATCTCTAATCGATATAGATTGGAATGATTTATATAAGTTACTGTCTATGTATATGTGTGTGCTGGACATACACATGTGTTTTTGGTATGTTTGGCTTAAGTTAGTTAGAATCATATTATACTCATCCTTTGTTCTTTTAATAATTTTGAATAGTTTTTGTTTTATTTTTTTTTTGTTTTCATTTAAATGTTTTAGTTTTTAAATGTTGTTGTATGCATTTGTCATTTTATTAAATTTATTTTATTTTCTTAAATGTGTGAATATGATATACACTCTTAAAAATGCTGGGTTAAATACAACCCCAGTGCTGGGTAAAATAGGGACAAAACCAGCAATTGGGCGGACTCAGGGGTGGGTTAAATGTTAAATGTTTAACCCAACCGCTGGGTCAAAACAAGCCAACCGCTGGGTCAAAACAAGCCAATTGCTGGGTTTGTCCCTATTTTACCCAGCAATGGGTTGTATTTAACCCAGCATTTTTAGAGTGTGTACAGATATTATAGAGTTTTAGCTTTTAGGTTTAATTATTTGTCTTATTGGTAAGTGGCTTTGGATGAAAGCGTCTGCTGAATGACTAAAAGTAAAAGTAAAGTAAGGAAACTTTTGCTTCCTTTGCTCCTGTAAACAAACTTTGGTTTTCACGAGACTCACCGGTGCATGTGCAACGTTGTCCTCATACGTCATGCTCCCGGAACTGTTTCTGTGTACAACGGTTGGCGCAAGCTACATTAAAGTGATTATTATTTTTGAATATGGATATTTTTCTTACAAAAACACATCGATCCGCTACAGGAGGCCTTTGTAACCTCCCCGAGAAATGTGAGACAATTTTTTTATGGATGGGCGCTTTTTGTTTAACTTCTTTTGGACGGATGCAATGCTACACCCGCTGATTGCCATGAAACAGCTTGAAAGATCAAGACCATTTTTAATATAACTCCGACAAGATTCGTCTGAAAGAAGAAAGTCATAAAAACCTAGGATGCTTCGAGGGTGAGTAAAAAACAAGCTAATTTCCATTTTTGGGTGAACTAACCCTTCAAAATCATGTGGGTAATATTAAGTAAATTATTAAAATTAAAAATTATTCTTTTACAAATGCAATAATGTGAGCGCAACAGAATATTAGTAAGATTTTT
Source organism: Sinocyclocheilus anophthalmus (assembly GCA_018155175.1). Taxonomy (NCBI): domain Eukaryota; kingdom Metazoa; phylum Chordata; class Actinopteri; order Cypriniformes; family Cyprinidae; genus Sinocyclocheilus; species Sinocyclocheilus anophthalmus. The sequence goes on from JADLZN010011205.1 coordinate 148,851, forward strand.
TCAAACAATTCTTATTAATCAGAAATATCAAAGTTTTTGGGAGTGCAACACATGAACATTACAACCTGAACTAACCTGATTGATAAAGTTATGTCATAACTATTTGAGAGACTCCTTGATATAGAGCACAGTCCTGAGAATCTTGCAGGCTCTGAGTGATATAATTCATCTTCCTATTTCTGGTTTTTGATGCGTGCAGTTTTCACAAGGTGTTGAACCACATTGCCTTTTGTGCATCCACATGGACTTGCATTTACAATTTTTTCAAAAATTAATAGCAGTTTTGTTCAAAAAAGTCTAGGAAAATTTTACATTTCTAATTGATGATTCAGGACATTTGACTCAAATGGAACTGTTAATTCAGGAAATTAAAACCTCATAAAAAAGAGGTTATTCAAGTGTAAATTACTTTTTAAAATTTTATATATTAATGACCATTAGTCAGGTGCCACCATATTGAATTGTTGACAGGAATGAAAACAAGGCTGTGAGGGATAGAAGTACAGTGCATTCAATGGATTGTACTATTGTTCAACAACATACCGATTGCTCAGCTGATAAAACATTATTCCGAAAAAAACCTTCAGTAAGCAGTGTATGCCATTGTGCCAAGTCTATCCCTCACAGCCTTAAACTCAATATGGCATCTAACCTGACTAAGGTCTATAGATTTGGACAAAAATGTGTCATGACATTGACCCTATTGCTTTATTTCACATTGTGTTTTAATGTCAGACCTTACCAGCCATTAGGAGACAGATGATGCACATGGAGAAGGCCACCACCATAATAACAGGAAGCTGCAGAAGGAATTACAGAGACACATGAATATAAAATAAGCAGGGAATGACCAGCAGCTGGTGGTGTTGAATTATAAATGTGAGGACTGCATGAAGCAGATTGGAGTAAATTTTTCTCTTTTTTATTCGTCATAGTAATGTCCTCTTTTAATTCGAATTCTCTCTCACTACAGGCAGTATGGGAAAAGCACTGACCAAAAGGAACTTCCAGTCCTTCTGCACATTCAGAGGCGTCAAACTTTCGGTTTCATCCACTGTATAGTTTCCAAGGAAGAGATCGATGGAGTCCTGTGGGCAAAGTCAACTACTTAAAATTCACCACAGTCTGATTGAAAGACATAAAGACAAAGAATTCATACGCACTTGTCTGAACCCGTCTGAGAAATTGTTCTTGTAGTAACGGATCATTGAGTTCCAGCCGTCCATTACCAAGCCCCAGTGAGTCCTCTTCCCGGTTCTGAGGTCAAAGGTGAAGGTTACAATGGTAGACGCACACAACTGTGCATATTCTGAAAGGAGTCTGGGATGAATACCTGGTGAAGTCGGTTTTCAGGGCTCCAGTTCCTGCGTACTGTTTAGCACAAGCATTGGCATTGTCTGCCCACGCTGCGAGAAAAAGAAAAGGAAAATAATGAGGTTTCTTGCTTTATTTACAGTCGCTAACAAGAGAATTGTGTTTACTAAGGGAATTTTCTAGCAAAATAAACACACCGTTCTTATAAATCTTCTCAAAATCAGCCTGCTCCTCAATTTTTTGGCCTACGTGGAGGACACCCATCCTCTGAAATGACATACAGCTCAAGGTGAGGAGGTACACATGATGACAAATCAATATTTAACCACATTTTTGATCCATATTGCTGATTTCTATATGTCCGTCCTCAATTATGACCGCGTTTTTACACTTCCTAAACAGACATGATTCTCATCAAGTTTCAAGAAAGTGGCCCCAACTGACTGAAAAATCCTGCACAAAGCCACAAAATTACAGACAGTCAGCTTTCTCGAGTGCGTAAGAGTGTCCTCAATTGCATCACACCTAGTTAGGATGCGTCAGACATGCTGTTTGTGATGTGGCGTCACCTGTAGCTGGCTCTGTAGAGAGCGTCTGGCCAGCAGGCTCTGAATAACGTTAGTGCGGTCCAGACAGTCCATACAGTTACTGCGGAAGGCTCCAGACTGCTCGGACGTCACCTTCCCGTCTGAGCTCACCATGAAGTACCTGCAGAATCAGCGTTCAAGAACCAGATCAAAGCGAATCAGTGACAACATCACATACCACAGTCTTTCCTATAAAAAGGTACAGAAATGAGTACAAACCCAAACTCCTCTTGCATGTCAGAAACAGCATCAACGAGAATCTGGAGGCGATGCCATCTCATCTTACTGCATTCTTTGTGAAAGTCAAATGCTATGTACCTTAAAACAGATGCAAAGCGTCACTAAACATTGATATACAAGTAGCAGATAGAAACACAAGTGTTTTCAACATTGATAATAATAAAAAAAAAAATGTTGAGCCACAAATCAGCATATCTGAATGATTTCTGAAGGATCGTGTTACACTGAAGACTGGAGTAATAAAGCTTTGATACCACAGGAATAAATTACATTTTAAAATATATTCAAATAGAAAACTGTTATTTTAAATGGTAGTATTTCACAATATTACTGCTTTTACTTTTTAGATCAAGTAAAGCGCACACGTCTAAAGTCTGATCACTTAGAAAGTAACAGCACACTTCTCCTCAACAAGCCACATGGTTTGAGGCATTAATCATGTCTGTAGCACAAACGGTGTAGGATGAGTTATGTGACGTACTTCAATACTTAGTCTTAAGGGTTTGTTCAAAGTATATTCCTAGTATGAGCAATAGTAGTTGCCTTAGCAAGCACCACTAAAAATGCATTTGTAGGCATTAAAAGAAACTGCTGAAATACTTGATGAGTCCGTTCTCCATGCCGTTGACCATTTTGGCGAAGGCCTGTTCAAGGGGCAATTCAGATCCTTTCTGATTCACCTGCAGATAAAGCAATTATTTTAAACTATGTGACCAATCACAATCAACTACAATTGGCTACACAATTGGATTGAAAGAGTTCACTCACCAAATTTAGAATCACTTGTTTGCCATAAATGAGAACCTGCGACTCAAAATGCCTCCTGAATCCATCCATCTGCAAGGATAGATAGATAGATAGATAGATAGATAGATAGATAGATAGATAGATAGATAGATAGATAGACGTTTCTCAACCTCGGATAGTTGAAATAAAAAAAAAACCTAACAACTAAAAAAAGTTGCTGTAGCAGCATAAGTGGTCTTACATGATTGGTGTCAGTGCTTATCTGTGGCTTGGGCTTGTACTTCAGGTTGGGTCTTTGAGACCAGAAAAAGGGCATGGAGCCTCGAGTCTGTGCAAGCGGAGAGTGAAAGAGCACAAATTAAATCTCTGAGGTGAATTCTGGGAGGTCAAAAACAAATATTCTTGTAATAGAGGCCAACAGTGGTTTCCACCAACCTGCACAAAGGACGCCTGGGCATTATTGTACTGGACTATCTGTTCTGTCTCAACGAAGTTAGCAGCATGTCCTTCAGAGTCAATGCCTGAGGCGCAGGGGAAAACTGTAATATCTGCAGCAAAGACCACTGTGTGAATATGTATATACGCTTGAATCTCACCTCTGACATAATACCGGACCCCAGCTCTGAAACAGCTCCGTCTAGAGATGAGGATCCACTCAAACACCTTCCCATTGATGCAACACGGCTTCATCACAATAACTGAAGCAATGGGTTAAGCCACAATATCACACACATTTGCCAACTACTACTTATTTCTTCAATT